>JAYKKI010000006.1:50897500-51430113 GCA_039881145.1 Druceiella hillmani | reverse complement strand
TAGTTTTTCGGCGCCAAAATTTAACGTTCACAACTCGTCTGTGCGTTCACAAATGCTATACGTTGTTGAACGTATATGTTCGGACGAAGTCGTAAACTCTGTCAATTCGCTCGGAAGCGGAGAGCGAATGTATCGGTCTAGAGATTAAAAAAAACTTTATCAAACTTATCACATCTCGACCCCGATAGAAATATCGCGTCGAAAGCCTCGTGGTGCGCTCCGGGCGAGCCGACGATGATGATTGTGTCCTTTCCGGAGAGAAGAAGAGGCAGCGGCGGCGGAGGCGGCGGCGGCGACGGCGGCGGCGAATTGATCCGGGAGACGATACACACGCCTCCGGCAAACCACCACACACCACACCACCACCCATCTCATCACACCACCCACCCAACCCCGCCCCCATCACCCTCTCCCCCTGATTGAACCGCGAAGCGAGGCTCGTCACAAAGCGGCAGCGGAGTATAAAGGTATGCGTATTGAAAAATACAAAACACAAGAACCTCGATCCCGCCCGCACTCGAAACGGTCTCACCGCGCTCATCGTCTTTTCCCCCACGTATAAGCTCGGCGTTTGATACGGCTTCCACTCGACGCATCTTTCGTTGGTCCACTTGGCGTTGAGGACCAAACCATACTAACAAACCCAACATAACGCAACAAAAAACTTGGCCTAGGCCAACCAAAACATAAAAAAAAGAGAGGAGTGGTCCAGGATATGTCTCCACGGACCGCAATATGCGTTCGAAATGTCGATGTTCAAATGTGTCCTGCAGTTCACACTATGACGCGCAGTTAACTGCGTTCTTCATCGACCCGCGACCCAAGTGTTCCAACGTTCAGGGTAATCATTGTTGACGGTGTGGGGAGAGGCGCGGCTTTCGTCGTTCCTCCCCTCACGTTTCTCAAGTAAATTTTTTTTTGTTGTATTAAAAAAAAAGCCGACTTTCGTCCCGCGCGATCGAGACAAAAACTCACAACGAACAATCGATTGTGACTTAGTCCCGAGAGCGCGGTGCTCCCGTCGGCTCTGCGCGTACACACACAATGTGCATTTTATTACCCCCGCATTGATGTAATACAAAAATTGTACACTTGTATTTAATTGTTTTAAGGGATGGGCGCGCGCGTTTGCCTCGCTCCAGACCGGGATTTGACGCCCATCTAAGCGAAGTTGGTGTGTATTGTCGACACACACACGCGGCGCCCCGCCGCTGTTTTTTCGGATACGATTATTCCGTCTCGACACGTTTTGTCGACACCGACAAACGAGCGCGAGTTTCGTTAATGATCCTTCCGCAGGTTCCCCTACGGAAACCTTGTTACGACTTTTACTTCCTCTAAATGATCAAGTTTGGTCAACTTCCCAGCAACGCCGACGGCCGCGAAGCCACCGCGTGTCGGTCCGAAGACCTCACTAAATCATTCAATCGGTAGTAGCGACGGGCGGTGTGTACAAAGGGCAGGGACGTAATCAACGCGAGCTTATGACTCGCGCTTACTAGGAATTCCTCGTTTATGGGGGATAATTGCAAACCCCAATCCCCAGCACGAAGGAGTTTCAGCGGGTTGCCCGGGCCTCTAGGCCAGGGAGAACATGCTGATCCCGCGTACCGAAATGACGAAGCCTATTTAGCAGGCTAGAGTCTCGTTCGTTACAGGAATTAACCAGACAAATCGCTCCACCAACTAAGAACGGCCATGCACCACCACCCACCGAATCAAGAAAGAGCTGTTAATCTATCAATCCTTCCGGTGTCCGGGCCTGGTGAGATTTTACCGTGTTGAGTCAAATTAAGCCGCAGGCTCCACTCCTGGTGGTACCATTCCGTCAATTCCTTTAAGTTTCAGCTTTGCAACCATACTCCCCCCCCCCCGGAGTCCAAAAATTTTGGTTTCCCGGAAGCCGCCCGCCGAGCCATTGTAGTAACATCGGCGGATCGCTATATTATGGTCAGAACTAGGGCGGTATCTAATCGCCTTCGAACCTCTGACTTTCGTTCTTGATTGATGAAAACACCTTTGGCAAATGCCTTCGCTGATGTTCGTCTTGCGACGATCCAAGAATTTCACCTCTAACGTCGCAATACGAATGCCCCCAGTTATACCTATTAATCATTACCTCGGAGTTCTGAAAACCAACAAATAGAACCGAGGTCGTATTCCATTATTCCATGCACTCAATATTCAAGCAGCATTTTGAGCCCGCTTTAAGCACTCTAATTTGTTCAAAGTAAAATTGTCGGCCCCCCTCGACACTCAACGAAGAGCACCGCGATAGGATTTTTGATATTGAACTTCCGTTTTACCGAAAGCTCACCGACGATATGCTCCGCAGACGTGTCAGTCTCACTGCTGACGCGGTGAACCGACAGCGCGGCGCACAAATGCAACTACGAGCTTTTTAACCGCAACAATTTTAGTATATGCTATTGGAGCTGGAATTACCGCGGCTGCTGGCACTAGACTTGCCCTCCAATTGATACTCGTTAAAATATTTAAAGTGTTCTCATTCCGATTACGAGGCCTCGAAAGAGTCCCGTATCGTTATTTTTCGTCACTACCTCCCCGTGCCGGGAGTGGGTAATTTGCGCGCCTGCTGCCTTCCTTGGATGTGGTAGCTGTTTCTCAGGCTCCCTCTCCGGAATCGAACCCTGATTCCCCGTTACCCGTAACAACCGTGGTAGTCGCAGAAAATACCATCGAAAGTGAATAAGGCAGACATTTGGAAGATGCGTCGCCGGTACTGGACCGTGCGATCGGCAAAAGTTATCCAGACTCATCAAAAGAAACGACTTCGGCGACCGAGGCCGCCTCCGTCGATTGGTTTTGATCTAATAAAAGCACTCTTCCCATCACTGGTCGGAGCTCTGATTGCATGTATTAGCTCTAGAATTCCCACAGTTATCCAAGTAACTGAGTAAGATCTAAAGAACCAAAACTGATATATTGAACCATTAGCGGTATCGCCTTAATACGGCTTGCACTGAGACATGCATGGCTTAGTCTTTGAGACAAGCATATAACTACTGGCAGGATCAACCAGGGAGCTATCTCGTCTAAAGTAAGAGAGATATAGAGGGACATTTCTCCCGACGCGTCGTCGTTCAGCCACGCGCCGTCCGACGAACCGAGAGACGGTCCGCGAGACGGCGAGGAGCGTAACGCGCGCACGCGTGCGCCGTTTATTGCGCGTAGGTGGTTTTTAAGTCGACGCGCGCGTCGCCCTTCACAACCCCCTATCCCCTCTCCGCTTTGGGTCTCTACAGCCACCCAGTGCGGCGGAGAGCAAAGGGCTTCGCGCCGCCGAAACGCCCGAAACGCCCGAAACCGAAGTTTCCGGCGCCAAAATTTAACGTTCACAACTCGCATATGTTCGGACGAAGTCTTAAACTCTGTCAATTCGCTCGGAAGCGGAGAGCGAATGTATCGGTCTAGAGATTAAAAAAAAACTTTATCAAACTTATCACATCTCGACCCCGATAGAAATATCGCGTCGAAAGCCTCGCGGTGCGCTCCGGGCGAGCCGACGATGATGATTGTGTCCTTTCCGGAGAGAAGGAGAGAAGAAGAGGCGGCGGCGGCGTAGGCGGCGGCGGCGACGGCGGCAAATTGATCCGGGAGACGATACACACGCCTCCGGCAAACCACCACACCACCACCCATCTCATCACACCACCCACCCAACCCCGCCCCCCATCACCCTCTCCCCCTGATTGGACCGCGAAGCGAGGCTCGTCACAAAGCGGCAGCGGAGTATAAAGGTATGCGTATTGAAAAATACAAAACACAAGAACCTTGACCCCGCCCGCACTCGAAACGGTCTCGCCGCGCTCATCGTCTTTTCCCCCACGTATAAGCTCCGCGTTTGATACGGCTTCCACTCGACGCGTCTTTCGTTAGTCCACTTGGCGTTGAGTACCAAACCAAACTAACAAACCCAACATAACGCAACAAAAAATGGTTTACATTTCTAACAATGCTAAAGTGCTTATACGTACGTACGTACGTACATACGCACGCACACACACATATAAATATACATACATACATATATATAAATATATATGTATATGTATATGTGTATGTATATGTGTATTTGTATGTGTATGTGTATGAGTATATATATATATATATATATATATATATATATATATATATATATATATATATATATATATATATATATATATACGCAAACCTGTTCGCTCATACAGTTTTCGGTTTTGTACGGGTTCGTTTTTGCTAATTTTAAATGGTCGAACGATTAAATGAACTTACAATATCCATTTAAATGTACATAATATAAATCCACCGAAGACATTGTACATTGGAATTCGGGACAAGTACAATTTAGCGCCAACGATATTCAGACAATTTTTTCGAAGCAACAAGAAAGAGAATACGTGAAAGAGGACTTTGACATATTGAATAAATAGACGCTCGTGATTATTAATAATAAAAAAAAAAGATTTAAAAAAAAATTACTCACGACAAATTTAATATTAGACGTCCACACACTTAAAACGTACAAAACAAACCGAACGAAATAAAGCGAAAGTGACAAATTATGAAAAATCAGAAATTATTAAAAAAAAAAAGGCTTCCGATAACGTTTAATTAAAATTATCATTGACATCGACTTACGAGTTTCAATACCTTTACGTCTTTAATTCATTATTATTTTTGCATATATTACAAAATTTCGATTATTGTATGTAAGTATAGTAATTTATTTTTGCGAGACTAATTCATCACGCATTATGAAAAGATCATTGTCAACCCCATTTTGGACTTAGTACGGATTTAGCAGAGATAGATGTCGCCACAAGTATCATTTGAGATTGATTGATTTGGAGATAAATATCAATAAAAAGGCTATTATATCACTTTTTAACGAGCTTTATTTCACGAAAATAAATTATTTAGGTTAACTTCATAATATTTTCGAATGTGGAACGTGTAAAAGACGTATTTAAAGTATTTTCTATTTGACGCCATATAGATATTTTTTAGAATTCAACTGCCAAGGTAACTAACTTTGTACTTGCGACAGGTGGCATACGTGTCGTTTGTTTGCATTCCGTTTCATCGTTTAGCAAGTAATAAAATTATCACGAAAATTATTTTTTTTAACAACGGAGCATATTAAAACGGTAAAAATATATGTTGAATTTATTGAAACTCCGATTAAACTAAACATAATAATAATTCATGTTTTATTAATAAAAATATCACGATATATTCTCACATTAATGAGAGTTCATTGAAAAGGAGCTTAATATTTTGACAGCTGTCGATTAAACTGTCTGAATTCAGATTAATTGGAGTTTTATTCTTTAGCGTAATTTTTGTGTTTCTTGTTATTTTATTTAGGACTTCCGCATCGTCCCTGGATCCCGTGAACGCTTCTTTTTATTTAATATTTAATAATCGAATCGATCAGTACAAGGCGAAGTATATTTTTTAACCTAAGGTATAAGTGAATATATAACACATGCTTTCTAACAACCTAGTGGTCGCCAGATTTACTAGAACTAATCGTCGGATAAAAAGCGAAGCCAATTGTAAAGTTATAAAAATACACTTTTATTATCATACGATGAATATAATTAACTTTATTATTATTTATCAATTTGGTTTTTTGTCATCATGTTTGTTATTAATTATACATAGCTGTAGTGACGTTGGCCAAAATTGCCTTGGGTTTTGTTGCAAGAGAACTGTACCAAAATTGTAATACCATTTAAATGTATATAATATAAATCCACTGAAGACATTGTACGTTAGAATTGGAGCTTAGCGCCAATGATATCATTATCAAAATCCACTGAAGACATTGTACTTTGGAATTAGGGACAAGTACAGTTTAGCGCCAAAGATATATAGAAAACTTTCTCGAAGCGACACGAAAGGGGATACGTGAAAGAGGACTTTGACGTATCGAATGCGTAGCCGTTCGTGATTATTATCGTAATAATAAAAAGACGATTTGAAAAAAAAATTACTTAAACGTGAAACGTGTCCAAATTATTTTTTGTTCCTAACTGTTTTTCTTTAGTTTCACGAAGAATTTAAAACGTTATACGTCACACACTCAACACGCACAAAAGACAGAATGTGAATCAATGGAACTGAATAAAATAAAACGAACACTTAGGATAAATTTAAAAAAAATCTAAAATAAAAAAAACGACACCGACCTGTATGTTTCAATACATTACATTCATGACATTTTTTTTCCTTAAATATTTATAACTCGCATATTTTGCATAAATTACAAAATTTCGATTGACGTAAGTATTGTAATTTATTTTTGCGAGACTAATTCATTAAATATTGTGTATTAGGTGGTAAGGTATTCGTTAAAAGTGACCTATCTAGCTAAAATAATTTGCGCTCTTGATTAAGTACATTATCATAATTTATTTTAAAAAAAGTCTATTCAGAAAGGGAGAAAAAAAAATTAATCAGAACTACGCTCGAGGAGCGGCCGGGAATCGAACCCCGGTCTACATCGCCGTATGCCTTGCGATCAATTCGTTTGCGCGGAAATATTATATACCTAACCTTTATTCTTTGGCGTCAGTCGCAATTTTTTTTCATCAACTAGCACACCTAACAGTATTGTAATCACAATTTCGTGTAAACTATTAAGTATTTTTAAAAAACAACGATAAAAATGAATTAACTTATAAAACATTAAACGTTCCTTTTAGCCCTTCGTACGGTAATAACATTCGATGCAAGGTAAAGTCTTTCTCTATATGGTTTATATTTGGAACAATGCTAAAGTGCTTATGTGTGCGTGTGCGTGTGCGAGTGTGTGTGTGTGTGTATACGTGTGTGCATGCACTCATCACATGAACGTAAAAAATGACTAATAAACCAATCAGGGGATTCACATTTCACTTCGGTGAATTAATATAATATCATTGTCACTAGCGATGGCAGAATTATAGCGTAACAGGTATGAATAACATAATATTGATGGAAATTAATATATTATGTTATTGCGATTTACAGATACTATGTTATTAAGTAACGATACGCTTGGCTAACATGTTAAAATATTATGTTACGTATTGTCAAGCAGCGCCCGTACAATGGCCGTCACTCGCTGAGTAAAGTGAGAGCGAGACAGCACGTTTCTTTTCGTCTTGCCCTTCGTTTCATATTTACCGAGCACCACCGAATGACACCGAACTTTACCGAAAGATTAATAATCTGTTATTAGAACGTTCTGAAATTCATACCTGTTATGTGATCCATACCTATTACCGATTGGAAAGAATGCATTATGTTATTAAGAACATTACGCTTGGTAACATGTTAAAATATTATATTGCGTTATTGACAAGGAGCGGATGTCATTCGTCGCCTGAATAAAAAGAGCAAGAAATAGCACGTTCCTTTTCTTAATGCAATTCATTGTTTTATATATTAATTGTTTTATGCTTTATTCTTTTGTTTCGTATTGACGGAACATTACCGAATGACATGGAATTTTTACCGAATGATAATAAACAATTAATTACTACAAAGTTCAAATCTATACTTGTTATTTGAATTTTGTTTATGTTATATTCATTCAGAATTCACTGTTGATCGCTAACTAATTGCAATTTCTATGCGTTATTGTTTCATTTTGTTTAAATTATCGAACTAGGAAAATACTATGTGGTTCGAAATGTAATTTTGTCATTGCCTGGCTTTCTTTTAACACAATTTAATCAAATGTAGATTGAAACCGTCCACAAAAAAATACCTATATTCTATCAAAAACCAAATTAAAATTGAACTAGCTTTTCTCCAGTAGTATTCAATATAGATAGCGATTATAGTACGCATGTACTATACATATTTTGTATACACATGCAGAAGGAAAATTAATTTCATGGAACATATCGTTTAAGAACGTATTGAACAAATGTTATTGTCAATAATGTCCAATAACATGTTATTTTTTAACGGGTATGATACTATGCTATTGAATAATGATGTTATTCATTATAATAGGTATGGGGAAATAACAGTTATTTCCATTTCTAATTGTTACCATCTAATGGAACGTGTTCGAACTTTGATTCGATTACCAATCGATATTTCACGTCGGTTATCTTAATTGCTCTCGTTCGTTATCTTATATATCACGTGCAGATCGTCGTATTGTTTGTTTGTTTTTAATTTTGTCAAATTTATTTAGCCGTGTAGCAGTCCGAAAGTAGTTTATGTCTATATTTTAATTCTCGGCCGAAGAAAATTGCGACATGCTAATTATGCAAAAGCGAACCATTTTTATTATAAAACGACTATAAAGCATAAATACCTCACCGGGTAGTTAACAGGCAACTGATTGATTACGTTAAATTAAATCGATTGGCCGTCTCTCCCGCATGGTCATCTTCGCCACATTTAACTTGTACTTACTGATTGTCTACTTAGTTTGATTGTACTAAAACAGTAGACATTGTTCATTGTAAACTATCGTGAGGCAGCATCGTTGACGAATACTATATGCAAAATATAAATTACTTATGAAAAATGCATGTATAAATATATATATATATATATATATATATATATATATATATATATATATATATATATATATATGTATATACGCACATATCACGTAAAAATTGTCATTTGTTTTCATTCGTTATTGCCAAAAATCATTTTTTTTGTGCTCTTGTTAATCAATTTGTGCGACACTCTATTGTAATTTAAATTATTCAAATTAGTTTTTGCGCCATTATAAAGTCAAACATTAAATTCCACATCGAGCACAAAATCGAACAACTGAAAATATTCTTCAGACATGTCCTTAATTTACACTTTCAATGCAACTACTGAAATTGTGAATAAAAAAAAAGAAAAGAAAAATATTATTTATATATATATATATATATATATATATATATATATATATATATATATGTATATACGCACATATCACGTAAAAATTGTCATTTGTTTCCATTCGTTATTGCCAAAAATCATTTTTTTTGTGCTTTTGTTAATCAATTTGTGAATAAAAAAAAGAAAAGAAAAATATTATTTATATATATATATATATATATATATATATATATATATATATCTAAATAAATCCGTAGATGGTTACTTATTCCAAGCCCATTCCTCACGCAAAATTAAATTCCTCTAGGGAAAGAACCGGCGCGGTAAGGATTCGTGACTGGGAAGCCCGATATCAATAGCATACGCCTTATCTGGCAGAAGACAGATAAGACGTATGACCGTATTTTTGAGAAAAAAAAGTTTAATTGCTCTCGTTCGTATAGTACACAGTTTTAAGTTATCACATACCAAATAATCCGAACGAAACTTTCTTTAAATCTAACACGCCACATATAGTTCTGCAGCTGCTATACTCCTTTATATCCTTTGAAAACGGAAGCTGCTGTGAATTCATCGACGTCATCTGTCAGCGGCGATACATAGACTCTCCGTAGTTGTTTCACCTGCGCCTAATCAAGATAAACGTTAGTATACATTTTTTGCAACGACTGTCAATTTTTCACATTTATTTCCGTCAGCGTGTAGCTCATTGTCGTTTTCAGTGTATTTATGTTATACGTAATAATAAAAATAATATTTTTATATAGCAACGTCGAAAAGATATAACGATATTTTCTAATTAAAGACATTTTCTAGATATTTAGGTACTTGAATTGTTGAACATATTTGGCTTTAATTTGATAGAAGTTCACTATAATTAATGTTGTAATTTGTGGTGCTATTTATATTGTTATTATTAGTCGAGACTTTTCCTAGTTTAAGTGATGCATTACCTACGTATGATAAAATTTACTATTAACCTGTGTACATACGTATAAATATATATATATATATATATATATATATATATATATATATATATATATATATATACGTGTGTGTGTGTGTGTTCAAAATTTAGCTTGAAAACGTATATTTTAAAATTTTATTTATTTATTTATTTGCTCTTTTTTCACTATATTATCACAAAACATACAACGTAACTGACATAATTAAAACATACTAATTCATTGAAACGATAAACAAAACGGTACTTTTCATATAATCTTATATGCTTGGGTGAATAACGGATGAAGTATACAAGTATATATATATATATATATATATATATATATATATATATATATATATATATATACAGACATAAAAGTGTGTGTGTGTGTGTGTGTGCGTGCGTGCGTGCGTGCGTGCGTGCCACCAAAACCATCATATGCAAGTGCAGTTTTTATTATTTGTAATTATTGATAGGGAACGATCTATTTTTCGAAACGCTCATGCAGATTATTAAACGGGCCGACCGGTGGTTATGTACATAGAATTAGTAAACGGTCACATAGCCGTCTGACTTTGGTTTTTACTATTTTAACTAACGCCGCCTCCGTCGAATGGTATGTCCGCGCAATGGAACGCGTTCGCCCCAGTCGCTCGGTCTGTGCAAGTCTCGACACGTTTCGCCCGTTATCAAAGTCTAATACAAAAATATTTTCATATGCCTTTTTCATATCTCTTTTTACTTTAAGACACTAAGATAATTGTTTCGTTTTTGTATTAAAAGTGTTAAGTCATGAATAAAATGGTAAAACGTGACAAAGTTTTTAAATAATTTTTTAACAATACTTCGTATAAGCCAAGCCGTGACCATATAAATTGATACAAATGTGAATCCTACTGCTGCAAGCAAATATATTTATATACGTCGATTTCCTGAATCTTCGTGGGTAAATTTATTCTCCGCGAAGAGATTTGTGCGTATGCGCCTTCTGGATTACTCTATATTCTAAGTATATATATATATATATATATATATATATATATATATATATATATATATACATATATATATATATATACATATAAATATATATATATATATATATATATATATATATATATATATATATATATATAAATGTATATGTACACACACACACACACACGAAATATATCCGCATACAGTTTCGCAGTACGCGTAATTGAAACATTTAACACTTCCGCTCTTTTGCACATCTTTAATATAGCTAGATCCCTACATTCTATATTCTTACAGGAATTTGACTTTATTCGCAACGTAACGTCAGTCAAGGCCCGTAAGGCGTTCGTCCTTTCTATCAGGCCCATTTCTTCTACTTGCACTTTACTCTGTACGGAAACACTTCGGTTTCATCGTTACGATGTTCGCTTTTCAGTAACAGTACCTATAAATATTTCATATGTAAATATTTGCTTTCGTCAATTTGCTATCTTCTCAATTATACATTATTACTCTTTTCTGGGGATTTATAGACTCGAATCAAGGTCGAAAATTAAAATATTCTCCCTTAAAGTAATAATCAGAACGCGAATAAAATTTACGGACCCAAATATTGCAAGTCACTAAATAAATGGTACATTTTATTGGTGTGTTGGGATACATGCAGTGGCGCTTTCGGTAATTATTTCGTGATTTTAAAGGATAAATTACTTTTATATTTACTATTAGGAATTCCTTTTATTGTTTAGTTTGGGAATTAATGTAAATGTCACATTTAAAACTGTTTTTAAGCCCGTGTCCATAGCAGAGAATTTTTATTTTCACAATCTTTTTTATCTAATATGCTCGTAAAGTAATCGATAATATCGGCGAGTTTAATTTCGTAGAGTACAACAAAACGACCTTTCAATAGAAATGCCTCTCTTAAATCTTTTGTATTGCATAAACAAAAGCGAACATAGACACGTATGGATGGATGAGTAGGTCGTAAATGGAAAGGAGCGCGTGCTATCACTTTCTGAGGGCGTCAAAAATATCGCATATAAAAATAAGCGTCGCATCTATTTGGTGTATCATATACGGAGTGAACTCTTTGAATCGAACTAATTTCTCATCGTTCCATTTCGATTTGAAGCAAAAGAAAAAAGAAAAAAATATGTAAAAAAAACATGAAAAAAAGACAAAAAAAAGGAAGAAAGACAAAGAAGAAGACAAAAAAAGAAAAAAAAGCCATAAAAGACAAAAAAAAAGAAAGAAAAAAGACAAAAAAGGAGAAAAAAAGAAAAAACAAAGGCAAGAAAAGACAAATAAAAGCCAAAAAGAGAGAAAAAAAAGACAAATAAAGAAAGAAAGAAAAGACAAAAAAAGACAAAACAAGTAAAAAAAGGAGAAAAAAAGACAAAAAAAAGACAAAAAAAAAGAAAGAAAAATGAGAAAAAAAAGAATATGCAAATATCTCGGAAACGCTGTCAAATTTTCGATAGAAGTGTTCGCTGCAAATGTCGTAGTTGAGTCAGTAAAAAAAAGAAAAAAAAAGTATATATATATATATATATATATATATATATATATATATATATATATATATATATATAAAATAAAATAAAAAAAAAACTTCGAGCAATTGCTCTGGTAAGTGTATGCACTCTCCACCTTAGAGAGGTCGAGTGCCAGGTGCGTTTTTTTTTATCTCGTGGTATCCTCAGTAGGCCTAGTCCACGGTCCGGTATTCGCTATCGAACTTCTAGTTGCTTTTACAGTCTAATTGGGGAGAGTACTTAGTTGTCTTTAATCGTTTATTGTGCGTTAGAATAATAGTGACAATGACGACACTAATAACGATAATAATAATAGTGTAATAATGGAAATGAAGCCGTCAAACGAAGAGAAATATTTTAAATCTGTCGATGTTACACGATTTAAAAAAAATAATACAACATTTGTGGATGGTCTGGTCATTTTGACACTCACTCTATATTTGGGGCGTGTGTGTTTGGGAGGGAGTGGGTGGGGTGAAAACCGAAGTACGGAAAACAACACGAAGGCAAGTCAAAAAAAAAATTTAAAAAACTAAATAAAATGCGCAACTTTCAGCGGACGGAGTCCGCTAGCGTCTTACGATTTCACGTTACAACTTATTTAAGCACGGTCGGGCGACGACGGTTCGCGCCACCATTCTCATCCAAAATTGAAAGTGGCCGTATCGCCGTCGTCGTTGTTGTCGTTGTTGTCGGGGAGGACGACGCCGCCAAACTGCCAAACAGCACCAAACAGGACGACGACGGTTCGCGCTGTCGTTTCTGCGCAAAGTTAAAAAAGAGAGAGGAGGGCGGCGACAACGACGCAACGTCGTCGTCCTCTTCGCTCTCTCCTCTCTCTTTCTGTTTCTCTCTCCTCGCACACCTCTCTCTCTCTCTCTCACACACATTATGTATAGTGGGTGGTAAGTGTTGTAGAGGTGGTGTTGAGGAGTCCTCTTCTCATCACCTGGCGCAGGGCTGAGTCTCAACAGATCGCAGCACGACGACGCTGCTCTACCGAGCACAACACCCCGCCAGGAACGGAAGTCGTCTACAAACGATTCCGAGCCCCGACATCGAACTGAGGTAATTTCGGACCCTCGAAGCCGTGATGCACGTGTTAAGCGGTTAGCACCGATCTCCGAGGTCCAAGTGGGCTTCGACGTCGAACCTTACGAATAAAGTTCGACTAGTAAAGTCACATTGTATAGAGCCTCCCGACTCTCGGGGCTCCACAGTAAGTGTATCCTTGCCGGATTCGGCTAGGCTGGCTACGGCCTTAGAGGCGTTCAGGCATAATCCCGCGGATGGTAGCTTCGCACCACCGGCCGCTCGGCCGAGTGCATGAACCAAATGTCCGAAACTGCGGTTCCTCTCGTACTAAGCAGTATTACTATCGCAACGACGAGCCATCAGTAGGGTAAAACTAACCTGTCTCACGACGGTCTAAACCCAGCTCATGTTCTCTTGTGATGGGTGAACAATTCAACGCTTGGCGAATTCTGCTTCGCAATGATAGGAAGGGCCGACATCGAAGGATCAAAAAGCGACGTCGCTATGAACGCTTGGCCGCCACAAGCCAGTTATCCTTGTGGTAACTTTTCTGGCACCTCTTGCTAAAAACTCTTTATACTAAAGGATCGATAGGCCGTGCTTTCGCAGTCCCTATGCATACTGAACATCTGGATCAAGCCAGCTTTTGCCCTTTTGCTCTACGCGAGGTTTCTGTCCTCGCTGAGCTGGCCTTAGGACACCTGCGTTATTCTTTGACAGATGTACCGCCCCAGTCAAACTCCCCGCCTGGCAGTGTCCTCGAACCGGATCACGCGGGAGTTGTACGGCGAAGGGGTCACTCGGCTTTACGCCGAGCACCTTTGACGGCCTCAAGGCTCCGGTCGGGTATAACCTTGAGCAGCTCTTGGTTCACGAATCGTTTCCCAAGAGCCACAATTCTAGCCTCCTCCTTCGCCATCAGGAGAAGCTCCTCTTCACTCCAGCGCACCTTCACTCGCGGCGGAGCCGCCTGTGCATTGGACAATTCCGGATGGGCTCGCTTACGATGCACTCCGAGTCCGGTTTTTGTGGCAAAGGCTCGCTCGCTCACACACCGCACACGGGAACTCTCCAGCATCGGCTGAGGGGACAATGTCCGTGTCCCCGCCCCTATCATTTCCTTTGGGTTCCTCGGCCGGAGGCCTCCGCAACCGAGGACGACCTTGGTCTATATGATTATCGTTATTTGGAACCCATTAGAAATGGGGTGTACGGGTGGTTGGCCCGCACATCCCTTGTTACCCCCCTCCATTGCCCCTTTAACAAGGCCCTCTTGCCGCTGGCTGGTTGGAGGGATTTAAGAGGGAGACAGGAGAGCTCATTGCAACTATGAACCCCCCCCCGCCCGGCGACACCGGTGGATTCTAAGTTACCATTATAGCAATTGCTGTCGGTAACTCAGTAGGTTAGCCACTTGACAACCACACGGCTAGGATCAGCCCTGCAAAAACAGGGACGATCCCATGCCGGTATGAAGTGCTCTGGTCCGTTATTGGAGCCTTCACACCAAGTGCTCTGGTCCGTTATTGAAGCCTTCACACCAGCCAACCTATTCGGGCCCGTCCGTTTTTAGGGGTGCACTTTACCCATTTTCCCCGCTCAGGAGGATCTGGTGCCGGTCCCCCCCCCCTGCTCCGATTTACTTACAACGGATTTGGTAAGTCGAGGCGCCGCTTCTCGACTGGAGACAGGAGTTGGGAAGAAGATGTGCGTGTCACTCCCCCCCCAAGTGATACGTTTACCCTTGGTGTGGGGCGAAATCCCCGGAGCTCATTGTCAACTGAGTCAGATGACAACTAATCCGTTTCATTCCGACCCAACGCGCACAACCGCGCTCTCCTAAACTTTCCGTACAGAATTCTCCGCACCGGTCGTAGAAGGCACTGGCTTTGGGATATGCGACTTAAGGTTATCTTCCCTTTTTCGAAAGGAGAGCCATTAATTCAGGGCCAAGGCACAGCACGACTCCCCCGTGAATGTCACATCCTGGAAACCCGCTGCTTCGGGGTCCGTGCGGCTCTAGGTGTCGCCGTGTCGACACCTTTGTGCGTGCAAGCGGCAGATTACCTGCCGTTCCTAGGATCTTATGCTCTCTGTTCAATCAGGGAGCACTCAAGGATCCCTGGGAGGGCCATAGTTACTCCCGCCGTTTACCCGCGCTTGCTTGAATTTCTTCACGTCGACATTCAGAGCACTGGGCAGAAATCACATTGCGTCAACACCCGCGAGGGCCATCGCAATGCTTTGTTTTAATTAGACAGTCGGATTCCCCTTGTCCGTGCCAGTTCTGAGCTGACCGTTGAACGGCGGTCGTACAGAACCGCCTCGATCGCGCACGAGACGCAATCGAGACGGCCTTACGGCGAGGAAGATCCGCGGAACGCCGAGACTCGGGTACGGATTCCGCCTGTACGCCGAAACGCACGAGCTTCGACCAGGCCCTGCCTCGGCCGGAACCGCTTCCCGACCAAACCTGACACGCCCCGGTCCTCAGAGCCAATCCTTATTCCGAAGTTACGGATCCAATTTGCTGACTTCCCTTACCTACATTATTCTATCGACTAGAGGCTCTTCACCTTGGAGACCTGCTGCGGATATGGGTACGAACCGGCGCGACATCTCCACGTACATCCCTCACCTGAATTTTCAAGGTCCGCAGATAGAATCCAGACATCGCCGCAAATGCGATGCTCTTCGCGTTCCGAACCATATCTCCCTTCTATAGGATTCCATGGAACTCGAACGCTCAGGCAGAAAAGACAACTCTTCCCGGACCTCTCGGCGGCGTCTTCAGGCCACTTTGGGTTGCCTCGTCGAAACACTCGCTTAAAAAACGAGGGAACGAATATTGAAACGGTTCCGCTGCCAGGTTCCGGAATAGGAACCGGATTCCCTTTCGCTCAACGGGCGTAATATATATTATATATACATATAACACGCCGCATCGACATAAGATCTCTCTTTGAGCTTAGGATCGACTGACTCGCGAGCAACTACTGTTCACGCGAAACCCTTCACCACGTCAGTCCTCCAGGGCCTCGCTGGAGTATTTGCTACTACCACCAAGATCTGCACCGACGGAGGCTCCAAGCGGGCTCACGCCCAGACCCTTCTGCGCTCTCCGCCGCGCTCGTCCTACTCGTTACGGCCTAATGACGCGGCGCCTTTGAGGCGCGCGCCCAACGTGCCCGTCGTCGTTCAGCCACGCGCCGCCCGACGAACCGAGAGACGGTCCGCGAGAGCGACCGGCGAGCGAGCGAGGAGCGTAACGCGCGCACGCGTGCGCCTTTTATTGCGCGTAGGTGGTATTTAAGTCGACGCGCCCGTCGCCCTTCGCAACCCCCCTATCCCTCTCCGCGGAGCGGGGGGGTCTCTACAGCCGCCCAGTGCGGCGGAGAGGAAAGGGCTTCGCGCCGCCAAAACGCCCGAAACCGAAGTTTCCGGCGCCAAAATTTAACGTTCACAACTCGTCAGTGCGTTCACAATGCTATACGTTGTTGAACGTATATGTTCGGACGAAGTCGTAAACTCTGTCAATTCGCTCGGAAGCGGAGAGCGAATGTATCGGTCTAGAGATTAAAAAAAAACTTTATCAAACTTATCACATCTCGACCCCGATAGAAATATCGCGTCGAAAGCCTCGCGGTGCGCTCCGGGCGAGCCGACGATGATGATTCTGTCCTTTCCGAGAGAAGAAGAGGCGGCGGCGGCGGAGGCGGTGGCGGCGGCGACGACGGCGAATTGATCCGGGAGACGATACACACGCCTCCGGCAAACCACCACCACACCACCAACCCATATCATCACACCACCCCACCCAACCCCGCCCCATCACCCCCCTCTCCCCCTGTTTGGACCGCGAAGCGAGGCTCGTCACAAAGCGGCAGCGGAGTATAAAGGTATGCGTATTGAAAAATACAAAACACAAGAACCTCGACCCCGCCCGCACTCGAAACGGGCTCGCCGCGCTCATCGTCTTTTCCCCCACGTATAAGCTCCGCGTTTGATACGGCTTCAACTCGACGCGTCTTTCGTTGGTCCACTTGGAGTTGAGGACCATACCAAACTAACAAACCCAACATAACGCAACAAAAAACTTGGCCTAGGCCAACCAAAACATAAAAAAAAACCAAAACCTGGCCCAAGCTTACCAAAATTTGGCCTAGACACATCAAAACGGAGCCTAACGTGACGGAAACATAGTATAAGCTGACCAAAACATAGCCTTACCTAGGCCAAATACAGCAGAGCGTAACCAAAACCCAGCCCGATTTAACAAAGACACGATTAACTTAACAAAAAACGACCCAACGTAACCGTAATGCGGCCTGACGAAACAAAAATAAACGCTAACCTAAGCAGAACAGAGCCTAACATCAAAAAAACGGCCTAATATAACAAAAATGCACTTTAACGTAGGCAAATTACAGCGTAAAGTAACAAACATTAACTAAAACACGGCCAAACCTAAAAAGAAAAACATTCTTTAGAAACAAAACGGAAAATAAACCCTAAAACGAGCAAAACAGAGCTTAACATAAAAAAACGCACCCTAACGTAACAAAAATAAATCCTAACATAAGCAAAACACAGCTTAAACTAACAGAAACTTACGAAAACACCGAGTAAGAAAAATACACAATGAGCCAAACAAAATAGATTCTATAATAAAAAAAAGCAACCTCACATGACAAAAACACTCCCTAATTTAAGCAAAATACAGGGTAACATAACAAAAACACACCCTAACCTAATAAACACACAGCCTAAATAAGCAAAAACACACCTACCTAACGTAACATGCCCTAAAATGTTCTACCATAAAAAAAGAACCTTACAAAAACTTAAGACAACACAACACGGCACGAAACGATGCGACAAAACACAGCACAACACAACACGGAAGAAGGACGAAACACAAACACGAAAGGTAGCAGTAAACTAATAAAAACATAACAAAATAAAACATAAGGCAACGCAGCGCAAAGCAACGCAACACAACGGAACATAACATAACGTAACAAAAAATAACAAAACATACAATAACAAAAAAAAATAGCTTAACAAATCATAACATAACAAAACAAAGCAAAACAAAACAGAACAATACAGAAAAATACAGAACAAAACAGAAAAGAACAAAGCAAAGCAAAGCAAGGCAAAAGCAAAAGCAAAGCAAAGCAAAGCAAAACATAACGTAACGTAACGTAACGTAACAAAACTTAACATAAGATAGCATAACATAACAAAACATTTAAAAAAACATAACGCAACGCAGCGCAACCTAACGCGACGCGACGCAACGCAACCTAGTCTAACCTAACAGTTAGATTAGGCTATGTTACCGAACCGAACCTAAACAAAGCTAACGTAAAATAACATAACCCAACATAACAAAATATAACAAAACATAACATAACATAACATAACCTAACGTAACTTATAAGGTACTTACATATATGCGATAATACCGACACGATAATATTATTTTGGTATTATCAGTTTCTAAAACCGCAATGTAAATATATTTAGTAACTGGCCATATTTACACTCGGTTCTGAAAGATTCAATCACTTCATTTGACAGACGACGAATTGAACATCGGACGTCACACACTTAACGCGCACAAAAGAAAGAATGTAAATCAATTAAACTAAATAAAATAAAGCGAACACTTAGGATACATTTAGAAAAATCACAAATAATTTTTAAAAAAAAATGCTTTCGATAATGCCTACGTAAAATGATCAGTGACACCGACCGATATGTTTCAAATACGTTTACGTCTTTAATTCATTACTTTTTTTCTTTTTTTAATATTTGCAACTCGCACATTTTGCATACACTAACAAAATTTCGATTAACGTAAGTATTGCAATTTTCTTTTGCGACACTAATTCATTACGTATCGCGTATTGCCTGAAAAGGTAGGTTATTCATTAAAAGTGACGCATCTAGCTAAAATAATTTACGGTGGTGATTAAATGTATTATTATAATTCATTTTAAAGAAAGTTTCCTTAGAAATTGAAAAAAAAAACCCAGAACATCGGTCCAACAAGAGACCGGGAATCGAACCCGCGTCCCCGTCGCCCTATGACTAGTTAACAGCCCAACACACCACTGCAACGACAATTATCAAATACATTTCAAAAATGCCATACATGGATGATTTTCTTTGCGCGGGAATATTACATACCTAACCTTTGCTCTTTGACATATTTAGCATTTTTTTTTTCACCAGCAAACACTCCTTACAGTATTATAATCACAATTTCGTGTAAACTATTAAGTATTTTAAAAAAACAACTATATAAATGAATTCACTCATAAAACCTTAAACGTTTCTTTTAGCCCTTCTCATACGGTAATAAAACATTCGGGACAAAGTAAAGTCTATCTTTATATGGTTTACATTTCTAATAATGCTAAAGTGCTTATACGTACGTACGTACGCACGCACACACACATATAAATATACACGTACATATATATACACGCATATATATATATATATATATATATATATGTATATGTATAGGTATATGCATATGTATATACTTATACATATATATATATATATACGCAAACCTGTTCGCTCATACAGTTTTCGGTTTTGTACGGGTTCGTTTTTGCCAATTTTAAATGGTCGAACGATTAAATGAACTTACAATATTCATTTAAATGTACGTAATATAAATCCACCGAAGACATTGTACATTGGAATTCGGGACAAGTACAATTTAGCGCCAACGATATTCAGACAATTTTTTCGAAGCGACAAGAAAGAGAATACGTGAAAGAGGACTTTGACATATTGAATAAATAGACGCTCGTGATTATTAATAATAAAAAAAAGATTTAAAAAAAAAATTACTCACGACAAATTTAACATTAAACGTCCACACACTTAAAACGTACAAAAGAAACCGAATGAAATAAAGCGAAAGTGACAAATTATGAAAAATCAGAAATTATTAAAAAAAAAGTCTTCCGATAACGTCTAATTAAAATTATCATTGACACCGACTCACGAGTTTCAATACCTTTACGTCTTTAATTCATTATTATTTTTTCAACATTTATAACTCACACATTTTGCATATATTACAAAATTTCGATTATTGTACGTAAGTATAGTAATTTATTTTTGCGAGACTATTTCATCACGCATTATGAAAAGATCATTGTCAACCCGATACACATTTTGGACTTAGTACGGATTTAGCAAAGATAGATGTCGCCACAAGTATCATTTGAGATTGATTGATTGGGAGATAAATATCAATAAAAAGGCTATTATATCACTTTTTAACGAGCTTTATTTCACGAAAATAAATTATTTAGGTTAACTTCATAATATTTTTGAATGTGGAACGTGTAAAGGACGTATTTAAAGTATTTTCTATTTGACGCCATATAGATATTTTTTAGAATTCAACTGCCAACGTAACTAACATTGTACTTGCGACAGGTGGCATACGTGTCGTTTGTTTGCATTCCGTTCCATCGTTTAGCAAGTAATAAAATTATCACGAAAATAATTTTTTCTAACAACGTAGCATATTAAAACGGTAAAAATATATGTTGAATTTATTGAAACTCCGAATAAACTAAACATAATAATAATAATTCATGTTTTATTATTAAAAATATCACGATATATTCTCACGTTAATGAGAGTTTATTGAAAAGGAGCTTAATATTTTGACAGCTGTCGGTTAAACTGTCTGAATTCAGATTAATTGGAGTTTTATTCTTTAGCGTAATTTTTGTGTTTCTTATTATTTTATTTAGGACTTCCGCATCGTCCCTGGATCCCGTGAACGCTTTTTTTTATTTAATATTTAATAATCGAATCGATCAGTACAAGGCGAAGTATATTTTTTAACCTAAGGTATAAGTGAATAAATAACACATGCTTGCTAACAACCTAGTGGTCGCCAGATTTACTAGAACTAATCGTCGGATAAAAAGCGAAGCCAATTGTAAAGTTATAAAAATACACTTTTATTATCATACGATGAATATAATTAACTTTATTATTATTTATCAATTTGGTTTTTTGTCATCATGTTTGTTATTAATTATACATAGCTGTAGTGACGTTGGCCAAAATTGCCTTGGGTTTTGTTGCAAGAGAACTGTACCAAAATTGTAATACCATTTAAATGTATATAATATAAATCCACTGAAGACATTGTACGTTAGAATTGGAGCTTAGCGCCAATGATATCATTAAGACAATTTTTTTAAGCGACACGAAAGGGGATACGTGAAAGAGGACTTTGACATATCGAATGCATAGCCCGTTCGTGATTATTATCGTAATAATAAAAAGAAGATATGAAAAACAATTATTTGAACGTGAAATGTGTTCAATTCACGTTCGTTTTTGTTCCTAACTGTTTTTCGTTAGTTTCACGACGAATTTAAAACGTTAGACGTCACACACTCCACACGCACAAAAAAAAGAATGTAAATCAATGGAACTGAATAAAATAAAGCGAACACTTAGGTTAAATAAAAAAAAGTGACAAATAATAAAAAAGAACGCTTTCGATAATGCCTAAGTAAAATTATGAACGACACCGACCGATATGTTTCAATACATTTTACGTCTTTAATTCATGACATTTTTTTTCGAATATTTATAACTCGCCCATTTTGAATATATTAAAAAAATTTCGATTAACGAAAGCATTGTAATTTATTTTTGCGAGACTAATTCATTAAGTATTGCGTATTAAGTGAAAAGGTACTCATTAAAAGTGACGTACCTAGCTAAAATAATTTGCGGTCGTGATTAAATGTATTATTATCATTTATTTAAAAAAAAGTCTCCTTAGACAGGGTAAAAAAAAATTAATCAGAACACCAGTCCGACCAGGCTCGAGGACCGGTCGGGAAGCGAACCCGGGTCCTCATCGCCGTATGCCTTGTGATCAATCCAACACACCACCGCGACGACGCTTATTAAATATGTTTCAGTAGCCAGAAATTGATAAGTGTGTGTATGTATAAGTATATATGTATATATGTATATATATATATATATGTGTGTATGTGTATGTGTATATGTATATATATATATATATATATATATATATATATATATATGTGTATGTCTATGTGTATGTGTATGTGTATATGTATATATATATATATATATATATATATATATATATATATATATATAATTACGGATATTCCAATAAAGTAACAGGGATAGAATTTATGGGTTTAAGTTACGTGATTACGTAACCGACTCGGTGTTGTTAAAATTAAATGCACTTGAAGTTTGAAGAAGCACATGAACGAAAGTCAGGATGTATTGAAAAAATGCATACATGGATGATTTTACCTGCGCGGGAATATTACGTACCTAATCTTTATTCTTTGACGTATTTCGCATTTTTTTTTATCGGTAAACACTCCTTACTCCTTAGTATATTAGTCACAATATCGCGTAAACTATTAAATATATTAAAAAAAACAACGTTATAAACGAGTTCACTTGTAAAACATTCGGGACAAAGTTAAGTCTATCCTTTAAACGGTTTATATTTAAAATTATCAATGACACCGACCTATATGTTTCAATACATTACGTTCATGACATTTTTTTTTCCTTAAATATTTATAACTCGCATATTTTGCATAAATTACAAAATTTCGATTGACGTAAGTATTGTAATTTATTTTTGCGAGACTAATTCATTAAATATTGTGTATTAGGTGGTAAGGTATTCATTAAAAGTGACGTATCTAGATAAAATGATTTGCGCTCTTGATTAAGTACATTATTATAATTTATTTAAAAAAAAGTCTATTCAGAAAGGGAGACAAAAAAATTAATCAGAACCACGCTCGAGGAGCGGCCGGGAATCGAACCCCGGTCTCCAACGCCGTATGCCTTGCGATCAATTCGTTTGCGCGGAAATATTATATACCTAACCTTTATTTTTTGGCGTCAGTCGCAATTTTTTTTCATCAACTAACACACCTAACAGTATTGTAATCACAATTTCGTGTAAACTATTAAGTATTTTTAAAAAACAACGATAAAAATGAATTAAATTATAAAACATTAAACGTTCCTTTTAGCCCTTCGTACGGTAATAACATTCGATGCAAGGTAAAGTCTTTCTCTATATGGTTTATATTTGGAACAATGCTAAAGTGATTATGTGTGCGTGTGCGAGTGCGTGTGTGTGTGTGCGTGCGTGTGCGTGCGTGTGCGTGTGTGTGTGTGTGTATACGTGCGTGCGTGCACAAATCACATGAACGTAAAAAATGACTAATAAACCAATCAGGGGATTCACATTTCACTTCGGTGAATTAATATAATATCATTGTTACTAGCGATGACAGAATTATAACGTAACAGGTATGAATAACATAATATTGATGGAAATTAATATATTATGTTATTGCGATTTACAGATACTATGTTATTAAGTAACGATACGTTTGGCTAACATGTTAAAATATTATGTTACGTATTGTCAAGCAGCGCCCGTACAATGGCCGTCACTCGCTGAGTAAAGTGAGAGCGAGACAGCACGTTTCTTTTCGTCTTGCCCTTCGTTTCATATTTACCGAGCACCACCGAATGACACCGAACTTTACCGAAAGATTAATAATCTGTTATTAGAACGTTCTGAAATTCATACCTGTTATGTGATCCATACCTATTACCGATTGGAAAGAACGCATTATGTTATTAAGAACATTACGCTAGGTAACATGTTAAAATATTATATTGCGTTATTGTCAAGGAGCGGATGTCATTCGTCGCCTGAATATAAAGAACAAGAAATAGCACGTTCCTTTTCTTAATGCAATTCATTGTTTTATATATTAATTGTTTTATGCTTTATTCTTTTGTTTCGTATTGACGGAACATTACTGAATGACATGGAATTTTTACCGAATGATAATAAACAATTAATTACTACAAAGTTCAAATCTATACTTGTTATTTGAATTTTGTTTATGTTATATTCATTCAGAATTCACTGTTGATCGCTAACTAATTGCAATTTCTATGCGTTATTGTTTCATTTTGTTTAAATTATCGAACTAGGAAAATACTATGTGGTTCGAAATGTAATTTTGTCATTGCCTGGCTTTCTTTTAACACAATTTAATCAAATGTAGATTGAAACCGTCCACAAAAAAATACCTATATTCTATCAAAAACCAAATTAAAATTGAACTAGCTTTTCTCCAGTAGTATTCAATATAGATAGCGATTATAGTACGCATGTACTATACATATTTTGTATACACATGCAGAAGGAAAATTAATGTCATGGAACATATCGTTTAAGAACGTATTGAACAAATGTTATTGTCAATAATGTCCAATAACATGTTATTTTTTAACGGGTATGATACTATGTTATTGAATAATGATGTTATTCATTATAATATGTATGGGGAAATAACAGTTATTTCCATTTCTAATTGTTACCATCTAATGGAACGTGTTCGAACTTTGATTCGATTACCAATCGATATTTCACGTCGGTTATCTTAATTGCTCTCGTTCGTTATCTTATATATCACGTGCAGATCGTCGTATTGTTTGTTTGTTTTTAATTTTGTCAAATTTATTTAGCCGTGTAGCAGTCCGAAAGTAGTTTATGTCTATATTTTAATTCTCGGCCGAAGAAAATTGCGACATGCTAATTATGCAAAAGCGAACCATTTTTATTATAAAACGACTATAAAGCATAAATACCTCACCGGGTAGTTAACAGGCAACTGATTGATTACGTTAAATTAAATCGATTGGCCGTCTCTCCCGCATGGTCATCTTCGCCACATTTAACTTATACTTACTGATTGTCTACTTAGTTTGATTGTACTAAAACAGTAGACATTTTTCATTGTAAACTATCGTGAGGCCGCATCGTTGACGAATACTTTATGCAAAATATAAATTACTTATGAAAAATGCATGTATATGTATATATATGTATATATATATATATATATATATATATATATATATATATATATATATATATATATGTATATATATATATGTATATACGCACATATCACGTAAAAATTGTCATTTGTTTCCATTCGTTATTGCCAAAAATCATTTTTTTTGTGCTTTTGTTAATCAATTTGTGAATAAAAAAAAGAAAAGAAAAATATTATTTATATATATATATATATATATATATATATATATATATATATATATATATATATCTAAATAAATCCGTAGATGGTTACTTATTCCAAGCCCATTCCTCACGCAAAATTAAATTCCTCTAGGGAAAGAACCGGCGCGGTAAGGATTCGTGACTGGGAAGCCCGATATCAATAGCATACGTCTTATCTGGCAGAAGACAGATAAGACGTATAACCGTATGTTTTGAGAAAAAAAAAAGTTTAATTGCTCTCGTTCGTATAGTACACAGTTTTAAGTTATCACATACCAAATAATCCGAACGAAACTTTCTTTAAATCTAACACGTCACATATAGTTCTGCAGCTGCTATATTCCTTTATATCCTTTGAAAACGGAAGCTGCTGTGAATTCATCGACGTCATCTGTCAGCGGCGATACATAGACTCTCCGTAGTTGTTTCACCTGCGCCTAATCAAGATAAACGTTAGTATACATTTTTTGCAACGACTGTCAATTTTTCACATTTATTTCCGTCAGCGTGTAGCCCATTGTCGTTTTCAGTGTATTTATGTTATACGTAATAATAAAAATAATATTTTTATATAGCAACGTCGAAAAGATATAACGATATTTTCTAATTAAAGACATTTTCTAGATATTTAGGTACTTGAATTGTTGAACATATTTGGCTTTAATTTGATAGAAGTTCACTATAATTAATGTTGTAATTTGTGGTGCTATTTATATTGTTATTATTAGTCGAGACTTTTCCTAGTTTAAGTGATGCATTACCTACGTATGATAAAATTTACTATTAACCTGTGTACATACGTATAAATATATATATATATATATATATATATATATATATATATATATATATACGTGTGTGTGTGTGTGTCTTCAAAATTTAGCTTGAAAACGTATATTTTAAAATTTTATTTATTTATTTATTTGCTCTTTTTTCACTATATTATCACAAAACATACAACGTAACTGACATAATTAAAACATACTAATTCATTGAAACGATAAACAAAACGGTACTTTTCATATAATCTTATATGCTTGGGTGAATAACGGATGAAGTATACAAGTATATATATATATATATATATATATATATATATATATATATATATATATATACAGACATAAAAGTGTGTGTGTGTGTGTGTGCGTGCGTGCGTGCGTGCGTGCGTACAATTAGAAAAACCATCATATGCAAGTGCAGTTTTTATTATTTGTAATTATTGATAGGGAACGATCTATTTTTCGAAACGCTCATGCAGATTATTAAACGGGCCGACCGGTGGTTATGTACATAGAATTAGTAAACCGTCACATAGCCGTCTGACTTTGGTTTTTACTATTTTAACTAACGCCGCCTCCGTCGAATGTGATGTCCGCGCAATGGAACGCGTTCGCCCCAGTCGCTCGGTCTGTGCAAGTCTCGACACGTTTCGCCCGTTATCAAAGTCTAATACAAAAATATTTTCATATGCCTTTTTCATATCTCTTTTTACTTTAAGACACTAAGATAATTGTTTCGTTTTTGTATTAAAAGTGTTAAGTCATGAATAAAATGGTAAAACGTGACAAAGTTTTTAAATAATTTTTTAACAATACTTCGTATAAGCCAAGCCGTGACCATATAAATTGATACAAATGTGAATCCTACTGCTGCAAGCAAATATATTTATATACGTCGATTTCCTGAATCTTCGTGGGTAAATTTATTCTCCGCGAAGAGATTTGTGCGTATGCGCCTTCTGGATTACTCTATATTCTAAGTATATATATATATATATATATATATATATATATATATATATATATATATATATATATATATACATATATATATATATATACATATAAATATATATATATATATATATATATATATATATATATATATATATAAATGTATATGTACACACACACACACACACGAAATATATCCGCATACAGTTTCGCAGTACGCGTAATTGAAACATTTAACACTTCCGCTCTTTTGCACATCTTTAATACAGCTAGATCCCTACATTCTATATTCTTACAGGAATTTGACTTTATTCGCAACGTAACGTCAGTCAAGGCCCGTAAGGCGTTCGTCCTTTCTATCAGGCCCATTTCTTCTACTTGCACTATACTCTGTACGGAAACACTTCGGTTTCATCGTTACGATGTTCGCTTTTCAGTAACAGTACCTATAAATATTTCATATGTAAATATTTGCTTTCGTCAATTTGCTATCTTCTCAATTATACATTATTACTCTTTTCTGGGGATTTATAGACTCGAATCAAGGTCGAAAATTGAAATATTCTCCCTTAAAGTAATAATCAGAACGCGAATAAAATTTACGGACCCAAATATTGCAAGTCACTAAATAAATGGTACATTTTATTGGTGTGTTGGGATACATGCAGTGGCGCTTCCGGTAATTATTTCGTGATTTTAAAGGATAAATTACTTTTATATTTACTATTAGGAATTCCTTTTATTGTTTAGTTTGGGAATTAATGTAAATGTCACATTTAAAACTGTTTTTAAGCCCGTGTCCATAGCAGAGAATTTTTATTTTCACAATCTTTTTTATCTAATATGCTCGTAAAGTAATCGATAATATCGGCGAGTTTAATTTCGTAGAGTACAACAAAACGACCTTTCAATAGAAATGCCTCTCTTAAATCTTTTGTATTGCATAAACAAAAGCGAACATAGACACGTATGGATGGATGAGTAGGTCGTAAATGGAAAGGAGCGCGTGCTATCACTTTCTGAGGGCGTCAAAAATATCGCGTATAAAAATAAGCGTCGCATCTATTTGGTGTATCATATACGGAGTGAACTCTTTGAATCGAACTAATTTCTCATCGTTCCATTTCGATTTGAAGCAAAAGAAAAAAGAACAAAATATGTAAAAAAAACATGAAAAAAGACAAAAAAAAAGGAAGAAAGACAAAGAAGAAGACAAAAAAAGAAAAAAAGCCATAAAAGACAAAAAAAAGAAAGAAAAAAAGACAAAAAAGGAGAAAAAAAGAAAAAACAAAGGCAAGAAAAGACAAATAAAAGCCAAAAAGAGAGAAAAAAAAGACAAATAAAGAAAGAAAGAAAAGACAAAAAAAGACAAAACAAGTAAAAAAAGGAGAAAAAAAGACAAAAAAAAAGAAAGAAAAATGAGAAAAAAAAGAATATGCAAATATCTCGGAAACGCTGTCAAATTTTCGATAGAAGTGTTCGCTGCAAATGTCGTAGTTGAGTCAGTAAAAAAAAGAAAAAAAAAGTATATATATATATATATATATATATATATATATATATATAAAATAAAATAAAAAAAAACTTCGAGCAATTGCTCTGGTAAGTGTATGCACTCTCCACCTTAGAGAGGTCGAGTGCCAGGTGCGTTTTTTTTTTATCTCGTGGTATCCTCAGTAGGCCTAGTCCACGGTCCGGTATTCGCTATCGAACTTCTAGTTGCTTTTACAGTCTAATTGGGGAGAGTACTTAGTTGTCTTTAATCGTTTATTGTGCGTTAGAATAATAGTGACAATGACGACACTAATAACGATAATAATAATAGTGTAATAATGGAAATGAAGCCGTCAAACGAAGAGAAATATTTTAAATCTGTCGATGTTACACGATTTAAAAAAAATAATACAACATTTGTGGATGGTTTGGTCATTTTGACACTCACTCTATATTTGGGGCGTGTGTGTTTGGGAGGGAGTGGGTGGGGTGAAAACCGATGTACGGAAAACAACACGAAGGCAAGTCAAAAAAAAAATTTTAAAAAACTAAATCAAATACGCAACTTTCAGCGGACGGAGTCCGCTTGCGTCTTACGATTTTACGTTACAACTTATTTAAGCACGGTCGGGCGACGACGGTTCGCGCCACCATTCTCATCCAAAATTAAAAGTGGCCGTATCGCCGTCGTCGTTGTTGTCGTTGTTGTCGGGGAGGACGACGCCGCCAAACTGCCAAACAGCACCAAACAGGACGACGACGGTTCGCGCTGTCGTTTCTGCGCAAAGTTAAAAAAGAGAGAGGAGGGCGGCGACAACGACGCAACGTCGTCGTCCTCTTCGCTCTCTCCTCTCTCTTTCTGTTTCTTTCTCCTCGCACACCTCTCTCTCCCTCTCTCACACACATTATGTATAGTGGGTGGTAAGTGTAGTAGAGGTGGTGTAGAGGAGTCCTCTTCTCATCACCTGGCGCAGGGCTGAGTCTCAACAGATCGCAGCACGACGCTGCTCTACCGAGCACAACACCCCGCCAGGAACGGAAGTCGTCTACAAACGATTCCGAGCCCCGACATCGAACTGAGGTAATTTCGGACCCTCGAAGCCGTGATGCACGCGTTAAGCGGTTAGCACCGATCTCCGAGGTGCAAGTGGGCTTCGACGTCGAACCTTACGAATAAAGTTCGACTAGTAAAGTCACATTGTATAGAGCCTCACGACTCTCGGGGCTCCACAGTAAGCGTATCCTTGCCGGATTCGGCTAGGCTGGCTACGGCTCGTAGATATGCGACGGCTCGAGATCGTAGATAGGGATAGTGGGAATCTCGTTAATCCATTCATGCGCGTTACTAATTAGATGACGAGGCATTTGGCTAAAAAAAATGCCCGTGTACAGCACTTTAAACGGGTATTTGACCTTCAGATCTGACGATTTAACCTATGGTTTCTATGACTTAATTAACTGGAATAACGAAAAGCTGATTTTGTTGGAACCACCACTTTTACGTCATACAGACACGGTAATTTTAGAAAAAAATATTCATTTCAAATTAATTTTTTTTTGCCTTTCAAACACAAAGTCCTGTCTAAAGTATTAGGATTCCCACTACAAGAAATATACCCTCTTTGGACAAAAAACAATGGAAAAGTTCCAAATGAGGTGTTCTTCCCAACTTTGCAAACAATGCTTGAAAGAAGGGCATTTCTCACCAGATGTCTAAATTATTTGGTTACCGGTAAGGATAAATATGCCATGAAAATTCGTTGAAAATGAACTTAGCAATTGAAAATTAAGGCCATTATTTCTCACAAAATGTTTGTTGTTTTCTTTACGTGAATGGAATCAATTATAAATATCTATTATAAAACAAAGGAAGAATAAATTATGAATAGTCAAAGAAAATGTCAAAATACATATTGAAGCAATAAGTTTGTCTGTCAATACATTTTCTTGCTATGAATTTTTAATTAACCTGTAGAGGAAGCACATGAACTCAGTTCTTAAAAGGAAAATGTTTATATTAAAAAAACTTTTTACAGGTTAAAATGAAATAAATGAAACAGGCAAATCAAGGATTCACATGTATAGTTGCGAAAGTGTGACTTATTTACTAGAATACAAGCTTGCTGATTGAACAACTACAATAATATATGTAATAACGAGGTTGAAAAAGCTAGGCAGCAATGATATTCGCATGTCGAAGAGCTGGCACACAGAGAAAGTTCCGCTGTTGCTCTGATGTACAATTTCTTCAAGTTTTTCCAATTCTTTGTCGATTGATGGACCTAAAATAAAAGCAATAAAATAAGTACATAGTTTATACTTATTTTATACAAAAGATAGAGTATAAAAAATTACGTAGTCCAAATATAATGGAATTATGTACCATTAAAAATGTTCATATTTCACAAGTTGTATCTATATGTAATTTTACATAATAAATTTGAGTTATGGTTAGATCAATTTTAATGAATCCTTTTTTGTATCACGGTATAATCCTTCAATTTGAATAGATTCGCTGCAGATATAAAACTACATAAATTTAATAATGGGAGGAGATGTACACAAAAATACAAATCAAGTCAAATATTTTTAAAATTTTACCATTCAAATCTTGACTGTAATTTATGTAAGCTAATTAAAGATGAGAAATTGTTAATTAATTGAAAAAAATTTGATAGGCTATTTAATATTTGTTATTTATAATGGTTTGTTTCTTTTTGATAAAATCCCAAAACCACAAGTTGATTTTGCTGATTAACTTTAAAAACCAGTGATCATGATATAATAAAAAAAGTTATTTGAAAGAAAATTAAAAACAACTTTATTTATTTTATTTATCTCTCAGTTATGTCAAAACTATGACTATGGATTTTAGTTGCATTTTTAGGAGAATCAAGACAAGAATTTTTTTAAAAAATATGCTTTCGGTTATAGCATAATTTTATTTTATTAACTAACAAATAAAAATCTGTGAAGGGTTGTTTGGTGAGAATAGCGTAAAAAATTAAAATTGGAGAAAAAACAACACGATTCAGCTTTCTGGGGAGTTTTGATACAATACTCATGTTTCGAATAATGTGAAGGGTTAACATCTACAAACTGTCTATACAAGCTAGGGAAGTTTTTGGAAAATGAAACATGCAAAGGTGATTTCTTTGTTGGTCAAAACTTAAATAGAATGTAAATCTTGCAGTTTTAGAATATTTAACACTTGCTACAATATTTTGATGTATAGGAAATTATTGCGAATTCTCAATCTATGTTAGGAACAAACAGAATATAACCCTTAGTACCACTGTAATTAAAAGACTCATGACCTACAGGGGTTGGACAACTTATATATCAAGCGATTGCCTATACCATTGTTACTTGTCACTCCACTCACATATGTGTTGATATGTAGAATTAGGACGGACGGTTAAAACGGGACATATTTAGAATTAGTGGTATAACTTTGTTCTAACTTTCAGATACCCTTACTTTTGTATAAATATATTACTGAGAATAACTTCCATTTAATTGTACTATATACACCGGAACATTTGCATTGTATAACCTCATAGAATAACGTCAATTTAATTTATTACCCTCAGTAAAATACTTGTATATTGTGTAACCTTCGGAATTATAATAAATCCTACACTGCTCCCCTACAATAAATTCACAAACGTAAGCAGTGGAAAAACCCACACAAACCCTGCTTCCGCTATTGTTTTTTAATATATAAATGCTTTTAGATGTTCCTAAGAGTTAATCTTTGCTAATAGGCCACCTGAAGATGTTGTAATACAACAAAACCTGGGTCGTGGTAAAGAACTTAAAAAAGTAGAAATAATACTACATCACGTAGTTTCATTTAATTGTCTAGAGAATTCAAGCTTTATAAGATATATTTTTACATATGTCGTCATTGTTGATGTCTATGATTCGTCTACATCACCACTCACATAAATATCGTGTACATACAGGTTTCAGTGGTAGACATAAAATATATAATATGATACATAAGAGTGCATACAAAACATGTTAATCTCTGTTTGATTCCACTTTAATCACTAATTCCACAATAATAAAACCATGAAAGTTTGTCCAATGTAATGATTACATGATGTTTAATACAGTTGATAATTTTCAATTGTTTAACGACCTTATTAATTTTATATATTGATTTCTCCTACACTGGCTTATTTTTTTTTAATATATATTAACCAACCGTTATGCATGTTAAAAACATACATTTTGCTTGCTGTAATTGCTATTTTATTCCAGTTCCTTTGGTTTTTATTGAATAATTGAAAAAACAATATTATTTCAGTACTGACCAGAATACAATCAATTGCCACTGTGTTACTCCAAACAGATTATACATAGATGAACTCTATATATATCTAATTGTAGATTACAGATTATGATTATTAGATTATTGGGATTTCAATATTCCAAATTACCATATTCTGAATTCAATTTGTATCAAATTCTGTTGTACATTTATCAAGTGACTTCCTTTCTTATATTATCTAATTCATACGTTGGGAAAAAATAGATAAAAAAAAATGAGCAATGAAGATAATCGCCTCACTTTTTATAGTTACCCATTCAAGTTTTATAGTAACACATTTAAATTAGAATAATACAAAATATTTATGCTTATATCACATGAGTTTCTTTAACCAACTTAAACGGTAAACTTAATTAACAGATACTTACACATTTCAGGTGAAAGTCTCAGCTTTGTGATGTTTATTCTCAACTGTTGAAATTCCGTAACCAACATCTCACTGAAGGTGCACACAGCCGTGAGGACAACTATGCACATTGTCTGCCATATCAAATAGTTAATCGTTACTTGCAAATCTAGTTTCTGAAAAATAATTTGAAAGCGACTATATTTTTTTACCAAACTCTTTTATTTTAAACATTTTAATGAATTAAATATGTAATGTTAAAAAGTTCAAATTCACTATTTTATAAAAAATAGTCATTAAAAGAATCATGAAAATATCAATTACTTGTAATATTATTCTTCTCATATATCACTTGTATATTTGTAATGTTATTCTTACTTATATCATGTATACACAAGTCCAATAAGAATTGAATGCCTCCAATGGATGAGAGAAAAGCTATAGTTACAGTCTGTAGTACCTGAATTAAAAATTTAATGATTAAAATGAAAATATATCTTGAATATCCATTTAATTTAATTCATCACAGCATACCTGTAAATTAAACATTTTATTGAGTGCATTGCATATTTTATTCACTAAAGTTAATAAGTTTGATAGAATCAGTATGTGCACAGGATTTCCTGAAACATCAAAATGGCTATTCCCATTTAATCTATTGCAGACAGTCACTCTGGATAAGTCTGGTACACAGTTTGTGTTATTACAAAAAAATTCTTGATTCATGTGGTTCAGGTAATTGTTCACCTCTTTTAACATTTCCTTAATGGTTTTTGTTAGTAAACACATTAGTAGCAGTTCCAGTCCGGTAATAAATGTACTGAAATATTTAATTATGAGGAACCACTTCCAATTTTCAACACTGTTAATGATGAAAGACATCAAGTGGCTTGCAAATATAATGATTATACCCAATATTGTCATGATTTTTAACTTCTCAAAGCACTTTGTTCTAAACAAAGTACTGTAATAAAAAGAAATGTCATTGAATTTTTGTAAACAATCGACAAAGAAATGTTTTTGCCAGAATATATCAATAGATAAAACAAATATGAAATTAATAAGGGTAGTTAATTCTGAGAGGCATTGAATTATCTTTATTTCAGTGTCCAGAGAGGTATATTGAAACCAAATGCTTGTAACGGCAGCCACAATAAGAAGAAGTTCTTTAAAATAGTTTTAATTAATGTAATTAGATTTTCTAATTTATATAAAAACCGGTTGACACCCAAAATTGACTGTAACACAAGCAAAAAGTAAATCGATTCCTCTAAACAACGGCACGTCATTTTTAAACAAACTGACTTCTACTACTCACTTCTGCAGAAAATGTAAATGCTCTTTGATAATGTAGTGTATTTAATGTAATCACTTGGCCTAATACAAGGCAATTTTTATTCTCGTTTTATAGCCATGATTGATTATTGTATTTACCCGTCTAGTCTGCAAGTGTATTTATTTATTTTCCTACGTCGTTTATAAAAGTGATGACCTTCTGATTTACTGATTGTGAAGCCTGACATTCTTTTCTGATGTATTTATTCTGATGTAATTTAATTCATTAAACATTAATTACAAAAGAACAAGATATATGGAAATAAGCCCCAATTATTATAAAAAGGAAAGATATATGGTGGTAAGCCAAAACTATTCATTCATAACTATAAATGGGACTGCCCCGAAACACGTCAACCTCTATAAGTATCTTGGGATAATAGTTTATGATTAATATCACCGCAGTTTCAATTTCTAATGCTGAATTCAGCAAGCTGGTAAAACGCTTTCCGCAAAAACAATGGCTCGTTGCAATAATATTATATGGGGCTGAAACATGGGTATTGCCAGAAGAGAAAAGCAGAAGAATTCAGGCCTTTGGGATGTGGGTGTACTGCAGAATATTACAAATCTCATAAGTTCAAAAACTATGTATTAAAGTGGTACTTCAATGGTTGAACAAAGACACAGAGGTTTTAAAAAGCATAAAAACAACACAAGCTCGAACTTGTCAATATCTCGGACATATTGTGCGCCGGAGGAAACACCAACTTTTTCAACACATTATTCAAGTCAAGATTCTGGGCAGAAGATGGTTTGGTATGAGGAGGAGATATTGGCTGAAGAACCTATGCCACTGGTACAATAAAAGTACCCATTCGCTTTTTCGGGCAGCTGCATCCAAAGTCCAACCGAAGTGTAAGGCTAAATGTCACAAAAAAAGTTTATATCAAGTAACATGTAACAAACTGTAACTATATTTATATATTCTGTATTTTTAAAAATTTCATTATCATGTGCAATCCTTTCGAATATAAATTTGATATAACTATATATTTTCTGATTGCGCCACAGAAACCGTGTCATGACAGACAACCTATAATTAATAGCAATGCACAGTTATAGATATTTAGATATTTACAGTGTTAGAAATATTTCAAAAGACTGTTTTAATTTTTTAAAATGGTTTAAAAGTGTAATTAAAACGAAAAAAAAATAAAAATATAACTTAAGCATTTACTCAGCGCAATTTCACGTCTTTGACTTGAATTGTTATTGATCATTACTCACACTTTCTAAAATACATTACATGTCCCCGTCCATCTGGGGCATGTAATGTATTTTATAAGCAAACACATGATAATTAGAGTTTAATGAATAGAACAAACTACATGATAATTAAAGTGTAATATTAATCAGGTTACCTATTTTTGTGCCAAACCCTCAAAGACCCACAAACTAATGAAGCTTTTTTTTATGAATTTATTATGTTAAGTATCATAATTTGTTAATCACCAATTGAGATTGAATGAATATACAAATTCCTAAAGCATTTTTAAATGATTATAATCAATAATTCTAATCAGCCTATAATGTACACAGTATGTTTACAAGCATTAGTTAATGTGAATAGGAGTAACATATCGTAGTGAATAAACTATGTTCAACTGTTATTCGTGGTTATAACTTTCTATTACGTTACTTATTATATTTCATTAACTCACTTTATTTATATTTTGTGTAACAAATATTTGCATCTATTTGTTCGAGTACTTTGATCGAATTGACCAATATTTTAGTATGAAAGATCGCATAAGCTTATTTATGAAAAAAAAACTTCCAACATCGCAGCAAAAAAAAATTTCCATCATTGCTTTGGCTGTCTTATTAACTCTCCTTTTTGCCATTTGTCGCAACACAACCAATATTAAAATTATTCAAATAGGACATTAATCATAGGTAATAATTAATGGAAAATATTTTAGGTAAACTACACTCAAGAACAATGAAAGTCAAACAGAGCATATCATACCATAAGTATTGTACATTTGTAAATATTACATAATTTCAGTAACAATATTGATACCATCTAGACGTCACCAAATTTTTGATGTCCTCGCACAGAAGTATAATTATACAGTTCAATAGGTTTAACGTACAGTTTTTTATGTATTAGAATAATTAGTATTTTCCATAGACCATCTTTTAATTGAATACTTAATTTCTAAACAAGTGATCAATTTCAGTGACAAATGGTAGACATTTGACAGATTTCGATCCATTACTGATACAGCAACATAAAAATAAAACCCCTCTTAACTTTAAACTTGCTATATCGGGACCTTTTTTAAATAAACATATTACATCAAGTACAAAGAAAATATTTTTGTTTACAACATATATACTGTGTGTGCATATATATTACTCATTGTATTATTGTATGTGATCAAGAGACTACATTTAGATCAACATTTAACCCAAAATTAATTTAAACTTGGCTACTAGGAAAACAAAATAATATTTACGTTTCTGATAAGAATTTTATTAAATCTTGTATCAGTTTTCGTTAATTTAACAATTCATCAAAATTACGATTATAATGATTTCAAGATTCTAATAAGGATCAGCAAAAAATTATTGGACTTCAGTAGACATAAGGCAGTCTGATACATAGTTTTAACTCTCTAGTAGAGGATATTTTATTTATTAAGAAATTTATTTTTGAACATAGTTGTCGAAACTGCTCCAAATATGAACATGACATCACTAACAAGATGATAGAACGAGTGGCATGCACTACCCTTGCTACCGTTTTGTTATATCACTTTATACGAATACGAAATATTAAACGAATCAAACTCTTTAACCATTTTAGTGCCATTGTTTTTTACTCATATATACTTAAAAATGCCAAGGAAATCTTTTGTTTTTGATGTCATTTACCCTTGTCTCAAAAAAAAATTATTTCTTCCAAAAATTATCCAATTTTAATAATTTTTTCGGTGTTTTCTTAATAAAAACTTGTAAAAGGATAATAAAATACGAAGAAAATTATGGAAATATATATTGTGATCAAGGTCACATAGTCATTTCTGCAGTCTGGTACATCTTCCGTATCAGTAAAGTAATTGTTATCGTCACTATTATCACCATCACTCAAAATTTGCATTACACCAAATTGTGAGTGCACCATAATGTCAATCCCACAATCACTTTCTTCACAATTTGAAAAACGATCATTTTTACTCGAATTATTTTCGTATTTGGACATTATGGGTTAACAATTTTCTTTTCCTGGATCCTTACTATATTGTAACTACTAATAATATTATAATTTGAACTTTATGTAACACCTAAAGAGTGATGTGCAGTAGGGGAGGTGCGAGCAACCTCCCCACTGCGTGCTAAACAGCAACTAATTTCGCGAGCGCCATTGTGCTTGTGGTAAATTTAGTTAGTACGCGCACGAGCGCGATGGTGCTCGTGGGCGCTCAAACGGTTAAATACTTCTGTCTTCTGGCCTTTGTTTGGGGTTGATTACGAGGTTGCTTGTTGATGAAAATTATATCCTTGGATTGATATAGATATTGTCAATATAAGTAATTGTGTATCATTAAATGTGACGTTTAAAACAAGAAATAGTAATGGACCATTATAGTGTCTGCGGTCACTATCGATGTAGTCGAAAGTATAGTACCATGGCTTATGGGAAAGTGAAATATTTAAATCAGAAAGCAAATGTTTTCTTTATCCTAAACATTTTAACTTATTGTTTCGCTAATTGTAACATTTTAACTTATTGTTTGGCTAATTTTAACTTATTGTTTCGCAATTCACAAAGGCATCATGAGTTTACTCAGCGTATGGCATTGAAAATTGCTGGAAAATTGTACTCCAAAAATATTCCTACAATGATATTCAATAAGAACACGTTTAAGAATGAGTTTCTAGAATTGTTTGTCACGACTACAGCGACTGCTTGTTATTGGTTGAGATAAATGAAGGAAAAAAACTTACGAAAATAAGAATATTATGTACTTTGTCACGCAGTACATTATTCACATTGAACATGTGAAAGATTTTGAATATTTTACATGTCACATGAGTTAACTATCATTGTTTGCGAACTATGGTAGATTTATTGTTGTTTGCATGGAAAAAGAACAAAGTGCAATGCGGAAATGTTGTTTGCCATTTGCTGGCGTCACTACCTAGTGAACGTCATCTTTTTATATCAGATTCAAACTGACCAAGTACAACTGCTGACGTATTTCCCTATGAAACATGGACGATGTGGCAATGTAAAGCCGATTATTTTGGATATAGTAGAGAAATGTACAGATTGTCAATTGCTTAGTAATTTATTTTCACAAAAATTCAATAATTTCAATGGATGTTTTTATAATATCGACCTCTCCTCTATGACCTTACACGATGGTGTCAATAAATCCTGATGTTACACAGTTAGTGGTATAGACGGTGAATTTTATAAAGATTTATGTCAAGCGATAAATGCTACATTGGAAACTACTACGCTGTAAGCGCCTAGGACATTTAGTGAAACGCATCAGACAGGATTTTTCCAGGATCTCATCATGCAACGAGCTAATATTTCAGCATCCATCTTTTACTTTCTGTTTAGTTGTATCCTCACTGGACAAGAAATGCCGTTTGGGTCTCGACCCCGTTCCTTTGAGACTAGCGTGGGAAAAATTAATAAAACCATTCGATTTCTGGCTTAGAATGTCATTTGCAATCGTTTTAGTAGTGTTGATTATTTTATTAGTTATATTGAATGAAACAAGATTGAAAGTTAGATGGAATTCATATTTTCCAATGGAAATGTTATATTCAAATCTGTATATAAATAGCTTTGCAATATTTTTGGGCCAAATGAGTGCTAGACGACCAACGAAAATAATTCTGTCGTTTGGTTTAGGTCTCTGGGTATGGTTCAGTTTTTTAATGACTGGCTTTTACCAAAGAGCTCTCATTAGTGTTTTGAAAAGAGATATATGTGTGTCATACTTGGATAGTGTATCCAGCGCTATCAAAGCTGGATATGAATTTGGAGGATTACCAGAACTTAGAATGTATTTTTCTGAAGAACCTGACTGTTATGATAGATATAAAATTATAGAATTTAAAGATATTCAAAATTATATAGAACCTATGACTAAGGGATATCTGAAACTCATTATATATTTACCCTTAGGTTCTTTACTTTCTTTTTCGTTAACAAACAATTGCACACATTTCTTACATTTTATTCCAAATTCTGCCAAAGAACAGTATTTATTAATTATTTACCGCCGAACTCACCACTGGAGGCTTGCACAAGCTCTTATGGCAACTGTTGGATTATACAAAAAATAAGAAATTGAAGAAAGTCATTTTACTAAGATGGAAATGAGTAAACCTCAATGGAACAAGGATAAGGATGAAATATTGACCATGGATCAAATGAAAGCATGCTTTTTTCTTATTATAGGCGGGTGGATCGTGTCACTATTATTTTAGAAGTAATTTGGAGTCAATACAAATGGTCTCGAAGTTCAAAATGTCGTTCATCGGCCAGGTGGAGTTTGTAACTTCCAGTTATATTTATTGACACATCATTTTGCTGGTTAAAATTTATTTAAATCTAAATTCGAGTATCGCGTTAAAAATTAAACTATCTATGATCTTACACCAACGTCTTTATTTATTGAACATTTGTTGAGGATTCAATGTTTATATATTTTTCTTCAATTCCTCACTTGGAAGTAAAGTATAGATGATCATTACATTTAGGAATATCATTTTTAACAGTTGGAAGTTAATTTGTAACTGTCTCTTTGTGCAGAAGTTAATGTCAATTGCTTGTTGGTACATAGAAAACATGTAGGAGTCAATCCCTATTCTCTGAAGTAAGTCATGCAATAAAATTTATGTAAGTTAGTAATTAGGTCAGGTTAGATGATTTTATGAATTTGTGTTTAAAGTTTGAATGTAGTGTAATAAATATCTAAAGAATTTCATTACTGTCATTGTTATTTGTTAATCAAATACTATGTACATAATGGGATACTAAAATACTTTGACCCGCTTTTAGTGTAATTACTCCCAATGTGAATTTAAGACCTTACCAGTCCTTTGTTATCGAATAATGTATTTTATATATTTTTATAATGCATTTATTCTATAATATTAACATTACTTTAGTTAAAGTAAACACAATTCTTTTTACTGTGTTAGAATTAATACCAATGAGTCTAACTTTTTCTTGCAAATAATCTACTTCAATATCTGGTGTAACTGATCGCCATAGAGAATGTTCAATACAGATGAATTTTAACTTAATCATTAATTAGTATAATTCTGTTGTTTACAAAAATTCTTTATTTTTACTTTTAATAAAACATAATTCTACAAAAAAGTTTTACAATAGCTATAACCAGTGATAGTACCTTTTTTATTAAGTTCATTTGTGTTTATATAGATTCGTTTAAGTTACTATAACATTTCAAAAAGATTCTATAAAAAATTTGATAATATATTATCAGTTTCTTTCTGTAAAGCCACAAGCGGAAGTTACATGTTATTTAAAGAGGTCTCTGTAATTTTGGTGGTTTTGTCCAATAAACAATTATAAGTATTAACCTCCAAATTCTTCATTTACACACAACGTTGGGAATTTTCCCATTTTAAAAGGGTGGGGGATTTATATACCTTTGGTTCACTAAAGACTTATTTATGTAATATGTTGTTGATTTGATATATTTCCTGCACAGAGATTAATTCTTCGATCTCGCCAATTTATTCAAACATATTTTACTGATTTATTTCCATCAGATTTAACCCAAAAGAAATGCAAGTTGAAAAGTATTTTGTATTTTGTTAAAAATAATTGACTGTACCTATGCTGTCATTAATTATATATAAATTGCTACTCTCGATTATAAGTATTAACCTCCAAATTCTTCAATACAGCTATTTCTTGCAAATTATCTTGAGTCAATATAACCTTTCTGAAATTTCCTTTCAACTCTTTTCGAATTTTTAGTTTCATAATTGAGTTTATTATTATTTGAAGTTCTATTTCCACATTACTAATTCAAGGAAAAACATCTACAAGTTGTTGCCAAAATATAAAATCACGCAATCAATCATCAATCAGATTAGCATACCGTGAGGAAAAAATTTTAAATCAAGATGTAACATTGCCTTTAGGCTTATGTAAAATCAGAAAATACTTTAGCGTAATTGGAAGTTACAAAAATATTTATAAATAAAGAATAAAGAAAATTATATAAATTTTAATTCATAAATGCAGTACATGAACAATGTCAGAATGTGAAAAGCAAAGAAAAACTTTGATTTTATTTGACAACAATTTAAACAAAAAAATCCATGTGTTTGTCTATCTTTATTCATTGTTTGGTTAGAAATATAAATCTAAATTTTGAGATCCTTCTTAATTCTTAAATACAATCTGATAATCTGAAATTATTAATTATTAATTATAATAGTCTGAAATTATTCACAATACCTATGTTTCATATAGGTTTTTATTTACGCAAACATGATTTCTATACTAATAAAATTTTAATAAAAACTTTTTAGTTAATGTAGGTTTATAAATTGACAAATTGACATAGAGCCAAATGTATTGACTGAACTAATAAATTTTTGTCAAGAGTTTGGGACTTTTCTAGAAAAGTTGTCAAAAGTTTCGGGGTATTTTATTACCACTTGGGAATGCCTACTATTGAATACAATACAAAGAAAGTAAAGAATACATGAATATCCATACACTCGCACAAACCAGTTTGAGTTCTTGAACAATGAAGACGCCTGAATATGATGAAAGGCATGAATAGGCATGAAAGGCATGAATATGTTCATGCCTGAACCAATATTTGTGACGGGAGTCCTAAATATTAAAACATTGTAGATAACAAATTATACACGTTGACCACATTATGGTCTGGTCATATAATTCACTTAATGCCATATGACAATTTTATTTATATATATATATATTTATATATATATATATATATATATATATTTATATGTATATATATATACATATATATATATATATATATATATATATATATATATATATATATATATGAATATATAAATATATGTGTATAGGATTTCTTGAAACATCGGAATGGCTATTCCCATATGACCCATTGTAGACTCACTCTAGTTAATGATTTGTATTATTACAAAATATTTCTTGATTCATACGTTTCAACTTCACCGCTTTTACCATTTGAAAAATGGCACCAGCATAATCTACAACCAAAAAAATACCATCAATACGGATCTATACTTTTATTGTGAAATGGAAATTTTCTAATACAACATTTTTGTTTTAAATTCTTCAAATCAAAATGGTAATTAAACAGATAAAGATATAGTAATTTACGTAAATGAAGGAGAAGATTTAAATTAAAAAACATTATATTTCAGGTCATTATATATATTGCAATATCCTAATAAGTACATTTCATTTCATTTTACTATACTAATAAAATAGTTGTATTTAAGACGAAATGTATTTTCATTAAATGACTTTAGAACGGTATTACTTCTGGTAAATGCTTTAAATACCTACTAAAGCAATTACAATATGTGAGCTTGTCAAAATTTATGTCTTGTAAAATTCCAGCAGTGACCTAGAAATAAGCTATTACTTTAATATTATTGCTGCCATTAGAAATATGTAAGTCTAATTTTTTGATAAGTAAATAGTAGGTTGTCTTAACAGAAATTAATATTTTTTCCAAGTAAGAAATTGTAAATGCATTCACGTAAATAATATGGGTAGAATTCAGCTAAATTTATCAACATGCATTAAAATATATTTATCTTTATCGTCGTAACTCTATTTGAAAAATAAATATTGTTAAATAAACATAAATACGTAAATTTAAAACCTACTTATAATTCTATTCATTTTGAACATACAACATTTTATACAATTTTCAGTAAATCATATCAGCAAAAATAACTACACGTTATAGTCATTTCTATTACCATTGGATTTATTATTTCATTCTATTTCATCTCTTTTATAATTGTTTGTATATTTATTTCATTTTAACCTGACTAGTCGCTGCATGTAGTAGCATCTATTCATAAATTACATATGTGCTTGAGAGGTAAATGTGTGCTGTTGTGTTTTGATAGGTAAATTTACTATGGTTACATGAGTTGGTGACAAAATGCTGTATATTCAAAAGTAAATATTTATTTTTGAAATAATATTACTTATAATGATAAAGAAAAGTTTATTATAGTGGAATACTCCATATAATAAAAGTCTGACAAAGTATATTTTGATATAAAAGAAATTGGCTGAATTCTACCTATATGGAATACATGAACTCTATAAAAAAAAAAATATATATATATATAAATATATGTATATTTATATATATTTAATATGTATTAAACTTACAACTTTCTAATGGTGGTAATGGTATTAATATAATAGCTTATTTTTAAGTTATTGTTGAAACCTTCCACAATATAAATATTCTCTAGCTCGCAGATTGTAATTGTGTCAGTATTTAAAGCATTTATTATAAGTAATACAATTCAGGAGAAATTTCATGATAATAAATTTCATATTAAATAGAATTATTTTTACTTGGATCTTCTAATAATACGAGTATATTACTGTCTGAAATATATTGTTTTTCAAACTTAACTCCATTCGTTTGTTCATGTAGAATAGAATATCTTTACCTGTATAGATACAATTTTATTTTGCAGAATTTATAGAAAAAATTTCACTTGAAAATTTTCATTTTGCCAATCAAACCATAGATCTCGTATTGTCCATATTCTTTTTCTGATGGATTATACTAGTGCCATTCTTCAAATGCTAAAACGATGAAGTTGGAATGTATGAATGAAGAAATTTTTTGTAATAACACAACACAAACCATTTATATTTATCCAGAGTGGGAGTCTACAGTGGATTATAGTGAGAATAGCCATTATGATGTTTCAAGAGATCCTATATATGCACATATATATATGAAATATACATATGTGCATATATAGGATATAAAAACATTGATTATAGGAAATGAAACATGCGAAATTCACTTAATACAATATTTGATTTGCAGGTAAACCCCAACCAATTAAAATAAATAGAATAATAGGCATCTGTTAATTTTTAGTAAGAAATTCCACATGAAACGAAATGACACATTAACTGGAAAAGTATCTTACCCGATAACTAAAAATATAAATTATATATTAACCAAGACGTACGCTTCAATGAATATTTCCATATCATTTCAAATATCCAGATTTTTGTTTTTCTATTAACATATTGCACTCTGAAACTAAAATAATATTTATTTTCACTACTATTATTTCTTTATTACTTTTTCATAGTTAGTTTCCCGCTGATTTAGCAATCATGTGAGTTTGCCGGTGACCTTCATAATCATAGCTAAGGCAAAAATTTTAATTTCCGGGTTTGATATGCTGCACCAGTTACTTTGCCGTCCGCCATCACCACAAACCACTATAGCGTATTCGTACCGCATTGCAGTTGAAAACAGTGCAACGTGTGCATGATTTCAGATTGTAGCAATGAACTGAAGCTATTTTTACTTGAATTGTAGTGAAGAAATGTCAAATAGGGGTAATATTAAAATTACTTAAGAATCTAAAAAGTATTTATGAAGAGTTTGAAGCAGTTAGAGTTTGAAGCGGAAAGATTTCATTAAGTTTACATTCACTCAATACAATTTGGAATAAATAGCCGTATTGGAAAACTCCGAGGTTACTTGTAACTAAGAGTAGCAATTTAAATATAACTAAAGATAGCATAGGTACAATTAACAATTCAAAATACAATTTAGTTTCAAATTACATTCGTTTTGCATTACATTCATTTTGGATTAAATATGAAAGAAACAAATCATTATTAATATCCATAAATAAATATACTGATGAGATTAAAACATAATCTCTGTAAATAAATCTGTTCTTCATGATTTCAAGCTACACTGTTCATTTCAAGACCATTGTGCTTTCAATAATGATTAATGTTATGCAAGGCAAACGGAGCCAAGAGGAGTGTGGTGTGTAGAAAATGTATTTCCATATGTCGATAACAATGTTGAGTAATGTATATTCCAAGGTTACTTTTTATTGTTTGTATACTTATTAGAATTTAATAAGGAAGACAGATTTTTAAACTACATTAACATATGGTAGTTAGTGGTACATTGATTTACGTGGTGTAATTGTAATAACGTAATAGACAAATATAAATATATAACTATAAGGTAATATTTCATATGACATCTTGTCATTAAGTAAACATATGGTACAAAGAAATGTATTTAGATAAAGAAAAAAATTAATTTTTGAAATGTTAGAAAATGTTAAAAAACAGAGGGCTAAAGTAAATCTATCTGCCTGTCCCAGCATTCCAATATTTAAAGATTTTGACCTTCTGTTATGAGTTGTAATGAATATATTCATGTATTTGGTTATAGATATATATGATTATGTTAATACAGTGTGAGAATAGAAAATGATCATCTGGCCAATTGTGAGTCGGAACTGGGTGAACTGGCTTTGTGCAGTTGTATATATCTATTGAAATTGTTGAAGCAAGTTAACCAAAATAATTTTATTTGAAAGTTTTGATCAAACTTTCAATTAGAATCATTTCAATAAAATTTTTTTATTTAAATAAAATACCAGTGGCTGAAAAATGAGAAGATAACATACTTTATATGTCCCTTTCAAGCTTAATGTTTTGTAAACCGTCTCTGAACATGAAAAGTGGTAAATTTAACCTCAATTCTACTTTAAATTCACCACTCTAATGATATTTCCCTTTTCATGTCGTGCGGGTAACACATTTTTCTCCCCATTTACTTATATTTATTAAAGAAATATTCTTATTTTCTTTCACATTCACTGAAGTTGCCATATGAAATATTCGCACACACAAATTTCATACTCTGAGGTTTAAAATGGTAGAAATTATAAGGCTGCAAAGCGCAAACTGATTGACGGATGGAAATGATGAAGTCCTCACTATGGTAAGGAATTTTTAAAGACGTTGCCCACAAAATGTTAATAAGGGAAAAAGTTAAATATGGAAATAGTTTTGTTTTCCACTTTAGATGAAGCATTTATGCATTATGACCTTTCAAAATGAAATTGATTTATTCATCTCCATACGCCAATATAGTCAGTAATAAATATTATTAATTTTTTACTTTGTATGACTAAGTTGTGACATGGTTTCCATAAATAAATTGATGTGAAACCCACAATTTTGTATAACCTTATGTTTATTACCACTAACATGTATGAAAGTTTATCTAAATTATTATCCTTTACCAAGATCTATTAAGAGACTATCGAAGTAGAATTTTTTACAAGAAAATCGATTTTAACTATTATACAGTCAAGCGAATTTGTGTTTGTTTTAATTAATAATTTTTTTAACATGCGTGTAAGCATTTGACCCAAACCCTTAATATTTACTAGTCTAATATCTTAATCTTTAACTTACACAATTTCTTGTCATTATAAGAGTAAACCCAAGAATTTAAAGCCAACCCCTACATACCTGGATCTCAATAGATAATTTAAATTGACTTCTGCACTAAAAGACATTTGCAATTAACTACTACATAGACTATTTAAATTTTCCATCAAGCTATGATGAAATTTAGACTTGAGCAAAGTTCATCGGTCGCAATTTTATATCATATAGTTTCTGCCTAGCTGCTCTATGTCTACTTAGAGAAGAGATAGAAAAAGCAGAAAACAAGAAAGTGTACATAGTTTGACAAAGTTAAGGTGTAAATTTAAATAAAATATTGGCGAGAATGGCAAAGTGTATGGCGGGTAAAAGGGATTATATTAAATGTTGCCATGGTCATCCAAGACGGGCCTCGGTTAATAGACAACGCTTTTTACTACGAGGTTGTTCTTCATATTATTTGTAGATCCTTTAAAAAAAGTATTAAGTAATTTAAAATTTCTGAAAGCCCATTGTTTTATGTCTAAACGTGACACTCCTCTAAATTCATATACAGTTTTAATGACTCTCTGATACTCTCGACATAAATACCCCGACTTATTGAACTATGACTTTAATTGTGACCATAAAAAGCTAATTCTTGCTTACCTAAACACACAACAGTATCTATTAATCTTTTCAAATTATTTGTAATTCCACATCATTGTGTTCCCGATTCCCAATAGTTACTTGCCCTTCAATACAAATTTCTCTCTGCAAAGATCTAAAGTTTTGTAGCTTTACTATGCACAATATATATTTTTCAGAATTAGGACATATTTTACCAGAATTTATCCAATTACCTAGATTATCAAAATCACCTTTATTCCAATTACTATATTCAGTTCTGAATAATAAACAAGGTCGGCAAAATTTTATTTAAAATGCATCTTCTGATTAACCACCAATATTTGTCATAAAAATTACTATAAAAATGATGTCACTAGAATTATTACGAACATACAATTTCAAAAATGGCTTCGATCTACCATTTTCAATTAAATTATTTTTTTTCATTAAAATATAAATTGAAAAATCCTACCTTAATCACATAATAAAGAGAGCAACATTCAAAGCCACTGTTTCAGTCTAAATATATATAGGTATATATATATATATATATATATATATATATATACATAAATATATATATACATATATATATATATATATAGCTTAAGTTTGCCTTAAACTGATGCTCTGAAGTCATTTTGAATAAGTGTGGACCATTTCTGATTTGAAAAGTATTGGTAATTTGATGTCCTTTATTAGGAGTGTAGTTTGTACATAATTAAATAAGTTTGAATTTTCGTAAACATACTAAACATATGTACTAAAGGTTCAGGGCAAGCTATGTGTAATTGCTTATAAGGCACTGTGCGCCATTGGTTGTGACAATACCGTTGTAAAAAGTCATTCTCAATTACCAATTGCACTGAAATGAGAAATTGATATTAGTAAAACAACGGGTTAAAATGTATAAAAAATTAAACATTTATTTCATGATTAAATTTTGTCACTTTCTTCAAAGCCAAAGTACTATACAACCAACATACCGAGGTAGAATTGACAAACAAAAATCTGTCTGTTACTATTTTCAGTTATTTTGACAAAAGAGTTTGACAGACATGAATTTTGGTGTGAATTAGGTGTATTTTTTTTTTTATTTCAAGTGAGCTGTTGATCAATTATCAGGTCAAGATATTCTACTGCAGAAGAAAATGGAATCATTGAGCCAGTGAGTAGATTCAGCTAGCAAGCACCCTACGAGTAACTAGACTTTTTTTTATAATAGAAGAATTTAAATCTAAAAAAGTAATAATATCAATTAGATATATTAAAGTACATAAATAAATAAATATGGTGAAGTTGCAACTCAGCATATCCATCAGTGCAGACAATAGGATACTGATGCATCGAGTTGAGCCATTGCCTACTGCAATTGAGTGACTTTTGATTATTCTTAACAACTGTCCATCGAATTACTGCTAACAGCATGGGTAATGACAAAAATCTGATCAATGCCTTATCATTCATAGTGTAAAGGAATCATTGGACATTGGCCACATTCACTAAAAGCTGTGTTAATGTCATGCTCCAGCAGCCAAACAACATTAATGCTCAAATTATTTAATGTACTCCTTGGTTTGTGAGTCATCGTAAAAAGAGTAAGTACCGCCAAATTAATGGAAAACTATAACTTCAGATTATTGGTAGAATTCCTGATTGCAACTACAGTCTAATATTACATGAACCACAATCTAGTCAGTAATTTGCTTTAAGAACATTATGATGAATAAAATCTGCATGAAGAAAACGTCATAGTAAATACTTTGCAGATTATTAGTTAATATTATTAGTGGTATCTGCATACCTGATGTTATTGATAAGTTTCCCATTGACAGATATTTCTTCAGTTACTTTATTCAGAGCTTCACGAGCAATGCTATTCAATCTTTATGTGAATATAATAAGGATATGTAGGTCTGCTTTACACTTTTAATTTGAAAATTTCCACTCAAAATGAAAGCTGCCCATCGACTCTTACATTTGTCATTTTTTGCATCAAGTATAAAAACACAATTTTAGAAATATGCGTGTAAAATAATTCCATCTATATAAATAGAATGTAATACAAACTTTATTAAAAGAGAACAGTTATTGGAAGAAAAGTTGAATTTTAATGTCAGTAGTTTTACAGAAAATAATAATATGCAAGAAAATGAACAAAAAAAAATTTTAAAAGTGAATAATGAAACTAACTTTTCATGTTCTGGAAAAAAACAGTAACTTCCAATATAGATTTTGGCAAAATATTCTTACATGAAAGAATTCACTTTTTAATTTTACTGTGCACAAGTAAAGATGCAAAAGATGTTAGGAAAGTTTTGGGTTTAAGCAAATCTTTCCAGACTCAAAATATGAATTGAAGCTTCTGTCAATTGCTTACTATACGTCTTTTAAAAATATTACAATGAACATGGTTGATAAAATACTATACCAAATGCAAAAGTATACATCTAAAACATTACTTTTGTTCAAGAATGATTACAATGAATACAAATACACAACAGAAAACAATTCTAATCAATTGAAGACTTTATCTCAATTTTAAATTATTAAGAAATGTTAATAAGCTTTGTAACTCAATGTTTAATTATTTAACAATTGGATCATAGAAGCAATGGTGACAAGCTATTATTGATATCAAAACACCGACCATATTCAACATTTCTAAGATAAATCTGTGGTGTATATTTTCCTGTCTACTAGACTATGGAATGAGTTACTTCAAAAGTACATTCTGCATCCACAGAATCTATGTTTACAAGTCTTTTTAAATGGAATTTTCTTTTATAACATACCTATAAATAAACTACTTTGATGATGGAATATAACTACTTCGATGTTATCTCAAGTAAAATAAGAATAAATCAACACTTACAAAATTTTTTAAATAAATCAAAGACTCGGAAAATTGTTCACCTTTTGTGGATTGCTATCTATAACTATCGATAATACCAACTTGTCATTAATATATAATTGTTGAATTAAAGTATAATAAAAGTACCACAAAGAAATGTAAGGTTTCACGATTAATAAATTAGAAGGCCATCACATTTATAAATGACAAAGGAAAATAAATAAGTATACCTGTAGAATAGACGAGTAAATCCAATAATTAATCATGGTTATAAAATAGAAAGACAAATTGCCTTATGTTAGGCCAAGTAATTAACCTTAAATAGACTACATTGTCGAAGAGCATTTACATTTTATGTTAGAATTGGATAGAGAAATATTCAGCTTGTTTAGAAATGGCGTGCTGTTGTTTAGAGGAATCGATTCATTTCTTAATTGTATTTCAGTCAATTCTAGGAGTCAACCGATTTTTATATAAATTGGAAAATCGAACTACATTAATTAAAATTATTTTAAAGAAAATTTACAGTTTGACATTAATTTTTCTCATTATTTTGGCTGCCGTAACAGGCATTTGGTATCGCTATGTCTCTCTCTACTCTGAAATAAATATAATTCGATGCCTTTTTCAATTAACTATTCTCATTAATTCCATATTTGTTTTATCTATTGACATATTTTGGCAAAAAAATTTGTTTGCTGAGAATTTTCAAAAATTCAATGATATTTCTATTTATTTCAGTATTTTGTTTAAAACAAAATGCTTTCAAAAATTAAAAATCATGACGTTATTGGGCATATTCACTGTACTTGCAAGCCACTTGATCTATTTCATCCTTAGAAGTATTGAAAACTGGAGTTGGTTCTACATAATTATATATTTCGGTGAATTTATTAATAAATTGGAACTGCTACTGATGTGTTTACTTATGAATACCATTAATGAAATGTTAAAAGAAATAAACAATTACCTGAACCGGATGAATCGAGAAATATTTCCTAATAACACAGGCTGCATATCAGACTTAGCCAGAGTGATAATCTGCAATAGACTAAATGGGAATAGCCATTTTGATGTTTCAGGAAATCCTATGCACATATTGGTGTTACCACATGTATTAACTATAGTAAATGATATACGCAATGCGCTCAATAAAATGTTTAATTTACAGGTAATACTGTAACAAATTAGAATAAATAGGATAGTCAAGAATTTTATTCATTTTAATTCCTAAATTTTTATTTCAGGTACTTCAGACTGTAGTTACAGCTTTTCTCTCATTCATTGCTGGTATTCAATTCATATTGAACTTGTATATACATGACGTAAGTAAAAATAATTTTACATAAATCATTCTAATCTTGACATTGTATATAATAATAATAATTGGTGATGGCTTTTTGGTAATTTTAATGACTGTTATTTATAAAATAGTGAATGTCAACTTTTCACACTTACACATTTATTAAAATGTTTAAAATAGAAAAAAGGGTATGTAAAAAAAATGTTGTTACTAATCAAATGTCTTTTCAGAAACTATATTTACAAGACTATTTGATATGGCACACAATCTGCATATTTGTTCTCACGGGTATCTGCACCTTTAGTGAGAGATTGGTTGTGCAATTTCATCAGTTGAGAGTAAACATCACAAAACTGAGACTGTCACCTCAAATGTGTAAGTATCTCTTAAGTAAGTTTGTGGCCATCTTTGATTAAAGGGATTCATTACTTATTGTACTCGTATAAACATCTCTTATTATCCTGGTTTACTTGTGTTACTTCAACTTGAATGGGTAACTTTACAAAATGTGATTAATATTTGCGTTACTTACCTTTTGTTTTATCTATTTTTTCCGGTCAGGCCGAATTAGATCACATAAGAAACGAAGTCACTTGATAAACGTACAACAGAATTTAACACAATTTGAATATGTAATATGGTAATTTGGAATAAGAGAATTTCATTATCTATAATTTACAATTAGATGTGTATAAACTTTGTCTACTTTAATCAATGTATCATTAGTTTAGAATAACACAGTGGCAACTGAATGTATTTCAGTCAGTGCTAAAATAATATTGATTTTTCAATTACTCAATGAAAACCAAAAGAACTGAAACAGAATAGCAATTACAGCAAAGCACGCTCAATATCCCCGTAGATGAAAAACTAAATATTTTGCAATTTGAACTAATTTACAGTTACACTATAAACAATTACCAAGTTAGTTTAAGCAGGAGGAGCTTAAGGCTTTTTCAACCTGCATTAAAATTTAATCAAGCAATGTAGGAAAAATCAATATGTAAAATGAATAATGTTGTTGATGGACTAATAAGTATCAATTGTATTTATCATCACCTAATAATTAAATGAACAAGCTGTTTTGGCTTTATCACCCTTTTAGGAACAGATATAATGATCAAGTACTCAAATTCACTGCAGTGGAAGCAAGTGGGCTGTAAGGTATTTTGTAGGTACTATATACTCTCATATATTGTATTAGACATCGTACGTCGATGTGCCAACTACTAATGACTATGTGACAAAGGCAATTTTGAATATATTATATTTGTGGTAGTACATGACATTTATGTAAATGATAACTCAGACAAGTCAGGGGGATAATCAACAATGTTAAATGACGTATATAAAAATCAATGTTTTAAAGCAAGACTTCTTTAGACAACTTTTCAAATTCTGCATATATGAGTGAAGTTACGTGCAATAATGCTTTTAAATCATCCGACCCCTGTTTGTCGTGAATTTTTTTGAAAAAATATTAGGGAATTTTTTTTAAATGTGACAAATATTGCTAAGCCAAACATGTTGAGTTCAACGCATTTAAAGTAAAAGTTCAAAGTAATAGGCAACAATAGCAAATAATCTGACAAGACCTTGGTCCTATTGTCCTTGAATAAGATGAAGTAGATAAAATTCTATGCACACAGAAGATATATTCTTATAACTACTTCCTTAGTGGTATTAAAAGTTATATTCTATTTGTTCCTATGGAAACCTAAATTGAGAATTTGCAATAATTTCCTATTTGTCAGAATATTTTGGTTGCTTTTATATATTCTATATCGGACGTATTCATATTCTATATTTATTTGGCCAACTAAAAGTCGGCATGATTTATTTCACTTTTCTAGAATTTCTTTTGCTTGTTTACCATTTTTATATAACAGCAAGTATACGCAACAAACCACACATTTAATTACGATAGCGAATGGGGCAATGAGACAAGGGAATTTATGCAAAGGGAAATGAACACCCACTATAAAAAGAAATTAAAAACAATGCATTACAATGGAGTCACAGGTGTCACAAGTGTTAGCACTAAAGATAGAAACCATGCGCTACATGCAAATACAACAAGCCAACTTACAAAATGCACTTCTGAACCAGAGTACAAAAATGGTCAGTTGTATTGGATTACAGCTCTATGATGATGTAAATGTATTTTTTACTAGCTATTTACAAAGATAGCAGAACTACATAACCTTAAAAAGTGTGACAGATACTAACATAAAATTACAAATATTTTTAACTTTATTGGCTAAAGTATTAGTAAGTTTTGAAGAATATTACAGCACTAAATATACCTGAATCAAATCCTTTGATGAACTGTTAAAAATATTGGGAAATCATATTGCACCCAAACCGGCTAAAGTTGCACAACAACACAAATTTTGTCTCAGATCACAACATGAATGTGAAAACATTGCCAACTATGTAGCTGGACTCAAGGAAATGGGAAGTAAATGCAATTTCATATGTAATCATTACAAAAACATCACATTTCAAATGCACCTGTGAGTTCACTTCATATGAGGGCTGTATAGTGCTGAAATTAAGAAGAATTGCTGCAGGAATCTCCCAGTACCAAATTTGATGATATTTTGAAGATCACCATGGCCATAAAAACATCTGAATCTGAAACATAAGGTAACCAAATATGAAAGAAATATCAGTAAACAAAAACACATACAAGGCAAATAAATACAATGTGAACACATACAATATAGATAAAAATAATACAAAGGAACAGAAAATTAATTGAGATAGATCGAATTGATCGATCGATTGAAGATAATCACAAAGCAAATCCGCGCGGACTAAAAAATAAATTATATTGTAAGAAATGCAAGATATAAGGACGTCCAAAGTCAGGCAAACAATGCGAAATGTATTGTTTATTGCAACTTGCAGAATTCGTGCCATGTCGCAATGGGTGAATTAGGTCAAAATTGAACACCGAATCAAAAATACCTGTAACAAAGAGAATAATAACGAGGGAGAGAGTGTTAGACAACTAGTCAGAATGTAGCACTGTACATGCTAGTGACTTTTACGTCGGATCGAATTGACATTTTATATAATAGCGAGTATAAGCAATAAACCACACATTAATTACGGGAGTCTTGTCATTTAAAAGCCCATACACAATAATAACAAATATTAAAAAATATTTCAAATTCATTTTTTAATTAATTAGCAATTACTCACCTTTAATGAGCTTACGTAAATCACAGTCAAGATGAAAGTATGCATTCTTCAATGAAAAATTGAAATATAAAAACTGTTGCATGAACGAAGCATTGACTTTTGGAGAATCCAGAGGTTAATTTTTATAAATTGTCCTATAAGCTCCATATATCATTACAGTATGTGTAGTTAAGTTAGCATTGTATACGGAATAGAAAAATTAAAAAATTTTTCAAATTGATTTGCATTTTTTGGCACTGTTCTGCCAACATACAAAAAACTTGTAAATTTATGTCTTGTTTGTATGAAATAAGCATAAATTAGTTATCTATCTTTTTGTTTAAGGTCCATCAATTGATAATGAATTGGAAAAACTTGAAGAAATTGTACTTCAGAGCAATGGTGGAACTTTCTCAGTGTGCCAGCTCTTCGACCTACGAATATCGTTATTGCCTAGTTTTTTCAACCTCATTATTATATATATTATTGTAGTTGTTCGATTAGCAAGCTTGAATTCTAGTAAATAAGTCACACTTCTGCAACTATAGATGTGAATCTTTGATTTATCTTTTTGAAAACATTTTATTTATTTAATTTTGTTTTATTTTAAATTTATTTTTAATATAAATATATTTGGTTCTAACTAACATTCTTGTATTTACTCCACAGGAAAGTTTCATAACAAGGAAACATATTGAGTAGAACCTGTTGCATTTATGTATTTGAACTTTTTCTTTGATTATTTATGATTTAATCTTCCTTTCTTTTACAACAGGTGTTTATAATTTATTTTATCAACTAACGAAAACAACAATAATTTCATATTTATATATTATCTAAGTTATAAGTTGTTTTTTTTTTCAAAAATTATTAAAGATGATGGCACAAACCAAAATAGTATCAGTCAAACTGAAGAAACAAGATTACAGCGAAATTCTCCTCTCTGGACTACTAACCATTTTGCTTAAGGGATGGAGTAAATCATTCATCCCCAATATTCAGAACATCGTAATCCATGAAGGTTGTGGAAATGCTATAAAACGTTTGGTGCTTAATTTAAAAAAAAATTAATTGTTGGTCCTCATGACTTTCCGTAAGAGATGATGGTCTATATTTTTGATGGCCAAATTCGCTCTCGAAGCATTTTTGTGGCATATTTCTTCCTACCAGTCACCAAACATAATTTGGACATATGGTGAGGAGTGCCCGTCTTCTGAGCATTCCTTCCGATGTAGCAAAGATGATCTCAGTTGAATGTTCCCCGCTGTGTTTTATCAAGACAAGGTATTTCTCTTGGAGTGGGAATTGTAAATAAATATAAAGTCAAAAAAAATAAAATTTGAAATAAAAAGATATACCCCACGTTTCCTCTAAGGAAGTGATATGCCTCATTTACAGCTTTTTTGACAAATTTGTTGACACCATCTCGTTCTACCAATTTCAAAATGAAATAGTCAATACAGAAGCTCATTTGTCTGCTGTAAATGCACAGTTACTTTTACCAATTCTTGCTGTTTCATTGAGGATCTCCGTTCTTTAGTATCTAACTGGCTAGCTGTACAGGAATGATGGACTCAAGATTGCTGAACTTCCAAGTTCAATTTATTATATGCACAAAATTATGGCAATTAAAAGATATATTTTCTCAAAGGCAACTTCTGTATTGTCTTGCATGCGTTTGGGACATTGTTTTATTTACGCTCATTGGCTACTGTATGATTCAGATATTTTGTAATCAGTGACTCTCTCGACTATATTGACATATTTGCATGTTTTTGAAATAATCAATTTCCTCCATTTATATATGAATAATTATAATATAAAATTCAATATCTTATCAACATTAGATGCAATTGTTAATAAACCCATACTATAATTAAATGAACATATATAAGAATCACAACGACATCACAATCTGGACAATATATTTGTGTATGTTTATTTAGACGTTTATGTATGTGGATACATTTTTATTCACCTGCATATTGTAGACATATTTGTAGATGTTTCTTATTTGTTAATTTTCTGTTTGTTTTATCAGTATTGTCTTACCTCTTCTTCAACTTGACCTTGGCAAAGTTTCTCTCACTAAAAGAGAATGAACACTGTTAAATATAAAATTAAAGATAGATGAAAACATTGTTGTTCTATTTAATGCTTCATCTCAAACTGTAAGTTTGTCATAAGATATCGGAAAGTGGAGTACTATCGTTGCATCGAGTTATTTAATTTCAAACTTTTTTTTCCAAAATTTTTCAATATTTTATAATGGATGCAATATATAAAATTAATATTAAATTAGTCTCTTTTAGTATTAGAAGCAGAAGATCATGACATAGACAATACTTTTAATCTAGAATTTTTTTATAAAGTTAATATCATTCATTTTTAGACATTTAATTACAGTTATTAATAAACAAGCTTTTTCTTACACAGTTTTTATATTATTATGATATAAATGAAAAAAAAAATTTACAAACTATGTATAACACCAAAATAAATACTTCAATCTCCACAATGGATTTTAATGCAAATATTATATGTCATAAAAATGAGTAAACAGTAGTTAACTGTATAAACAATAATAATGCAAACAGAATCATTTATCCCAGCAAAAATTGCTTTTAAAAAAATTAGTGTCAAAACAAAACAAAACATACGTAATTTTCAACAGAGCATAGCGGCAAAGATAATTGTAAGTTATAGACCATTGTATTATCATTTGATTCGTTATTTCATTCTCTTTCCTCTTTTTCATAGTTATCTAAATGATTATCTCATTTTAACCCGACTATTTACATTTGCTATTCATTGCGAGCGGTATTGTCAATGTGTTAATGTGTGCTAATGTTATATTTTGAAAGGTGAGGTTACTATGGTAAGTAATTAGTGGAATTAATGAGAAAATGTTGTACATAAAAATCAATAACATTATAAGTAGGTAGTAAATTTACATAATCTTATTTATCTAACAATATTACTTTTCAAATAAAATTACTTATGGCAATGAAGAAAAGTTTGTTATAATGGAATACTTGATATAAAAATCTGACAAACTATATTTAGATATAAAGAAAAATAACTGAATTCTACCTATATTATACACATGAATCCATTTACAACTCTCTTTTCAGAAAAAATGTATATTTTTATGGAGAAAAAGCTTCTGTAGAAATATATGCATATGTATTAAACTTACAACTTTCTAATGGTATTTTCTATAATGTTAAAGTAATTGCTTATTTTTAAGTTACTATTGGAACTTTCTAAGACATAAATATTCACTAGCACGCAGATTGCAATTGGGTCAGTATTTAAAGCATTTGTTAGAAGTAATACAACTGAAGTCATTTGACGAAAATAAATTTCATATTAAATAGAATTATTTTTACTAGTATAGTCAAATTAAATGAAGGGTATTTTTTAGGATGAAGTAATAATATATCATTAAATGTCAATAAATTATTGTTTTTTTATTTTAATTCTATTCATTTATTTATATACATTACAATTACAATATCTGTATACAATTACAATATCTGTATCTGTATAGTTACAATTGTTTTGAAGACTTCAAAACAAAATGTTTTTTTGAAAATTGTTATTTTACTGAATCAAACTATAGATCCGCATTGATGACATTTTTTTGGTAGTAGATTAGGCTTATGCCATTATTGAAATGTTAAATGTGGTGAAGTTGGAACCTGTGAATACAAAAATATTTTGTTATAATAAAAACCATTTTTTATTAGCTAGAATGAGAGTCTACAACAGATTGTATGGGAATAATCATTTTTATTATTCGAGAAATCTGGATCACTTTTTTGATTCAAAAATTTCTTGAAATAGTGTTGTTTGCTGACAATACATTTTTCCTATTTAAAAGAAATAGATATATTACATGCGATAAAATAATGCAAGTAAAGCAATGTCACAAATATTTAATTTATTACTTTGTCTTGAGTCTTTTTAGAAACTATGTTTACAAGAAATGCTTAACTATTTGATATGGCAAACAATTTGCGTAGTTGTCCTCACAGCTGCACCTTTAATGAGAGGTTGGTTACGGAATTTCATCAGTTGAGAATCAACATCGCAAAGCTGAGACTTTCACCTCAAATGTGTAAGCATCTGTTCAATAATTTGGTGTTGTACTAGTATAGACATCTCTTATTACCCTGATTTAAATGAATATTTTCTTGACTCGCATCTTATCTTATTAACTGAACAACAGAATTTAATAAGGAATTGGAATACGGAATATTATAATTTGGAATATGAAAATTTCATAATCTGTAAACTACAATTATTTATATTTATATATATAAATTTCATCTACATTAATCTATGTAGTATCTGTTTAGTATAACATAGTGGCAATTGAAGGCATTCTGGCCAGAGCCAAAATAATATTGATTTTTCAATTACTAAATGGAAACTAAAGGAACCGAAATAGATCAACAATAACAGCAAAGAACAGTCAGTGTCCTTGTAGATCAAAAATTAAATATTTAACAATTTTAATTAAGTTTTAGTTTAGTAGTGAGGAGCTGAGTACTTATTTAACCCACATTAAAATTAAATCAAGCAGTTTAGGGGAAATCTGAATGTAAAACAAATAATGTTGTTAATAAGTCAAAAAGTATCAATTGTATTTATAATCATGTAAGTAAGTGAACAAACTGTTGTGGGTTTATCATTCTTTTAGAAACAAATGGAATGGTCATATTTAGTTTTTGGTCAACTGCAGTGGAATCGAGCAGAGTAAGGTGTTTCGTATTTACTATGCACTCTTATATATCTTATTATATATTCATATATTTCTATGCCTACTACCGAAATAGCCAATTTTCGTAAATATTGTTTTAATTTATAATATTTGAATTTGTATACAATACTTATGCAAATAATAACTTAGTCGATTTTGGGACGTAATCAATGAAGCTAAACGACGTATATGTAAATCTATGTTTTAAAGCGAGACTTTTTCAGACAACTTTTCCAATTTTAATATGTGATTGGTGTTACTGCTACAATGCTATTGTTTACATATCAGTCATCCAACCCCTGTATGTCATGAGTTTTTAAAATGCTAGGGAATTCTTTAAAAAAATGTGATAAATATGGCTAAGCCAAAAATATTAAGTTACATTGAACTAAATATTTTAGCCATATTTGTCACATTTTGAAGTCTGTGTAAAGTAAAAGTTCAATGTAATAAGCTACAATAGCAAATCAACTCAAGGCATTTGTCTCATTGTTCCTGAACAAGACAAGATAAAATATTTATTTATTTATTTATTTATCTACTTTAATGTATCTAGTTATTACATATAGCAGACTTACTGCTGGGAGAGCAATCTTTTACAGCTGACCATAATAATATGCAATATTATGTTCATAGAAAATATATTTTTATAACCATTCACTTAGTGGTATGAAGGGTTAAATTATATTTGTTCCTATGGAAACCTAGTTGAGAATTTGCCATAATTTTCTATATGTCAAAATATTATTGCTTCTGTTAAATATTCTATATCTGACTGATTCATATTCTATTTATGTTTAGCTAAGCAATCAGCTTGGTTCAAGAAGTTCCCTAGCTTGTACTGCTATTTTTTAGAACAAAATATTTAACTAATTGAAACATGAATATCATGTTTAAACTCCTTTAGACATCCATATTGTTCCTCCTCTGATTTGAGTTTTTATGTACTTCTCACCTAATGAAACTACTAAGGGTTTTATTTGATAGTTAATAAAATATAATTATGCTTTATATAAAGACTCCAATTTTGAATTCCCTAATACAATACAAATGAAATTCAAAGTAATAGTTTTGATATAATTGAGGGACAAATAAACTAAAAAAAGGGATTTTATTATTTTCTTCCATATAAAGAAATGAATTTTTTTATTGCATCAAGATGATCAGGTAGGGTTTTATCAAACGGAAACAAACAATTATAATTAACAGTAAGACAATTAGTCCGAATGTAGCACTGTATACCCTAGCGCGTCCAGCGGATGTTTTGAGCATGAAATTTTTACATGAGGTGGAATTTACATTTTATATAATAGCGAGAATGTGCAATAAATCACACATTTAATTATGGTAGTCTTATTATTTATAAGCACACACACAACAGTTTTGGTGATGGGAAAAGGGAAATAAATGAATACCACAAAAAGGAAAAAAAAAGAAACTGTGTTACAATGGAGTTACAGCTGTCAAAAGTAGCACAAATAATGGAAAATATGTGCAACATGCAACATAAACAAAAGTACAAAAGCGGTCAGTGGTATTTCATTACAGCCACATGATGAGGTAAATGCATCTATTAAAAGATTACAGATACCAGATTACACCTGTTTACAAAGTTGTGGAACTATATAACCTTAAAAGGCATCACACAAAATTACAAATATTTTCGAACTATATTGGACCAAAGCATTATCAAGTTTTGAAGAATATCAAGGCATCAAATATGCCAGAATCAAAATCCTATTATGTGCTGGGAAAAAATTGGGAAATCATAATGCACACGAACCCAGTGAAGTTGCACAACAACGCAAATGCTGTCTAAGATCACAACATAAACAAGAAAGCATTGCCAATTGTGTAGCGGGACTCAATGAAATGAGAGACTAATGCAATTTCATGTGCAGTCATTGCAAAAAATAGTATCGAAATTAAAGAGGGATTGCTAAAGGAATCTCTGGAAACATCTAACTCTTAAACACAAGAAATGGCACGGGAAATACAACCAAAAATAAATAAAATATCAGTAAACATATACAACAAAAACACATACAAGAGAAATGAATACAACGCAAATATATAGAATACAAAAAAAATAATATGATGGAAAAAAAATTAATCATTTCCGTTGTGGGAAGATAATCACAAAGCAAGTCAATGTGCGCTGAAAAATATTGTGTATTAAAAGAAATGTAAGATATAAGAACTCCTACAGTTAGTTTAAAGATATAAGACAACTAGAAACTAAAATTTCATGGAATGAAAATGAGGAAGAAATATACCAACTACATAAAATACCTATGGAAAATAATCATACACAAAATGATAAATTCAACATTACATTAAAATTAAATGGTAAAATACGTACTTTGGTAATGAACATTCTACAGAATAGACCAGAAACGGGAACAACTACAGAATAAGACTAGAAATGGGAAAATACCATAGTAAAATTGAGGACCTACACAGGTGAAACAATACAACATATCAGGACCTGTTATCTAAAAATTAAATACAAAAATAAAGAAATGGAAGGAAGAATATTTGAAATTGACAGAAACCCAGGATCCAGTTGTCGGAAAAAAAGAGAAGTATGTTTGTGTGCAGATTATATAGCGATGTTGAATGAAAATCTAGAGAATGATGTTGTGTTGGCTAACAAGTAATGAGTGTTCATTAATATTATGATTTTTTATTATACTTTCAATTTAAAATTAATTAATCCTGGATATAATAATCACCATCATTTTATACTAGATGTCTCCAACGCAAGAGGGGTGGATGGCATCTATGTGTTGGAATGAAAAAATGGGTCTATAAACTGTCATAGGTGGCCCCCTATGAAAATGTTTTGCATGTAAGGTATTGCTGAGAGATCTAAATAATCAATAATCAGTGGATGCAAAGTCTGGGGAATATGGCGAGTAGGGGAAATAAGATGATCTAATCAGTGAAAAGTTCGCTAAAAAGTTAAAAGTTGAGAATAAATTTCAGCGCGGTGGCAAAGTTGGCCCGGGCTAAGTTCATGTGGTGCCCACGCACCGTATTTCAAAATTTTCTCAAATGCTGTAAATGATTCCCTATAGTTCCGTGGGAGCACCCAAGCTCAGTTGCTAGCCAGCATGTTGTTAATCGGCTATCTTCTTCAAATAAAATTTTAAACTGTCACTATCCCATACCACTGGTCGACCAGAGCGTGGTTGATGATCATTTAGGTAATAAACCCTGCTTCAAAACCGTTGGAACCACCGTTTTGCAGTAACTTAAGATATTGCTTTAGGAGTTATGCATTGGCATATGTTACGCGTAGCTTCGGCAGCAGAGTGGCCAGATTGGTGCTCGTAGAGTAGGACAGTGTCTTACATACGTTAACATGCATAAAATGTGTTGTCCATATTTTATGTCTATTAACAGTTCAGCATCTTAGTTATTACTGAATCAGTGAGAATGTACCAGCCATTTATATATCTTCGATCATGGAAGCTACTAGAATTGCCCCATATTTTCTACATAATTTTCGAAAAAACGCTCATTACTTGTTAGCCAACTCAATAATTACCCCATTCCAAGAGTCAAAGAAATATTTCAAAAGTAAGCAAAGGGCAAATATTTGTGCAAACTAGATATGAATCAAGCATACTTACACATGTTGACAAATGAAAAGATAGGAGAGATGCAAGCTATAAGAACATGCAAGGGCACTTATAAGGTTCAAAGGTTAATGTTTGAAGTAAAAATCACACCAAAAGTTTGGCAATGTACAGATGGTTTTTTGATGACATTTTCTTACAGGAACTTACTTACATACAGCTTCATACTTTTTAAGGATTAAAACAGTATTCCAGAAATTACAAAAATGCGAATTGCACCTAAATAAGGACAAATGTCAGTTCTTCAGAAAAATCTGTAACCTACTTGGGACACACAATTAATGAAAAAGGATTACATCCTACTCATGATAAAGTGGACGACATAAAACCCATGTTCTACAGATGTATAATCTCTTTGTACATTTTTATGGATGATTTATTATAACTAGCAATTTATTTCTAATATGGCGGTGAGGCTATACCCACTTTATAAATTATTACAAAAAGATATGAAATTTGTTTTATTTAAAGATTGCAAAAAAACATTTAAAGTACTAAAAGAAGAAATGTGGGAGAGAAAAAGTTCTGACAACATTTCATAAGAATTTAAATTATAAGTTATATTGGTTACCGACATATTGCCCATTGAAAGAAAATGGAATCCAATCAAAGTTCACGTCATCTTTTTACCTATCAAACAAAGGTCAAGTTGAGAAATATATGCTAACATTGAAAAATAAGCAGAAAGCAATGCAACTAATAAGGAGGAACCACTACAAGACAAACTGTATAAATTCCTGATGATGTACAGAAAAACACCTAATAATGGGGTTGAGCCCAGAAGAGATGATGTTCAAAAATTATATGGAACAGGGATTGACTTAGTGAAAAGAGTAAACAAAGTGAAGGTAAATGAATATAAAATAGTAAACAAAAAATTAAAAATTGGAGACAGAGTACAGATTAGAATGTATGACAGGAATAAATGGAAATCCGGAAGGAAGGAGAGAGAGAAGAGAAAAACTATTTTATGAGGTGAAAATGGATTTTTACCAGTAACACATCTGTTCAAATGGAAGGATTATGCTAAGTAATAACAATGGTTTCATTGAAATTCACTTAACCATGCCTCAAATTGATCAAGCAAATATTATATGTACAGCCTATAAATTTATGAACGTTTCTAATGGTACATAATTTCATTCAATGTGTGTAAATTTTTTATACCATATCTTTTTGTATGAAGTAAGTTTAAATATATTATCTATATTTTAAGGTCCATCAATTGATAATGAATTGGTAAAACTTGAAGAGATTGTACATCAGAGTAATGGCGGAACTTTCTCAGTGTGTCAGCTCTTCGACCTGCGAATATCGTTACTACCTAGTTTTTTCAACCTTGTTATTACATATATTATTGTAGTTGTTCAGTTAGCAAGCTTGCATTCTAGTAAATAAGTCACACTTTCGCAACTATACATGTGAATCCTTGATTTGCCTGTTCCTGCACATGTGTACTTACACATGTGCAACTATAGATGTGAATCTTGGATTTACCTCCTTGAAAATTGTTCTATTCTTCCTTTATAATAGGTATTTATAATTTATTTTGTCACAAATTTATATATTATTTAAGTTATAAGTTATGTTTTTATATGGGTGATATTTAAAGATAATTTAATAACGTTGCCACCAGAAGATTATATTTCTTTTAATATTTGACTCCAAAGCTGCGAAGAAGTATCTATCAATTACTCCAGTAAAGTAGTAAATATGTATTATACATAGTTTGTGGTCCATTAGTGTAATTCATTCATCAGTCTTCTGTCCAACAAGTTCCTTCTTCCCTCTATGAAAATGTATCTAACTGTTTCTCACAAGTTTCCAGATCTATTTGAACCCCGCTCAAGGTTTTTAACATGTCTGATATCTCCATCCAGTTTTATAACATAATTGATTATGAATCTGACTAGAAATGCAAATCAACATGTTTAAAAACACTCAGTCTAAAAGACTGCATTGTAAAAAAATTAAAATGATTACCACTTCATCCACTTAAGTCTTTTTGCAAAGAAGCCAAGAATACAATTGCTCGTAAGATTCCCCATCTATTTTCTGAATCCCCCTAAGCAAATTCATCTTGCCTTTCAATCTTCTCTACTAAAACTCCAACATAATTCACAATTTTCACCACATGCTATCAGATTTGATTCCCTTTCAAAAACTCTTGAAGTTGATTGCACAGTCCAAGATAGGATTAGGGAAATTGGAAGAAACAGGATTTCAGTGGAGTTCTGTATAGCATCTGTAAACTATTAGCCATTTTGTCAACCACACTGCTTAAGCGATGGAGTAAATTTGTTCATCCCACATCATTCATTGTCAATGAGGTATTTCAGAATATCAGAATCCAACATGGTTGTGGAAATGTTGTAAAAGTTTTGATGATTAATTCGTTTAAAAATTTGTCCTTGGTCCTCATTACTTTTCATGAGAGATGATATGCCTTCATCTTTCATGGCCAAGTTCATTCTCAACACATTTTTATGTCATACTCCTCCTTACCAGTGACCAAATATAATTTGAACGTATGGTGAGAAATACAGAGCATTGCTTCCAATGTGGGAAACATCATTTCAGTTGGAATCTCCCCAATTTTTTTTATCAAAACAATGTATATTCCTTGCAATGGGAGTCATAATACTACAGATAAGATCTGTCCTTAGTTTGAAAGGCAAAATAAATTAAATCCGATATAAAGAGACATATCCTAGGCCTTCAAAACAGAGCCCATTCTAAGGAAGTTTTATACCTCATTTATAGCTTAATGCACCACTAATCTTTCTTAAGTTTCTACCAAATTTATTGACTGATTCTGCCAAGTTTACAAATGGAATGATGGTCTCTGGATTGTGGAGCTTCTAACTCCAATTGATTATACGCACAAAATTGTGGAGATTGAAGGATGTATTTTCTCAAAAGAAATTTTGGTGTCATCTTATATGCGTTTGTGACATAATTCTGTTCCTGGTCAATGGCTAGGCTGTGTATCAGAGATTCTCCAATATGTATTTATGACATGAAGGAGGACGATCTTGATTGTTTCATATTTGCATGTTCTTTAAATGATCAATTTCTTCCATTGATGTATGAATTTTTCAAATATAAAATTCAACATCTTATCAACATTAGATGCAGTTGTAAATAAATGTATACTGCAATTAAACAAACATATATAAGAAAGAATGATATCACATCTCTTTTACAACTCGAACCTGGGAAAGTTTCTTTCACTGAAAGAGAATGAACATCATTAAATTAAAAATAAAAAAAGATAAAATATTTTATTCTTTTTGTTGCGTAATCTCAAACTGCAAGTTTATCATGAGAAGTCAGAAAGTGGAATATTAGTGCTGCATTGAGTTATTTAATTTCAATATTCCTTTTTTGTGTACATTCTTCATTCTCTGTAAATTTTTACAATATTTTTTATTAGATGATGTATACAAAATTAATATTAAATTAGTCTTTTGTAGTGTTAGTGGCAGGAGATCATAGCACAGATAATAGTTTCTTCTAGAAACTTTTTGTGCAAATAATATTTTTTTTAATAGTCTTTTACACAATTTTTATATTACAATATAAAAAAAAGTTTACACGCCTTTTTGACCTACACAAAACTAAAAATGTATCAACACAAAAATATAAGTAGTACCAAATGAATTATATTTATCCTGAAAGAAATATGAACACGTATAATAAGCCAAACTGACCTCTTTATTACATAATTTGCTTCAATAGAAAAGTTTCATTGTTATTATCAATACTGATAATTTAATATATTTCATACAGACATTGAGAATTGAATGCTGTGATTGTATGAGCTTCAAAACAATAGGCACGGCAACGGCTTGAGAGTTCCAGGTGAGTTAATAAAGATACGAGCTGCACTTTTATAAAGCTGTACATTGAAGTGCAGTCTCAACTAATTCTAGTGCTTACTTATTTTCAAATACATTCAACACAATGTCCAACTTTACATTCATTTCATTGCAAAGAATGCATCATACAATTTATTGAACAAATATGTTTGCGATGAGAGTCCTCAGCATTCAAATCATTCAACAATTTTTCTAGGGAAATTTACAGGAATGAAAGTAGGTGTAGTCGTCTCCATATTTGCCTGCTATTCAGTTGTCATCATCTTTCTTTGCACTCTTGAGCAATTGTTGGAGGATAATTTATATTGAAATAAACATCACATGTGAGAGATTCTGTATTGCAAAAATATATTTTTACTATTTTAAGAACAAAATGTTTAAGCTATTCTAAGGCCATGTAAGGTTAAAGCTTTTGTGATATTAATGTGTGCTGTTGTGGTATTTTGATAGGTAAGGTTACCATGGTTAGTTGAATTAATGACTAAATGGTGTATGTTCAAAATGAATGGAATATTTATTATTTTAAATTTAAATAATTTTATTTATCTAATAATATTTATTCTTCAAAGAAAATTACTTATGATAATAAATAAAAGTTTGTTGTAGTGCAATACCTTGTATAATAATAACCTGGAATATTATATTTTTATACAAATAAAAATGGCTGAATTCTACCCACATTAAATACATAAATGCATTTATAGCTCTACATTTAGAAAGTAACATAAGTTTGTTTAGAGAAATAATCTTTATAGAGATTTATATATATATATATATATATATATATATATATATACATATATGTATGTATGTATGTATATATATATATATATATATATATATATATACATATATATATACATATATATATATATATATATATATATATATATATATATACACTTGGAAATTTCCAGTACATAAATATTCATTGGCTTGCAGATTGAAATTGTACCAGTATTAAGCATTTTTTTAAAGTAATTCAATTTAAGAGATGAAAATAAATTTTACATTGAACAGAATTATATTTATGACAATAGTCAATTTAAATGAAATGCATTTTTAGGATGTTGTAATAATATATTATTACCTGAAATATATTGTTTTTTTTATTTCAATTCTACTTATTTCTTTATGTAGATTATAATTACTTTATCTGTCCAGTTACAATTTTATTTTGAAAAATTTAAACAAAAATTTAATGCCATAATTTTAATTTCATCTACAATAGTCATTAATAGAGCCGGCCTCGAAATGACTTTCCTTACTATTTTACATACAGTTCTGTCACTGTGATCTACGTAGTCTGAAGCAATGTTTTTTGTGTGTCTAAATCTTTGACACTTCTTGCACTGAAGGATTTCCTTCTTTCTATGAGGGCATCAAAGTTCACTTTCATTTTCCACAAGTACTTTATAATGAAAATGCTTTTATTATTTTTCCTTGGTTCCAAATTTCCAAAAAATTATTATGAAAACTCTTTATTGAATCTATGTGGCACATTTAGTATGTATCTGACTTCATGTCACCAATTTATCAACCATTTTTTAACGGTAGAAATAGTTTCAGTGAAGTGCATATCCCGTAATAAAACTCTATATGCCCTTTTACTCATAATAAATACTCTTGTATTCTTAAGTTGGTAGATGTAATGAGATATATTTTTCGTGAAAAAATTGTTAAATGGAGTTAACTTAATTACATGACCAGATCAGAATTTGGTCATTGGGTATAATTTATTATCTACAATACAATTTTACTTGAAGTTTCCTTTGGAGATTTAATATTAAGGTAATATTACAAATATTGGTTCAGGCTTGGGTATATATTTTTTAATGCTGCTATCTCAAATGCTGCCTTCATTATTTAAGATCTTAAACCGATTCCATGTTAGTATTATAAAAATTGAGCATTATTTACTTTCATTGTGTTGTTATTCTGCTTTGGGCATTAACACTTGAAAATAAAATACATCAACACATTCGATAAATCTTTCTAGAAAAGCCCCGAACTCCTGGGCAAAAGGTTATTTAGCACATCCAATACATTTGTTTGTCTATATCTCAGTTTCTCAGCTTCAGAAGTCTATGTGACCTGATCAATTTCTATAAACATTGTCTTAATTTACAAATATAAACCCAGGGATTTGTCCATCTTTATCTACTCTTTCGTTATGAATATAAATACCTACTAAGTTTTGTAATCCTTCTTATTTCTTAAATGAATAGTATGGAATTTTATATAACACATACGTTTTATAAAAGTTACAATTTGTGAAAACATCAGAAAACTTAGTAGGTATTTATATTCGTAATGAAGGAGTAGATAAAGCAGACAAACCCATGGCTTTATATTGCTTAGTTTGTTTTCAAATAAAATCAGTTTTTCTTATTCATTTACTTTATTGATCTTTTGATAAGTAATTTTACTGTGACTATTAAGTATTAGAAATTACGATATAATTTTGTAAGACAAAAGCTAAATAGGATTATCCAGAAATTTTAAATTCATATAGTTACATTAATCTAATAATATATCTTTAAATACAAAACATTTTTAAATTGGTGAAAAAAAAATGAATATTATCATGTTGAAATAAATAAATTATACGAACAACATGCAGAAGGAAAGATCATTTTTACTATATTTTATGTATAATTAAAAAAATCAATGTACAAATTTTTGTAACTCTGCTAAACTAAAAATTATATATATTTTTTCAATATTTAACATTTTATTTTTAATTTTAATTTTTTTATTATTAATTATGCATTCTTTAGTAATGTTTTTTTGCAATTTTACATTGCACTTTCTGTATTTTGTAATTTCTGTTTTTATCTGTAGTTGATGTATTAAAATTTATTAGTGGCTTAGAGCTTCTCTGTATACAATGCTTGACGTCGTGTTATTTTTTGATAGAAAAATGTACTGTTTCTCTGGAGTTCCAACTCGTAATAAACCAAAGTATAGTTGGTCATAGGAAAAATGCTCTTTGCGTAGGTCGATTCCAACTAAAGAGAAGGTTTGTTCTTGGGACTTATTAATTAGTTAGTCACCCTAAATATTTTCACTGGAAATTGTAGCCGTTTGAAAGATATTGGCAAGTCTGTGGGAATCATTGGAATCCTCGGGTCTTTGCTAGATACCTGGCTGCAGGGCCAGTGAGGATGGTTGCTGCAATTAAGTTTTTGTTTAGTCTTTAATTAGTAGTCTTGTGTCATTGTATATATTCGGAGGTCTTAAATTCCTTATAAGCATGATAGGCGTACTGACTTTTACTAATAGTTCGTGAAATGGTAAGTCAGAAGGATTAAGCAAATTTAAAAATTCTTGTGGATAGTGGACTGCATCCTCGATATTGGTGACTGTGTCAATCGACTTATAATTTTTTATTTATTTGGGGACTTTTTATATAATGAGATTATTGATTTCAGTGATAGTCTTGTCCTGGATGATACTATTGCTCTTGAACACAGCCAATGAATGAAGCTCTTTCGAATAAATTTTGAAAGATGACTGCTTCTATGTAATGCTGCAGACTGTGAACTATCCGACCTAGTTTGTAACGTAAAACGATTTCAGCACAGTTAGTGCTCAAATTTGGACAAGGAAAGGCTCATTCTCCAAGATTGAGCAGTTGTTGCCGGAAGTTGTTATGAGTGTCTCCATTAAGAATTTGAATAAAACTCCATAAGGGTGATGAATTAATGTGAGCTTTGATGATACACTGAACGCATCCCTTTTGGAACTATAGGAAGTGTCTGCCAACAATTACCAGCTAACCCAAATGTAACTCTCCCCACAATGGTTCTAGAGTTTCTAAGGAAAATTAAAATCTTGATTTTGTTGTTAAATTCTTTGTCTGATATTTCTCGAAAGTCTTTTTTGAAGTTGTCCCACAATTTTAATGGTTCAGATGGCTGACAAAATAGTAGAATAATTACATACAACTCCCTCAGCTTTAAGAGGCATTGTGAAATCGAACCTTCTTTTAAGGTATTTTCCCAATGATCTTCAGTTTCGAGCAAACCTTTATTTCAGCAAGGTACTTAATATGTTTCTTTGACAATTTTATTTACAGTTTTTAAGTCCACGAATGAAGGTGGACCGCAATTGTGATGCAATAATATTCTGAGATAAAAACACTCAGATTGAGAAAGATGTACACCATATATTCTCCCCAAAGTAATGCATTTCTTTATGCCTGGATGTCCATCTATGTTTCGACTGCACTTCTTGAAAATTTGTTATTAACCCACATACAATAGTGTGGTGCTTCATGGTATAATCGAGTTTTTGCAAATATGTTCGTTTTGCAAAGCAATTAGGGTAAATTTTTTTTATTTGTCCAATTTTTAGTGTTTTGTTGCGCACAACCTATACTTGGATCATAATTGAAAGCTGATCTATTCCAGTGAGCAACATCTCTAGTCGTAGATATCTGTTGTGTTTCTGTAGCTAGGCACTGTGAGTGTTCGATGCTAGATTCACTATCACGTGCATTTGAGACATGCTGTCTAAGGCTTGTAAGCCGTTCAGAGCGTTCACAGCTAGATAGTTGAAGGTAGGAATAAAAGTTTTTGCAATGTATTTCTGTTGAGTTCAATGTCACTGATTATCTAATTAAATAAATGATGTCAATAATAAACAAGAATATACGTTTACTATTCCATTATTGATATTACGATTAGAACTCTTTAATATGGAAATATTCATAAGCTTGCAACATGTCTTCTCAAAATCTAAAGTATTTTTGTGAATTGAAATTTGAAAGTAAATAATGTAAATTCATAACTTTATTTTAAGTTATGGAAAATGTTTGCAGTTTTAATGTAGCATAATCAATTAAAAGCGAAAGTTTTTCTCATTTGCTATTATATAAAATTTAATTTCTTTTATTAATTTATTCTCCATTTATTAGGTTTTCGTCTATAAAAATTTATCATAATTCATTTGAATCATAGACAAATTCGGTGCGCAAGATGCATAAAGATTTTATTGTATAATGAAATCTTTGTAAACTAATGATGTGTTTAAATTATTTAATTTCAATAACTCGCAATTTATGTAATATTGCTTTATAAATCACAATTAAACTGAAGAACAAATTACAAATATCTTCTTATCGTACGCAAACCGAACAGAAATTTTACATCTTGGATAAATTACAATACATTTCTTGATTTTCAATTTGTTTTTAATTTAGAAGATATAATTAAATGAAACTATGTGATGTAGTATTATTTCTACTTTCTTTAAGTTCTTTACCACAACCTAGGTTTCGTTGTATTACAATACCTTCAGGTTTGCTAACACCCCACCTGAAGATGTTGTAATACAACCTAGGTCGTGGTAAAGAACTTAAAGAAAGTAGAAATAATACTACATCACATAGTTTCAGTTAATTGTGAATAATGAATTTTTAGAAAATGAACGCCAAATATATTCCAGACATATAACATAAAATTTTATCACAATATGTATATATATATATATATATATATATATATATATATATATATATATATATATATATATAATTCATAAAAATAAATTTTGTGGTTTATCAGTCAATTTTCAAAATATGTATATTCGGTAAACATATCATCAGGTAATTTCTACTAAAAAATTCCGCATGGAATGAAATGATACATTAACACGAAAAGTATCTTACCCGATAGCTAAACATATAAATTACATAACATATTTAGAAAGGCATATGCTTCATTGTATATTTTAATTTCATTTCAAATAGCCAGATTTTTGTTTTGCTATTAACCTGTTGCACTCCAAGACTAATACTGTGATATTACTGAAATAATGGTTTTCTACTTTTTCACTATTTTTGATTATTCCATCATAGTTAGTGTCAAACAGATATAGCAGAAAACATATGAGTTCACCGGTGATCCTCATGGCATGCCAATGCAAAAATATGAAATTCCAGTAGTGAGAAGCTACGCTGGTCATTTTGTCATTCATCCCGCCACACACTGCCATGCCGTGCTCATACCACATTTAAGTTGAGAACAATGTAATGTGTGCATGTTTTAGATTGTGGCGATGAACTGAAGATGTTTTTATTTGAATTTTTAGCACCGATATGGGAAGTAGGGATAATATTATACTCACTTATGAACCTAAAGAGTATATGTGATGAGTTTGAAATGGGTTTCAAGAAGTTTGTATGCACTCAAGGCTATTTGGAGTAAATACCTATATTGGAAAACTCAGAGATTAATTGTAATTAAGAGTATGTTTGCTTGTAATTAACTGTAGCAATTTATATATATTCATATGAAGATACATGAGTGAATTATGGATAATCAGTTAATAAATATAGCTTTTCAAAGCCACTTTTGTCACATCAATTTCAGACAAATATCAAATTAATTATTCCCACAACAATGACACGTTAACAGAGTTACAAGGTTACATACGAGGGTTGTGGTGGTACAGACGGCAGTACTAAGTGTAAATGTGTAAGTATATGTGCGTAATGATTAATGTTATACAATACAAATAGGGGCAAGGGAAGTGTGATGTATAGAAAATATATTTCCACATGTCGATAAAATGTTGTGTAATGTGTAATTGAAGGTTAGCTTTGATTGTTTATATGCTGATGAGTTTCTAGTAAGGAAGATTGATTTTTCAACACATTTATACGGTAATTAATGGAATATACTTGATGCTAATGTCATTGGTTTATGTAGGGTAATTAGAATGATGTAACATACAAATGTTAATATATAACTATAAAACATTCTTTCATATAATATTTCATCAATAAGTAAACAAACAAATATATTAAGATAAAGAAGAAAGGAACATTTAAAATTAATTTTTGGACTATATATTTCCATAGTAAATAATTTTATAACAAAATACAACTAAACAAAACTGAAAGTATTCAACAATTGTTAATTTATTTAACCTCTAGAGCTAGCGTGTCACTTATTAAGTAACGTCACCATTCATAGCGATTAGTGCCACAAAAACACAAATAGATTAAAATGAGTTGTACGTATGGACAACGGTATATCAAAGAAAAGGGAATGAAATAATAAATCAAATGACAATAAAGTCATCTGTAATGTACTTAAATTTTTGCCGGTATCATTTATTGAACTTTGTGTTTTGTTTCCAAACTTATCAGCAATACAAATTTTTATTAGGATGAATAATTTTTTTTACATTTAAGTACATTTAATAACCGTTCATACCTTTTTATGATAGTTTTAAAAATTACATAAACACCTTTCCTTCTTATAAAAAGATGTTAATTTTGTTTTAATTTTTTTTATACTCATAACTACATAAATATGGTACAAATACTTCGACTATGTTGTAACAATATTTTTTTTCTGTCAATGCCAAAAATTTAATTACAAAAAATTCGATACTTTTAGAATTACACATTACTTTATCGACATGGTGTGGGTGCCATTATTACTTGAAAGTGGCCTGCATGCTTGAGGAGTTAAAATGTTTGTTTAAGAGTATTCAAAGAGCTGTTCTATCCCTATGCTGGAATTTGGACTTGAACAAAGTTAATCAATCGCAATTTGTATCATGTAGTTTCTGCCTAGCTGCTCTATGTCTGTTTTGAAAAGAGAGTTATAAAGCAGAAAAAAGTGTGCATGGTTTGACAATGTAAAATTTTATTTAAATATACAACATATTTAAGAAAAATGTTGGCGAGAATGGCAAAGCAATCCATAAGGTATTATATTGAATGTTGCCATGTTGTCTAGACCTACTAAGTAAATAGATATAATAGGTATTTACAGATTCCCTTTGACCAATAGGCAATGCTTTGCACTAGACCACTCAAATTGGTTTCAAATGAACTTTGTGATAAACGGAAAAAGTGACACAATCCATTTGCCTGTAATAAGAAAAAGGATATTTGACTTTGATCCACGGTCATTGTTTCATCCAAATACTCGTTCCACTGAGGTTTACAAATTCCTATCTTATTAAAGTAACATACTTCAATATCTTGTTTTTAAATAATCCAACAGCGGGCATGTGAACATGTACATAGCTTAATGTATCCTTCAATAGTAAATTTAATTGTCATCACTGAGTTATGTAGGTCTATTACATATTTTTAAGACTAGCATATCAGAAAGAAGCACGGTTGATGATATAATTAAAAAAATATATATAATTTAAAGTTTATATTCAATTACGTAGATCTTTTAGACATAGTTTATACATAATATAAAATTCCTGAAAGTCTGTTGCTTTATATCTAAATATGACATACCTCCAAATTTATATTCAGATTCAATGGCACCAGATACAGTGTCCAAATCTAATATGTATACATCAGTTTTCAAAATACTAATGAGAACTCCCTGATAAGCACTAATAGCAAAGAAATTGAACCATATCCATAGACTTAAAACAATCGGTTAAGTAGCTTTTTTCGGTCATCTACAGTCATTTGTCTACAAAGTATCACCCAACTGTTTGTATACAGATTCTATTGCAAGATGTCCATTGGGAAAATGAGTTTTATTTATGTTGCAATCCTGTTTCTTACAATAACATTAACATAATTATTGACGCAACTAAAACAATGGCATATGCAATTCTGAGCCAGAAAATAAACATTCTTATTAACTTTTCCCATGTAAGTCTGAGAGGAAAGGGAGATGGAAGTAGCATTTCCAAGTAACATCTCCTTCCCGGAAATAAAACAAACATGCACCGTTGATGTTTAAGTAAAACACTGCACAAATATTGGTTTGTTACATCATCGGGTCTTTGAAACCACCCCACTAAATATCCCAAATTATTAAAGCATATTAGTTTTCAATGTTGTATTTACAATTTTACATGAGTTTTCATAAAATTCACCATGCACCCCCTTAACTCCATATATTCCGTTAGTGTTCACTGATATTGTTAAGAAAGGTCATAGAGAATAAATTGTTATTATGAGCCATTAAAATTATTGAATTTTTGCAGAAATCTGTCAGTTGTGAACAAATTGACAATTTATATATAAATTTCTTTACAGTAGCTAATATAGTCGGTTCTACGTTGCCCTAGAGTCATAGGGAAACAAATGAATATGTTTGTCTCCTCAGCTTGAGTCTGATGCAAAAGAATAACATTTACCAGGTAGTAATGCCAGCAAATGAAAGTCAGTAATTTAGTTGACAGACGTTATACGACTATTGTAATTTAATGAGGCATATAAAAAGTTAATTTAATGTCAGAATAGGCTATTGGACTGTGTTAAAAATAAGTGCTAATTATTAGTGTCTGTACATATTACAAGTCTGAAAACATGATGCAGTAATGTGATTTGTAAATAATAATTAATTTATCCTAAAATCCTAGAATAAATAAATATTTTTTGAAAGTTTGTCATGTGACTCAAAATGGTCACGATTGGCTTAAATTACGATGACGTCCCATACTAGAAACATGTCATTGTTTGTCTACTATCTTGGCATCTAACATTTTCTAGTTATATTTGTGGTTCACATATAATATTATACAATTTCCATATTATAAAATTTATAAATTTATCATTAGACATTACACACTTAACACGCACAAAAGGAAATAAATTAAAAAAAATACAATTCCATTAAAACGTCAAACAAAAAATTATCAATCATACCAACTTAATATGTTTCACTGTGTTTAAATCTTTAAATTATGTTCCTTTTTTTCTTTTTTTAAAACTATCACCCTTTGAATTTACTAGAAAATTTCCAAAAACATAATTATTGTAATTAAGTTTTATAATAAGATTTAGTTATGTACTATATACTTCTGATAAATAAATACATTACAAATGATAGATTTAACTAAAATAATTTCCGGTCTTAACTAATATACTAGAACAATTATTTCCATGCAGTGCATTTTCTAAAAAAAATTTTGCTTTAAACATTTGGAATGAACACCCCACCTAATCTACCTAAAAGATCCCAAAAAAGTTGAGCCAGATCATAAATAGAACGACTCTCTTTTATTAACTTATTTCCATACGTTATTGTTAATGATATATTTAAAATAAAAAAAATTAATTATGTTATAAAAAATAAAATAAAATTAAAGAATTACAAAATTATAAATATATACAAAGATATATAAATATACATATATATATATATATACATATATATATATATATATATTTATATATATATATATATATATATATATGTATGTATGTATATATATATATATATATATATATATATATGTATATGTGTGTGTGTGTGGAAAAAGTAAAAACTATTTAAACAGAACTAACATAACACATTGTACAAACGCACACAAAAATACATATGCACTCACTAACATATACCACTATAATATTAACAAAACATAATTCATAAACAAATAGACTATATCGTTTCCTGAATGTTGTTGGTACCATATAAACAAATACGGCATATATCCTGGAAATATAAACGTCGTGTGCTTATAATGCAATACAGAATCATTTAAAACAGTTTTACAATATAAGTCAAATAGTATATTACTCACAAGTGTAGTATATTAAGTTTCGTAGTTTTCGGGTCCTAACTAGTTTCTAATAGTTCAAAATAATTTTTAATCAATATAATTGATTTTATTCATATTTACACTTTATTTATCGCACGTATTTTGTTGAATTACTGACTAAGTTTTTACATTTTCATGGTAACAAAATTAAAAAGTATTTTTTGAATGAATGAATCACATTTTATGCTAGATTAGAGCATTATGAATAGCAAGACATACTTCTACAATCTTACTAATAAAAAATCATTATTTTATGCAATCGTACAGGTATTCACGGTACAACAAATTTATAAGCCATGTGTAAAATTGCTACTAATAGTCCTTCTATAAGTGTTGTATAGTTATGCAATACTTATAAAATGTATGTCGTAATGGTGTTTAAATTTATCAAATGTTTATGCAAATGAAAGGCAAGCTTAATACAGACTAGAAAAGATATACAAATGTCTGAGCATGAAACATTTTTGAAATTGGATTTCTCGCAGTTTCACCATAGTTTTATAGAAATATAGTTTATTTAAAAAAAATGAGATTTGTTTAAATAAATAATCTATTGAAAAGATAAAAGAATCGCGTGAGGAATAATTTTTCAATGGCTACACCGAGAACAATGCATCACAATTGATTCTGTCTATTTGAACAGATAAGTGTGGTTAGCTTATTGCGAAATGTAATTGGCAAGAATATAGGTTAATGAGTTTATTTCTGCACCAGTTTCCCAAACAAAAGTGTCTTCATATGTAAGTAAGAAACATAGACAGATGTAATAATAAGACATTTCCTGATGGTAATAAATATGGCTGATAAAGAAATGTATTTCCTAATGACTTCGGCATTTGGACGGAATGAATCAGAAAATAATTAGTGAAGACATGTGTGAGAAGTGATAAAAGATAATCATGGTCATGTCAGATGCCGGAATTATTTAACATTATGAACTGATGAGTGTTTCGAATTCCTTTACGATTCACATAAAATTGCGATGATGCACTAGACTATTTTTATGTAGGTGTAATCAATTGCTCAAATTACATTTCGAGAACTGCACATGTCTCAAAATTCTCTTACTACTTCACACTGCTCACACTTGATTGCAGCATTTTAATAAAGGTTCTAGATCATCTGGCTAAAGCAATTGCAACTCTCATACAAAGATTTGTGATTGATTAATGGCTCTCTCCATGACTATAGGTAGAATTGGCTAGAATTTACAAAAATAATAAAATATATTCTACAAAACAGTGCACACAGCTTTAATGATGATTATTTTGTAGAGCAACAGAATGCCTAAGTAACATAAACAATTACATGAATAAGATTCACTTCAATGTAAATTCAAATAAAACGGCAAGAATAAAAATACACAGGTTATATAATTCATCACATCATGTTCGTAAAGCGGTCAATAGTTGTAATTTATTGCTTGGGTAGTTCCATCATGTTTATTTTTAAAAAAATTATTTTTAATAAGATCTTTCTTGCATTTTACATATATTTCGCTAAACTTATATTCTGATTGAACATTTTTTCCATCCAATTTAAACAGCTCTTGTTCATTACAATCTTTGGTACTTCTGTTAAACTAGGAATACTATTTACAGTTGAATGTCTAATATATAGAGTAAATAGAACGTATCCATTTTATAACAAAGTCGAAACAGAAGAAATAAAACTGAAAGCTGTTTAAAAATTTCAAAACAAAAACATATTTTTTGGAAATTTTTCAAACAAAATATTAATTTGTGGTACCCGTTATCAGTTTTTAGTTTCACAATTGAATATTAGGTATATTACACCATTACTTATCTATATGAAGTGTCGGTTGAGTAAATGATTCAATTTTTAATCATTGTGTCTGTGCTTGCTGTATTTGAAAGACCGGTGCTAGGGAGTATTTTGGGTAGTTCCATACTAATGGAGTATGACAAAGTAGAACTGATCTCCAACAATATCCATAGTTGGATTCCATTGTATACGCTATGTGAAATACTTGCATAATATTTATTAGCAAGCAACTAATAAATTGTTTGAAATGTGATCAGCGTGTTTTTGATTAATCACACAAAATTCAGTAGATGTCTGTTTGTAGTCAGTAATCTGAGTACTGGATGTCAGTTAAAGTTCCAGAAGTGATATCAATCCTTTTGATTTTATTTCAGTTAATATTTTTTACAAGGTCTATTGTTTATTAAAGGAATTAATTTTTTTTCTGAAAAAAAATTGTGAACTTATGTTTCATAAATTTGAGATATACAGAAACCAAGGAGAAATGTATTCATTATACATACAAGTAATTCTATGCAACAAACTGAGTGTGTTTTATGTATGTTCCTTTAAAAAAATATTAATTTTTTCTTCGGAATCGCGGTTTCTTAATATTTCCTACTCAGTTTGATGCCCACAATTTCGTATAAGAATAATGGACCCATTATTTGTTACATCAGTGTAATGAAAATATTTATTGCCAATTTGCGTAATATAAAATAATATGTTTCATGACCACCTTTAAGAAATGAAATCAAATATTTGGAAAGTTTTCTTAATTGTCAACCATCAGTCACATTCCTCACTTTTAAAAAAACATTAACAGTTAAAAGAAAAACATTAACAGTTTAAAGTACTAAATAGCCGTAAAGTTTATATTTTATTTTTTTCATCTACTAGAAACTTTATTGGTCAGTTTTCAACTGAAAAGTTTAATTTTTTGCATGAAGATTGAATAAAATATGTTGTGTGACGTTACATTTCCATCAACCCAAAATCTCAAAGGTCTATAAGTTATAATCACTTTCCAGATTTATATGAATTATGTATGATGTAGCTTATGCTTGTATAAAGACCATTTCGAAATGAGTCTATTAGCATTTTATAATACATACTTTCATAGCTCGACCAACTTGTATGGAAAGATTATAAATTTGTATGGATATTTGTTTCAAATATGAACTTGTTCTATTTAAATAGACAAACATCTAATAAGACTAAGTAACTTACTAACACAGTCACTTTGATATAAGTATATTAATAGTTTACTAGAAATTCAAGCGGAAACAATTCATTGAAGGATAATCTTTTCAACAGTTATATTTATTAGTCATGTTTCTGAAGGACAACACAGGGGTTATATATATCTGATTACATCAACACAAATAAAACATCCAAAGGAATTATTCATTTTTATTTTTAGGCACACTTTTACCTGTAAACAGACATATAGATGAACAGGAAATAGACAAACGGAAAATTCATTAGGCAGCAATCGTAGAGACAAAAGCTTGTATAGATATGAATTCAAAAAGAAGGAATGCCCTTGTGGAACATTACTAGAATCAAAAGCTTCATCATTGTATTAAATTAACAAGCAGGACAAAAGAAAGGTCATGGGCGACCTAGTATTGCTAGTGGCTGACAAGTTCTGTCAACTTATAACCGTGATTAAGAGAGGGATTTTTGCAAACAAGATAATCACATGTTTGAAGTACAGCTGCTGCTATGGGCAGTCTGCATGTTTTTATAAAAATATTAGAATTGCCGACACTACTTGTATATCTATACTTTTAAAAGATATTGCAATAATCTCATTGGGTTAGGGATCTTACCACTGTAAACAAAAATCGGTACAGGCGACGATGGAAAATTATTATTTTTTAATTTCATTAGTAATGAAATTAAAAAATACTTTACTCTTAATTTACTCTAATTAAATCATCTTGCGCAAAGGTGTACCATTTTTAAATAATAAAATGTAAATATTTTTATATATAATAGATATTTAGACTATTTGGAATTTTGTCAATATTTCCACTCGAAGATAAAATATTTAGAATGTGCTAGAAAACATTGGCGAGTTCAAAGCCAAAAGTTTATAAGCTAAGTTCAGAATCTAAGTTATGTTTTTGTTAGAGTTCAAATTCTTTTGTAACAAATGTTAAAATTACCACTTTTTGAGGTTATTTTGTTTTTTTTGACTATCCTTCTAAATAAATTATATATTAAATTCAATGTTTTGTTTAAAAATATTAATTTATTGAAAATTCTATCCAAAAACTCATAATAAATCAAATAAACAAAAATTTCTAGAACATTAATCATTTTACTAACAATGCTTCTTAGACATGGTGTGCCTAATAATTTTTTTGTAAATGTGTGTCAATCGCGCAGGTTGCTTATAAGTAATGCTTGTACTCGCTCTGTTCAAACATGTATATTTCGGTTAAATTAAGGTAAATATTTAAAATTTCCTATTTCATAAGAAAGAGAATGAAATAACAAATTGAACGTTAATATATTTGACTATGGTGTACAGTTATTTTTGCTGCAATGGTTTTTACTCCACACAAGACAGCTGTCATCAAATATTTGGTGCGCTAAATACTATATTACATTTACATTTGACTGTTCTTCATATTTGTTATTACTTAATGAAAATTGCATTTTATAGACTTCGTTTGTTTTCCTTTTTCTTACAAAAACAAGGAAACAATTACTGTTTTTTTTTGTTCATAATATCTACACTCATAGCTACGTATGTAAAGTACAATGCCCGGTACCTACATTTCTCTGTATCACTATATACTTAAAAAAATTTATAAAATTTACAATAAAATCAATACTTTTAGAATTATTCGATATTTTATCAGAATTGTTCCTTTACTAGACTGACATTGATAACTAGCAACATTGACAACAAACACATAGCTCCAATATTTATGGGAGATCTTGGTCAGATTCAATTAAATGTAGTTACATTTTAAATAAAAAAAAAGGTGTGTGTACTTATGCACGCGCATGAGAAGTTATACTTCTTTGGCATCATTAAATAATACATACAGATAGATAACCTCAATTATAATGGAGCACTTGAAAAAGTCTATAAACACAATTTTTTCACTAATATTTACGAATAGTAAATATATTAATCAAAATATTGAAATTAAATCACTACTGAATATAATTTATCAGCACATATATAAATTACATTTATATGAAACTAAAACACGTGTGTGAATGTAGTATGAATATGAAAACAGTGAACAGAGGCGACGATGGTGCCAATAGCTTTTGTTTTGAGACTGCAACCGCTGCAACTTCATACTGTAACTTTTGTGTGACGAATCTTAAAATTTCACTCTCATCATTTTTTCATAACGCGCCTAAAGAAGTATAACTTCAAAAACGAAACAAATTAGTAGGGTAATAAAAAAAACAAATGTAGGTATATATTACACAAACACATAAAAATGTAATAGGTGTTGTTTTTTCCACATTCCAATCAATAAGTTTTTATTTTGGTAATTTTTTTATTATCTAAAGCAACTTCCAATTCAAGTGTAAAGTGCTAATGTGCATAACATAAGGTTGAAAGTTTTAGTTAAAATATAAGCGTTTAAAACCATATATTTTAATATAAGGTTTTAAACCTTTCTTAGGTATTATTAACCTATCTGATAGCAAGCTGTTTCAATATGATATTGAGTCAGGATTCCAATGAAGTCTGAACAATAAGCTACATTTTAATGTAAGCAAATGTACAATGATGACATACGCCAGCATATTTGTCCCCTTGAGTGTTTCCTAGCTCATAACTCATAAAAATTCTCAAAAAGTTTCATCTATCCGGGATTGCATTATGAATAATTATCTCTCATTTCAGTCATGTCAATAAAACCTTTAAAAAAACCTATGAGGTACTAGGGTGTTTCATATAATATTCTCATGATTTTCAGGATATAGAATGTATCGTTGCTTTATTTATCTCTTATCCGTAGTATTCTTGAAACAAATTCAATCACCTGGAAGCTAACTGTATTCTCATGCTGGAGAACTCATATTTTCTTGTGTTAGAATTACATTTATTCAAATTACTGTGTGCTCCCACCTTACTTGTTATTGTTACTACTTTTGTATCCTATTAGTTGTTGTTCTTATATGTTTGTGTTAAATCACTTTTGATATTCTTCCACATGCCCAATGTTTTCGGTATGGAGTTTTCTAGAAATAAATAAATATATAAATGAGAGATGAACAAAGGAAGTATTGATTAGCTCGTAAGGCGATTTTAACAATTCTTGATAGTGACTTCACAAAAAAAAACTTTGGAAAGGTTTCTAGGCAGGCTACCACACCATACACCATAATTTTCGGCAATATTTTAGGGCTCTGTAACTAAAAAGGAAAAATATGAGACATTTATAGAACCACTCAGGTGTCTGCCTTCCATGTGAGTTGCACAGTGTGATTTAATGTTCAAGATGGAAATAAATAATGCTTCTTTCAGCAATGTCGAAGAAAAGGTTGCTTGTGAAAAATCCATTAATCAGCATCCTTCGCGGATAATGCTTTTGTTTATTAAAATATTGATAAAATTTTGCATCCCACAATAATTAAAATTATTACATCGAAATAAAATAGTACAAATTTTTTGTTTTTGTTTCAATTTGAATATCTGACTACATAGAGCTAAGAAGAATATGTTTCTTGCTTTCATCCCTGGTGGACTTTCAGAGAGATATACTTTTGTTACCTTGATGATTTTTCTCAACAAATTATATTTATATACAAACAGCACTAGCACCTTTGTTCAACCAGAGACATTGAAAAAAACAGTATTAAGCGTGATATTTCTCTATAACTTTTTCATGACATAGTCACCAAGGCTCGTTATTTAGAAGCACAGTATGACCAGCGCCGTAATATTTTTCAGATTCTTTCTCCATGTTTTACTTACAAAAATTTTTACACCTGCCTAATAATTGTTAAAAGCATAAGTATACTCCTGTTTCCTTATTGCACCTGCTGTCAATCTCTTTGGACTATTATCAGTTTTGTTAGGTCAGAAAGTTGGCATTTAGAGTGCAGAGGCCAATACCACTGCTACTCAGTCAGATTAATTATGTCTTTTGAGCCTGTCAACTAATTTCATATTGTCCAGTAATTTAGTGGCCAGGGGATTTGAGTTAGTAGTTCATTCGTGGTTTGCGGTATTCTGCATACCTTTTTCTAAACTTGTCTACCAATATAGAGGAGCTATATTGGTGGGGGTATTCAACTGAAATATTCTTAATTTTAAATTTTCGTGTGAAACAGTGTCCTGACTAGGTTTCCCAAGACGGTGTTTTGAGCTCTTTGACCGTACATTATATTGCGTTTGCTGACCACACTCTACACTGAATGCTATATATTTGAATCAGTTTAAGGAGAGAGTTGAATAATAATAGTCCAATGATAACACAGTTATGACCTATCAGCTAGTACAGGTTATTGCAGGTGATATTTAGTTGGATGTTTCTGCTTAATATGAGATTTTCATGCAACCATCGCCTTAGATGGAGGTCTAGATATGTAAAGCCATCTTTGTAAAGTGTCAGTTTCTAGTATCACTGCAGGATAATTTTCTCTCCTTAATATAAAGGTGATGTTTGAAACTCTTTTGTGTGAAAGTTGAAAGTCTTTTCTTGATATTTCAAAGTAGGCCTTTATGCCAGACTTAGTCAAAAATTTGTCGGACACCTAGAAAAGTTGCAAATGTGTATTCCATCTTCTCGATGCCCTGGCAAATAGTATGGTATACATAGTGAAATCAATCAGAAAGACCTTGCTCAAAGTTTTGATAACACAGGTATAAAGCTAATATGTTGGTACGATGAAGCTTCATGTGCACATTTACCAGGCTTAGGAATCAAGATTATGTGAGAGACCTTCTGTAAAGAACTCTAACTGAATACTGCATTGAATAAGCAAGCTAGAAAAGTTTGGGCCTTTCTTGGTAAGTCCTTTAGGACTATTCAAGTCAACTCCATCCCAATCCAGGTAATAATTTTGCTGCTGACAATAAGGACTACAGGTGATTTGACATCTGTCAAGACTGCTCTCAACAGTAACCTATCACCTACTTATTCCACTAACAATAAAGAAATCCAGGAGGTCATGTAGTTTATTGGGATTGGATGTTGATGGATTTACCATTGGACTAAGGTTGTACATGGTAGGCTTCCACAGAACCTTTCAATGCTCGAACTCTGATAACAGTCCATTGTGAGTCCCAGAAGACTGTAAGACACCCAGAAGGTAAGTTTGGTATTTCAATCAATGCCAGCAATAAATCAGGGATACCATAATCAGTGTTTGGAAGCGCTCAGAGAACACACTTTGAATTATTTTATGTCTTGGGGACAATATTCCGCAGAAAGTGTAATTGGACTTGTGTGATTTTCTAACATGATTGAGGTGGCTTGCAAGTATGGGGTTGAATATGTTTCTAGAAGTGAATGTTTCAATTTGCATTTAATGATGTGTTCTGTTCCTGCATGAGCAATCCCATCAGGGTGAAAAGTAGTGTGGTTGTAGCCCCTTGAAACTTCTTGCCATAAAATGAAATTAGGATATAAGAACTATGTCTAATTTATTTTTTGAATGATTTCTTCAAATTCTAATATATTGGGTTATAGTCGATTTATGTTCCATGTTGCAAGTAAATCTATCTCTTCAGATTGTTTGATATTCTCCAATGAGGTATGTTGAGGTAGAGGATTTGGGTTATCTGCTCGTTCGATGCTTGTGCGTACAGACGCCATGTCTGCTTAGGATATATTATTTGGTTTATTATCTGGAGACTGCATACTGGTGTTCAACTCAGATCTTCTATTACATAGGTCGCAAGATATCTTAATTCCAGAACCTATTCTGTTGCTTTGCATGGCCAGAATCTCTTTATACATTTTGCAGCCTTTATAATTAGCAGGGTGGTCACATGAACATAAAGCAAATTTAATGAGTATTTCTTTCTTTTTTGGGCAGTCTCATGTTTTAGGCTCTTTGAAATACTTAACACATCTTTATAACTTCGTCTAATTATTTTTTGAGTAGCTGTACTGCTAGCTGTCTTTGGCATTGAACTACAATTTAACATTTCCATGGGCCCTCTAATTTAATTTGTTGATTAAAAATGTATTAAATACCTTCAACAATTTTGTTGCTAGTCGGAGCTGGAGGGAATACAAGCATTTTATATTTTTTAGACCCATGTACTCGTTGCCAGGGGGTGGTATTTGTTCTGAATTAGGTGACCATTTTTGTTTGGTGGTGATCATCTTTGTTTGGTGGTGATTGTGTTCATTAGTTAAGGGTGCTATCCCTTCTCTTGTATTGCCGTTGTTGAAGTTTCATGGCAAGAATTAGCTCTTGGTCTAGATTTTATTCTAGGCTTCGTGGAACACTTGTTTATGAAAAACTTTGCAATTTTCTTGGGCCGGAATTGGATTTTGGTTCTGGTGGAATTTTTGCTCGATTTGAATCCCACGAGTAGAATAGATAAACAGTCACCCACTGGATGACAGCTATCTCTGTGAGATGGTTCTATATACTCAAAGATTGCCTGGCTCATCGACGGTGGCATTGGACACAAGTTTCCTACCATTGGTAACCTTTTGATGTATTCACACTGTAGGATAGGACAATTTTGAATAGCGGGGTTCTTCTAGGCGTAGATGAGACGAGATATAGCCACAGAGTTACTGGGTGTCTAAACCATTTACTACTTAACTACCACTTGATACTTGGAATTATCGCTCATTTAGCGCGGCCCGTGGGACATGTGTAGGGTGGACCTAGGTAAAGGTGGTAAATCCTACAGATGCAAAAAATATACCTCTCTCCCCATAAAGCATAAATATAAATGAAGATAAATATTAGTTAAATATTTATATTAAGTTTAATAATAATTTTAATCGAAAGTCCTAATCAAATACTACTCCCTAAAATTTTCTAGATTTTTCATATTTAATTCAAAATTTGAAAAATTAAGAATTTATTACATATAGTCTGAAGTTTAATATTTCACAAATGGGCCTTAAATGCAAAAATGGTAGAAGCAGCCTTATTTTTTAATACGCCATTCATTGCTGTGCAGGGAAAATTGACTTCGGGCATACATACATTGAGAGTATAATTTTTCCAGATTTTTGATATCTTGGCACATACAATGTAACTTAACCTAATGTAAAGCATCCACTTGCAAAATTTGACAAACATAAACTTTAAACAATAGAAATTGTGAAACTGTGAAATACAGTCAAATGGAGGGTTCTTTGTTTCACTACGAAATTGTATAAAGTAATTATAGTGAACCTTGTCCAGTTGATACAAAACATTTGCTTTTTTAAATCTATACAGTCTTTATCTCTCGGATGGTTGTGCACTCTACTGTTTCTCACTCTCATCTTGTGTAGTAGAATGATGCTCTACATAAGTTATGTTGAAGAAAAGTTGCATTAAAATCAGCTCATTAATTTTTCAGGTTTCCATACCTCAAAAGGAAAAAAGGAACCCCTATAGGATCACTTCGTTGTCCATCTCTTGGTCTGCCGAGATCCTTTTCCTCAGCAATTTAGTCATATTGCACAAAAAAAATTTTTTTAACGTGCACCTGCGAAAGACATAGTAGGCAATATATTTTCGTTCTAAAAAATTAAACTTAACAGTTTAATAGAAATATTATGTAACGTTAAATGTTTATAAATGCCTAAATGAGTACAGAATGCTCGTAGTGCGAGTTCCACTTGTACTTGACAGGTTTTTTAATTACATCTTTTATTAACTAAAGTTTCTAGAGTAAGTAGTAGTTAATAGTACATTCAAAACACAACACAAACAATTGTTATAAAAGTAAAGATTAAAAGTATTAAACTCATTCCTTAATGGGTTTGAGTATGAGGAACATTAATTATTAATGAGAGTGCGTGTCAGTCGAAGTGCGCATTAACTTATTATGTACGTATCGATCAATAACTAATTTGCTACTGGAGGAAAGCAGACACAAATATTTATAGTTGAATATAAAGTCAAACATGGTGAACGCTATGATTAAGACTGAAGAATCTCTGGTGAAATCTTTACAGTTTTTTTATTCAGTTCAATCTGTCCTGGGTATATACAGAAAGAATTGCAAAAGGCTGGAAAAACCTCCCTTACGTGAGTGGCTACACATTATTTACAGTATATGTTGTTCAGCATTCTTAATTTATGGACTGTGGAAATGTAACCACCATAAGACACTGTATATGACCATACAAGAATACATTTTGGTCATATTTTCCATATACGTCCAAATGACAGATGTTTTATGGCGAAAAGGATATCATTTTAAAACATTGAATTATTTCAATGGAATTGACCGTGATTTTCAAACTGAACATACAAATTCTATTCTATTGAAAACAAAAATATACAGCTTTATTGCCTTTGGAGCTTGTTTATTAATAGATGGTGCAATATTTTACTACGACTACAGCTATGAACATTTTGAACAATCGTTCAATGGGATATTTGAATTTATTCTCATAATATTAACGGTTTTGGAAATGATCTATATTATCATTGTTATTCATGGAGTATGTATGAGACTGAAAATTGTTAATAAGCAGTTGGCTCGAGTTCTTCATCAATGTGAGAATAGCAGACGTAGGTCAATAAGGAGTGTTGAATTACGACAAACCTTATCGCTAATAATGCCGAGGGAATTTAAAGAAGAAATACATTCAGTCCACTTTCCTAAATTGACAAATTTCTATGCGAGAGTGATTGAATTGTGTAGCTGCTTGAATCGTACCTTCGATGTTCAGGTAATAATCTTGCCAGGCTGATATTTTTTAAAATTTAAATTATTGGATTTTATTAATTAATGGTTATATTTCAGATATTATTATATTTCCTGATCACATTCACAGGAATTTTAAATTCAATTGCCCACATATTGAAACACGTTGTGAGTACTTCATATCATTATTTTTATTGTTAAATATGGAGTTATTTATTATAGTTCTGATTGTTTTGTTACATTAATAAAGTGACTTGCTTCTTAATATTTTACAATGTATATTTACAGATTGACGAATCGGCTGAATGGTTTTTCGAATTTGTGTACACTGTTCGTTGCTGTATTCCTATTATTTTCATATGCATTGTTTCTGAGAATATAATTGTGGAAATTCAAAGGACAAAATTAGCGTTGGCTCAGATATAACTTTTTGACAATGACAGTAAGTTTATTAATTTACATGTTTCAGACTTTGCATAAAATTAAACTGATTATAAGTTAATCTGATATAAATAATAATTTTTTCATCTACTTGACACTTTCCAAAACCTACTAGCAAGAACTGAAATGTGATTTTAATTTCTCCTCAGCAAATCGTGAGAAATCAGCAGACTTATATAATCTCCTGGAAGAAGGTGAAATAGACAAATTTAGAGCTTTCGGTCTCTTCAGACTGAACGCCCCATTGATACTGAGTTTTGCTAGCCTCACTATAACGTACGTAATTGTACTATTGCAATTTGAAAATTTACTCTAATTTGACAGTTTAAAATATATTCAATAATCAATTATTTCTTCTTACATTTGTATTGAAGTGTTGCAAACACAAATCAAACTTTTTAATAGAATCAAAATCTTTCAAAACTCCTACACTAAACTCCATTGTATCGAGAGCAAGTTTAGTGAACAACCTTAGTATCGATTTGTCAACATGTTTATTGTTGTTATTAAAATGTTATCTTTGTACAAAACTGGTAAAACATAGTGAGAAATTTAAGTAAGAATGAAGATTTTCCTGGATAATGACTAATTTATATGTAATATTTGTTTATATGTATAAACCTAATATTTGTGAAAAAATTATTTGTGGTATATATCACATATGTATGTTACATTGAAATTCAATGCAAATATTTAATACTAAAATATTTTGATATGAGTGTGATTATTTGATTTATATAAACCACATATTACTTTTGTACACGAGTATTTGATGTACACGAGCATTGTACACGAGTATTTGATTCAAGTAATGAAATGTTAGTGTTTTTCTATTAACTTCTGTATTTTTCAAACATTATATGAAACAAAAAATAAATGTGTTATATTTGTATATAAATTTTATTAATATTATATATAAATATAATAAGTTTATTGTTGGAAAAAAATAGATAAAAAAATTATATGGCTTTTATAAATAATAAAATTAGCATCACTGAGATTTATCATAAAGATTGATATAATTGCGGGTGAATAGCATGCATTTCTATAAAACATGTTAAATATAATTTTCAATTTAGTCAATTAATAAACTCGTCTGTGTTCAAAACAGAAACAAAGTGTCCATTGGAATTTTTATCTTCTGTGCACTGTCGAAAAGTTAACAATATAACCGGTCAAGTGCCTGTCAGCACATTTTGAAATCTTAATTGCCAGCTCCATAATCACAAAAGTTTTTGACGCATAGTGCTATACGTATTTAATCCTTTCAAAACTTTGAAACGATGGCAATTAACCTAAAGCTATACAAAAGAGTTACTATCAAAAATTATCCAAATGTGGAAGTCATGTAATTGTATTTTATTTATTGGGTTTCTTTGGTTATTCATATCATTAGTAGGTGTGGGGTAGTATTTAAAAAATATTATTTGATATGATATTACCACAATTGAGACACATTTTTAATCCTTACTCTATTTTGTAACCACACTTTTTTCATAATAATATTTTAAGATACCAATAATATTTATTTTCTAAATTTACTACTGTAAACATCTGTCACACTGTACAGTTTGCTGTAAACTAAAGATAGTTACTTTTAACAATCAATAAAACATTCTATTTAAAGTTTCAAATACATTTAATTTTTAAAATTATACAAAAGTGGCTATACATTTAATTTCTTAGCTCTCCTTTTAGTTAAGACATTGTATTTCATAACAAAATTTTTCAAGTACTGTTATTGCACAAGACACATACATATTACTGATGTACATAATGATAATCATAATAATGTCTATCGTCAATCTCTAATTGTCTAATCGTAATATTTTTTTTTCGATCGTCAGTGTGAATTTTGTGAACTGGTGTGAATTTGAAAAATCAAGTTATCCAGAACTTTTATACAACAAGTTCAATAATTAACTTTTTTATACACAGACCCAAAAACCACCATTTTTAGGACCACACTTTGGAATAGTATAAATCCTATCCTACTAACCCACATATTTTATTCACCTCAAAATTGTTTAACTTTCTTTAACCCTAAAGTGGTGGTTATGTAAATTTTATTTCCCGAAGTCTAAACAAGAGAGTGGATCTTGTTCAAATCAAATGCTAATCTGGTGAACGCTTGCAATAATGCTTTCCTTACCTCTCACTCCCTCAGTCTTATGCCACAGTTCAGCATAAGGGCACCACATCTTCTGGCAATACCATAATAATACAATTACCAATAATGTACATGCATATTTTTTTGTAAAATATTTTTGATATCAAGTTTCGGTTTGTCGATATTATTTTGATTTATAATTATTGCTTTAGTTTTTACAATGGCTAAATAAACAAACAGGTCAGTAGAAGCTGGTCTTCACGAATTAATTCTTCCCGAAGTGAATCAAACAGGACCTAGAAAGTACTGCAACTTTTATAATGTAATATTCCTATTTGTGGTGAAGACCAAGAAATATGCCAAAATTGTTTTAAGTTATTTTTTTTGGAAAAATTTGAATAATTTTGTTTGAAAATGAATATTGAATGCTAGGTTACGTTTAATTATTAATACATTAAAAACAAAAATGTTAATTATGATGTTCGTTGTATGTGATGGAATTATTGGTTTTGTATTATATTAAATGTCTATATTAATGCATTCCTTACACTAGATTAAATTTTAATTCTGGTCAAGTTTGGTGCAGGTTAAAATGTGATTACCGTAGTTAATATTATATATATATTGTAGGTTACCACTCAAAACAAGAAGGATTGAAAAACTTTATTTCTATAAACTTTGTATAAGATAATTTTAGAGGGATTGTCAAAAATGTCCACGAAAAATAATACATTCCTCCTGTCGAAAAGACAAAGCTTGTTTGCAAGTTATTGGAAAACTATCCATTCCATAGTTCGGAAGCTCATAGCTTTATAAACAGTCAAGATATTTTTATGCCTGGGAAAAACATACTACACCATATTTAAAGAATATTTAATATAAATGCTACGAACCCTTCGATGGGTATATGTGCTCAAGTGTGTAACAAACCCCTTCTCAATGCATTTTTTTCTAATATATATATATACATATACATGTATGTATATATATATATATATATATGTATATATGTATATATATATATATATATATATATATATATATATATATATATGTATATATATATATATATATATGTATATATATATAATGCACGTGTCTCAATTACAAAAAAATTATGACACTAGTGTTAGAAAGTGGAAATATCAATTAAGTTACATTATTCAATCTGTTCAACTTGAGGACATCCTTGTTGCTCAATCTTAACCATAGCTGTTTCTATACTTACTTTAGATAAAAGGACCTCAGAGAAAAGCACTGTGCCTAAATGTATGTTTAATATAAATATAAAATTAATATTTGTGTTTGTTATCAATCTTAATAACGGTACGGGTTGAATTCCCTAGAAATTTATTATGACAAATTCCAGTATTTATACTTAAAGAACTTGTCAAGCACAAACATAACTCGCACTACAAGTCTTCCATATATTTTCAGCCATTTATAAATATTTAAGGGTTTGTAGTATTTCTAGTTAAACTATTTACAAATAACAATTTCTCACAACCTAATAAATATTATGCCTCCAGTATCCTTCGCAGGCGCACATTTAAAACAAATTGAATTTTTTGTATCTTTCCCTTTATTTGTGCAATGAGGCATCGCATTACGTCGACTTTCACGATTGTAGGTTGACTGGAAGTACCCTATAGGTGTGATGGCATTGTAAATAACCTAATAATAACAGTCACTTATATATGGGACACAGACAATTAGAAATTATTAAAAGCAGAGTGGAACAAAGATAAAAAGGTAAACCTACATAGCTCTATCCCTTGTAACTGATTGTCAACCGATTAATTACATATTTATTCGACATTACTTTGAAACTCTATTATTACGAAAAATAAAACAAATTACTTATAATGTAGACTCTATTTTTTTAAACACATGATAATATTAGCAGTGAATAGTGACTAACACATTTATTTATAAAATAATAGCACTTTCATTAAAATCATTAAGAATACCATTCATCAAAGTTTCAAAAAGAAACTGAAACAGTGCTCAATTATATAATTACAAATCATAGACAACAGAGTTACATGCTCTATGGAAAAATCTTGAACCAACTTAATTTAAAAAGAATATAAAATTATCGGTATAATAAGGTTATTTTTAAATCTTTAAGGCAACATTATATCGACCACATTAACATCAGTCCAAACAGTTATTTCATACCTACCATGCAATTTCTTGTAATCCCTCCATTAAAAATATAATTATAATATTGTTTATGACCTACACATTGTACTGACTGTCATAATGACACATTTCTCATTAATTTTAATGTTTGCTTTTACGATATTAAGTTCGTAAAACTTGGCAAGTGTTCCTATCTCCAATATTAATGGAAGATGTTAATCAAAATGAAATTTTAATGTTCATGATAAACTTTCGTTATTCCCTCTAATGTGATATTGTAGTATATAAATATACAGATTGTATAAAAGTTTTATTCATTTGTCTTTGTTTAAATGATCCTCTTTCGTAATACAAAAATAAATTTTGTGGGGTCATCTATAAATTTAGAATATAGAATAGATGAGCATTTTGCATTCATCTCGCGTACAACATACCATTCTTGTTGTAGCGCTTCCAAAAGTAACTATTTCAACATTGTGCTAGCATATATAATTTCTATAATTACTCAAATCTATTTAAGTGAATACTAGTATATATAATCATGTTACAATTTAAATTCATGTCACTAAAGACATCAAAAATAGACATCCCCGAAAGCACTTTCTAGCACTTCTGTAAATTTTTGCTATTCATCCGAATGTAAAAAGAGGTCGTAACTCCACCTTGCTGGCAGCCATATAACCCTAAGCCATAATACTACCTCCGCCACGTTTCTGCCAAGATACTGTGTATTATGAGTTAAATTGGTATCCCTCAACCATTCTTTTTGTTACATATGTGACTGCAGGAGTTTTATTGACACAAAAGTTATGGGAACCAGGCACTCTCTTTTATACATTTTTACCTGACTACAGCAGGGGAAGATTTACGAATATCACAGGCTATTTATGTATGTAATTTATGCTTTTGACTTTTTTTCTTCTGTAGTCGGGTATCAGTTTTTCCTCTTGTTAAGATACAATATGAAGTGGTGTACCTTGGTAAGAAAAATTCTGAAATGATTAAGTTTAGAAAATTATTTTTTTTATAACTTATGTTAGATTAGTTATTGTAAGATTAACTAACCACAATATATATTTCAAATTATCTAACCACAATATATTTCACCAGTATTTATATGTCTAATTCCTGAGTCAATATTTCCCAGACACAGTTCAAATATGTCTTCCATTTTGCCTGAGGAGCCAAGGTTATTTTCCGCATTCAGTAGTATCTTTGAACTGTATGCATATGAAGATCTCCTCCTACATTCTGGTTGCGCAGCAGCCAATTTCATAGCTGTTTCTTTGCAATCACAAAGAGGTTGTTTAATCAATATGCTGCCTTCACTAGAGATGCACAATATTTTCTTTTATTCAATGGATGCGAATTTCAACTAAATGATGCAATGCTGGAATCCTGTCAAATAATCACAATCCAATACTCCCAATATCATATTGGTGCATGTCTCTCAGTAAGCCTGTGAATGTTGAAGGTAAAATAATGTATTAGGTGACTTCAATATTTTTATTGTGATTAATTATATGTTACAAGGGAACATAATTCTCAGATATTAATTTTATTTGATTTCTGCGAACATAATCTAATCGACACAGTCATAATCACATCAACACAGTATCAGTTAAATAAATTTTTATTACAATTTTTGAAACTATATGATTTTCTCATAAATCTGTAAGTATGGAATTGCATACACTGTCTTATTTCGTAAAGAATCTTACTGTGGAATATTCAAGCCGTATTCGTCTTTCTCCTTTGTTAAAAATAATGGATGTTGTAAAGGGTCATATGATCGATACAACTCTGAAAGTCGTTTCAGTTATCCATCACAACAATTCGACATTATATCTTTTATTCTTGTTAACTAAAAGTACTACAACTTCATTCATTGTAAAAGCATTGTAACATCCTATATGCTCATTGGCCGGACGTTTATCTGTATGTATTATGATTTGTAAATTCTCTCAAGTTTATTATCTAAGTTATTTTTGAGGTCATGAACATAATGGTTATGTTTTTTTAATGGGGATTGAAGCCGTGCAATTTATACATTTTAGAAAGTGCATAATTTTTGATCTACGACTTATTTGATCTTGATCTGAGAAAAAGTATGTATGTAAATATTAAGGATGTTGACCTGCTGGAGAAAGTAAACTCCTGATCAAGTGGTAAAATTGACCTTGTACTTTAAATGTTGGCACATGGCGAGCATAGGGCTAAAATTTATAACTCGGAGCTTAATATGGGTGTAACCAACCAATGGGGTGAATGAAGCATTGTCATATGATAATCTTAATTTTTATTATTTTACTGAATATAAATGAATTATTACATATGCATCATTATAATATCATCTGCAATATGAAAATATTCATTTTTTATTCAAGTTAAATGGGAAATACAAATTTCAATATTTATTTTAGCCTTATTCACCTGGCACTTATTCACCTGCTTTAAAAAAATTTTTAACAAAAAGCAAATAACCACATTTTTTCTTCTGCAGTAACAAAACAGAAAACAGGTAAAAATATCCTTATAATAAAAAACTAATCAGATACGAAGTTTTCGTCTTGAGATGTAGAGCAACCTTTACACGTAAAAAAATAGCGAATTCCATACACAAATAACGGTTGCACAGGTAATGAACATACTTGGTTTTGCTATCTTTTTAATGTGATATATCTCTCGTCTCCTGATAAGTTTGTTAGTTTTATTAGGAGGATTTTTTATCAGTTTTCTAATTTCATTGTGTAAAACTGATTTGTTTTCTATTTTGTAAGTGTTCCAAATGGAGTCCTATTGCTAAATCTCTAAGCAAATCTTTTCATGATTTAGTGCTGTTATTATTGGCTTTGTAGATTTAGAAAATACTTATATCCGATATATTCAAAACTGCATAAGAAATAACCATTGGGCATCACTTTGTATTGCGGTAAACATCGTAATTTCCACAAAGCTCATCTACAACATCTGCACCTCCCTTAATCTGGTTACAAAAGGTAATCTCTGGCTTCTCTTTTTCTAGAATTGTAGTATCTATCTCATCATGATGTAATGCCAACGTCAACAAACCATCTTATTTTTCTATAGTATGTGAAATGTTAAAAAGATATCCTTTTGAAGTCCAAGTAATGTACTGGGAATATCTCTTTTATGTTTTTCGAGCATTTTCTTAGGAAGTTTAGGCTTATTTTTATGTTCCTGTGGTCAGTTCCTGCGTTCATTAAATGATGTTTTTTCATTAAGTGTAACATCAATGGATAACTCATAAACCAGTGATCGTATGTCTTATTATGGTTACTTTTGGAAATTGGGACCACAAGCCTGTCAACAACATCATGAGCTTTTTTGCTTAATGCGAACAATTTTAACATTTACTTTCCCGGGTAAATTTCAAGATTTACAACAGTATTTTTTTGGTTTATTTGGCACGTACTCATGAAAACTATAACGGTCTTGAAAGGATGGAAGTATTTCATCTATTGTCATATATTCTGATGGTTAGTAAGTAGATTGACAGTTTTCTATGAACTTCTCAAAAAAATGATGTACAGCAGCAAAATTATCATATTGTTTTTGTTCTTCATGAATACTCTTGTCATCAAATCATAAGCAATTTTGGATGAATTGAAATATCTTCAAAGACATAGTAATCCTAAATGTCTCAGTGTTTGGTTCATCACTTTTCTATAAATCTTTTAAACATTACTTATTCACTCTGAAACATCCACCAAGGTACAGAAAACATATAAATGTATCAACTCCGACATTGTCACATTGGTCATGACATATTTCTTTATGTAGTTATTCTGACAGGCAGTTCATTTCAAACTTTTTGACTATTTTTATGAATTACAATTTCCTATAACATATAATGTATAAAAAACAATTTCCAAATCTTCACCGGTGTCTGCATTTTATTCAATATTTGTACCAATGTCAGATCTTGCCAAAAGACAATTCCACTTAGTGTGATTGTTCCCTATTAAATATCTTCTGCCACTTCATGTCTCATGTTCTACCACTTCAGTAAGCTCTTCTTCTTACTCTTCCTCGTCAATCAGTTCCTATTCTGTGCCACTTTCACAACTTCTTTGAGACATATTATCAATTTCACTGTCAGATTCATCAGATAAATACTTTGTCAAAAAGACGTAATAACTTCTTGTAACAGTACTCAAAAAACATTTTGATTTGAAGTTAAAAAATAGACTTGATATTAAAGAAAAACACTAAAATAGTAAAAGGCCATAGAAAAAAGTTATTGTGCAAACTTGTATCACAAAGTGTAAGGTGTCACTCACCTGCTGTCAATCTTCACCCCATTCAAACAGCTTGCCGAACGGTGGCCAGCTGAGCTATGATACTCAATCATTTCTTATCTCCTCCTGCACAGCCAATCACACCACTTTATCAGTTCGTTTAAAAGATATTAGATATAACATTTTAAAGATAATTTACCAAGGACTGGATATGTTACACCCAACATTTAGCTCGCCAGGTTAATGCATATTAAATTATCTACAAAATAAGAGCAATTTAATTTTTTTGCTATGAAAAGTTTTCGAACCACACTGATTAACATCACATGAAAACATTTTTCATTCATACAGAAATTCACAATATTTATTCAACTACAAAATAACACATAATTCATTTTCACGTGCGTATTGATTATCTAGTAATACTTCTGTAACAACAGTATCATATGGTTTTTTGTTATGTTTTAGATTGGTTCCCTTAAATTTAATTTTCGACACAAGTATTCCTTAGGGTCCTAATCTCTAGATCTACTGGCTTAGGTAAACCTAATCCAGTAGATCTAGAGATTAGGACCCTAAGGATCTGCTTTTCCGTTTTTTATTCCGATAGGTATGAATTTCCAAACACGCCAAAATTTAACTTAAAGTCTAAATATTAAATTCCATATTTATATTATATTATATTCCGTGCAAACCCTCAATCTTTTCTTTTCTCCCTTAGCGGATGACTGTCCAAAAATGCTGAAACAGGTTAGAGTAATTTTACAACTATTAACGTAAATATTAAGTTTCATTTGCTTCACCTCTAAACTGATTGATTTCCATACAAACTTTCAAGCCCTTTCAAGCTCTTTTTAATCTCTTAGTGGATGTTTTTCTAAAAACGCTAAAACAGGTTAAAGTTATTTTTCAAACATAAACCTTAATGTTAAATATCATGTGTCACATTTCAAAACAGACTGACTTCCATACAATCCTTATATCTACTTAGCGGTTTAATTTTCAAAAATCCTTTCTTTTCAGTCACATCGGTAAAAATGTAAACCTACTGTGCAAAATTTGTGCTCCTGCTATTCTGTTTATGTGGCCAGTTATTTCATAATTGCATGATCATTTCATCAATGAAATGCTAATAGGTTTGATTGGTTCAGAGTTATGAGCAATTAAAAAATAAAGATTATTTTATGGGCTAATTAGAATATATTCAACTGCCATTGCAAGATGAATTGTATATTTGTGAGTAACACATCACGTTTGTCCGACATTTATTGAGCAAGATGTAATTGTCTTATTAAAAATGAAAATATAAAATCATGAAAAACTTCATACTTGCCCACTTTCCTTGACAACAACAATATATATAAATTAAGTAGATAAAGGTGAAAGTGTATTCAACAAATACAAAAAATTAATTCCTGTTTCTTTGTTCTCATCTTTAACATAAAAGAAAAAACATACTTTTTCTATTCCTTTTTAAATTTAGGGATATCTGGTTGATCATTGGGAAGATTTCTATAGAGCCTCTCTATGGAAATCTTCCTAATGATACTTTATATCAAGTCATACATTGTATTGTAGCCGATCTATTCAAAATTACGTTAAATCTTATTGAGCAGTAGTCAAGTTCACAGTTCAAAATTGAGGTGAGAGTCCCAGTATTGTGATGGTTGTTGTCAATTAATGAAATTCTAGAAAAAATATCTCATTAAGATATTGACAAGTGTAAATGCAGCACAGCAAATTGCCGGCCATAGAGGAAAGTTAATCATTTCTCATGAACATAGTCGGTTATTATAATGTATTCCAGATTCCGACTCTACATAAAGCAAAATAAAAATACAAAATTTGTAATTTAAATTCTTCAAAACAAAATGGTAACTGCAGCAAAAGATCTATTACTTGTTTTGTACATTAATAAAAGAGTAGAAGTAAGGTAAAGAAAGAACGTATTATATTTAACATAAAAACATTTTATTATAACATTCCAATAAATATTTCGTAGCTAATTTATTTTCATTAAATGATGTAAATTTTACTAATTCTAATAAATATATATAATTCTTTAAATACTGACACAATTACAATCTGTGAGCTAGTGAATATTTTTATCTTGAATAGTTCCAATAGTAACATGATAAGTAGCTATTACCTTAATGTTAATGCTACCACTAGAAGTTTGAAAAGTTTAATTTTTTTGTAAATAAATACTAAGCTATTGCTCTATAGAAATATAGAAATTTATATTCCTTCTTAAATAGATATATTCATATAATTAACATAGAATACTGTCATTTTTATTTGCATCCATCAAAATATTCTTTTTTCATATTTTTGTTATACAAAGTATTCCACTAAGGCAAACTTTTATTTAATAATTATCACAAACTTTATTTGAAAAATAAATATGACTCGTTAAATATAATTATGTAAATTTAAAACATGTAATATTTTATTGTAAACTTCACTAGGTACTAATTACATTAACTTTATCTGTCAAAATATATCTATAGCTTATTAATAATACAAGAAGAAAATATAAAAAATACATTTAATCTTCCCCGATCTCAGAATAGCTTATCCAATTACATAATATTATAAGATAATTATAATATTATGTAATTGGAGAATAGCAAAAAATGTAGCTATGTGAAAGTCTCACATACTATCTTTTTATAATTTACCTCATTATAAATGATTCTCTAATATCGCTTACTAAAAAAGAGTCAAATATAATGAATGACATTAGAATGTAATAGTTCATATACTTTTATTCCTGCAAAATTTTGTGAAGAAAGGTGTGGAGCGATTTTAAATTTCAAAATCTTCTCAAATCGGTTGAATAACTTGTATCATATATTATCACAAAAAAACTAATGTCTATCTTTAAAAGTAAATGCCTTTAACAATAAATAAACACTTGAATTAATTAAGACTGCCACTTTTAAGTTCAGATATATTAAAGTGCAACTTGTAGTTCTCTTATCTGACACGGAACTCTCAAGCCATTATTGTAGCTATTATTTTGAAACTCATACAAATGCAACCATCAATTGTTAATGTCTGTATGAAATTCATTAAATTTTCAGTATTGATACCAAGGATTAAATTCTTCTATTGAAGCAAATTTGAAGAGATGGCCACAATATCAGTGGCTATGGATGGTAAAGAAGTTTGAGAAAAATGAGTGGTGGTTTAATGAGGCATGACCTCTTTACAGTAGAGTCTGTTTTGGAGGTATAGGATATGCTTCCTTATTTCAAATTTAAGTTTTTTTCAAATTCAGAATTTCATTTCATTTTCATATTCAGAACAGCTCCTGTCTACAGCATTATGAATCCCACTGCAAGAAATATACATTGTCTTGATAGCGGACATCAGGCAGGTTCCTACTGAAATTATTTTCACCATTTTTGAAGCAACATTCAGAGGATAATGAGAAATGCTCATTCATCAGCTCAGCATAATGAGAAAAATAAAAAGAAATGCTCATTACATTTCCAAATTTATAATATTACAACATTTTATTGAAAGGGGTTCTTATATCGTCACCGGTAGGGAGGAATATACCCTGAAAATGCATTGTTGATGAATTTGACAATCGAAGATGAAGGCTGAGGTTGAATGGGGAGCAGTTATCAAATTTCAACCCCAAAGTTCTATGCTTTTCCAAAATCGTTTGGATATTTCATGTTCCAAAATATCTCCTCATCAGGCGAATTGACTTGATTGAGAACATTGCAAATATTTGCCATATGATTTCCTTTAAACAAGGATGTGAACAATTTATTCTGTCTCTTAAGCGATGTGGTCTAAAAAACGGTTACTATTTTACTGACTATAACTCCTATGAATCCCAATTTTTTCCAATTTGTCTGATCCCATCTTGGCTTATACCGTCTATTCAAAAATTTGTGAAAAAAATAACAAATTGAGTTGATATTTTTGTGGGTATGGATGATAAATAGTCTAATGTCACCTTTGGCAGGAATTAGAAAAGTAGTTGAGAATAACAAATGTTTCATGAAATTTTTTATTATTTTCTAACTTAGATTTTTTTATTTTGAACACATTTTCTTAGATCATCAGATTCATTATAATTGATTACAGTGACAAAACTGGACATGCTAATTCATTAATTGGGAGGGTTTTGCATCTGGAAGCTTGGGAGAAACATCTAATTCCGTTTTCGGTAAGCAATGGAAAACTTAGTGGACAGAAGACTAACGAATGATTCTACTAATGAACCATAAACTATGTAAAATAAGAATTTAATACTTTAATACAGTAATTTATCGATAATTTTTTGCAAGTGGAGAGATAGAATACCTTGAAAATATTAAAAGAAATAGTTAGAGAGCCAAATGTGAATTCACTTCATTTAATGGTTCCCAGGGCAAACTTTATTTAACCATCTATGAATATTACCAATATGCAATAAAAACTCATCATAAACGATACATAAATATCAAATTGTAGTTATTTTTATTACAGTGGTAAATAAATTACAAATATTTATTATGTACGAACGAAAGGAAGAATAGATAATAAACAATAAAAAAAAGTCAACATCAATATTGTGGCAAAAGGTTCCCAATATATTTCCTTGTTACCAAATTTTTTAATTTCATCCTGAGTTAACATGAGAACTCAGTTCGAACTCGGAGCGAAGTTAAATAAATGCAACATTATTAAAAACGTAAATCAATAAATCGGATCTACAGCTATGAAATTGTGACCTATTTACTTGAATGCAAGCCTAATAATTGAACAACTACTATAATATATGTAATAACAAGGTTCAAAAAATTAGGCAGCAATGATATTTGCAGACTGAAGAAATGACACACTGTGAAAGTTCCACCATTGCTCTGATGTACAATTTGTTCCAGTTTTTCCAATTCTTTATCGATTGATGGACCTTAAATAATAGCAACACTTTAGATGCATAGTATATCATTTCACTAAAATGTGTGTACAATTTGAAAAAATACAGTGTAAAATAATGTTTTGCATGGAGTCCTGATATATGTAACATTTGCATCAAAAATTTGTGTTATGACCTATTCCTATGAAACCATTTTTGTTACCAAGCACAATCCTTCAATTTGAATAGAGGCACTACAAGTATAAAAATGCACAAAACTAATCAGGTGCGGAGCAGTACACAAAAATGCATATCAAGTCAAAAATTTTCTTCGAATTTCACTTTTGTACAAAGCTGATTAAACTACATATATTCAAGTAATAGAGTTAATTAATAATAAAATAAAATATCAGATATATGGTAGAGTTAACAAGCCTATTTTAAAAAACTGACCTCTGGATTCTCCAAAATCAATATTTCGTTCACTCAATAGTTTTTGTGTTTCATAAACTGACAAATGATAAAAATGTATGAAAAATGAATTCTTTCATCTTGCCTGGTTTATTTAAGTACATTGAAGATGAGAAATGGTTAATTAATTTAAAAGAAGATAGAAAATATTAACCTATAAACCCACAAGTTAGTTTTTACTAATTAACCTTAAGCTGTCATCCTTGTGCAACATCGAAAGCCATTAATTAACTATTGTTGAAAATTTAAAAAATTTGTTGTTTATTCCCCAATACCTTGAATTTTACTTGCACTCTATCAGGAGATTCAAGATGAAACACATTTTATAAAGGTACATTTTTGGTTAATATCACAATTGTGTTTTATTAACTAACAAACCAAAATCTAGAAGTGTCATTGGGTTAGAAGAGTGTTTAAACTGAAAGCGGAGAAGGAAAAATATGAGTCAGCTCTCTGGAGGAGTTTGATACGATACTCATGTTTTGATTAGTGTTAAGCATTGATATCTAGAAACCAGTAATATGAGCAATAGAACTTCTTGAATTGGACTAGGCTAAGCAGCTTCCTTGGTAGCCAAATATAAATAGAACATAAATTCCTCAGTGTTTGCACATTTAACAGTAGCCATAATATTTTGTTATATACAAAAATTATTGCGAATTATCAATCTATACTTCCTGCATATTATGTAAGATTGAAAATTAGCCATATAGAATGTAACTTTCAGGAAAAACCCCAACAGAACATAACCATTAGTAACACTAAGGAGGTGATTATAAAAAAGTTCACTATCGGTTTATGGAAAGCTCTATAAGAATTTAAATAATTTTAGTTGTTTGCTTGTCGTAGATTTTATTTTACATCTGGTATTTAGGTTTCTAAAATTTTTCAGTAGATTTTCTTTGGCTTATTTTTCAGAAACAATTTGGCCTTTTGCATTTCGCCCCTATAGCATATACGCATATTCATATACTTATATATTCAGGATAGGTGGAAGTTATGTAATTATAAATGTGTATAGATTAATTGTAAATAACTCATACCTTTTATAATTTTGTATCGCATAGAGCAGAGAGTACCTCAATTACAGATAAGAAATATGAAAACAACATCAAAAAAAAATATCTGTAGCACTATTGGTACTCGTGACATGATTGGATGACTGACATATCAACCATCCTTAACACTGTCGCCATATGTAACTGTGATCATATATATGGCAGTGGAAATTGTCTCACTTCAAAAGATGGCTTTTTAAACATATCATTTAGCATCAGGTATTACGCCCCCAACTCGTCTAAATGATTAATCTCCTAAATAATGTATACTACTTCAATTAGCATGTATTACAATGATATTTCCAAAAATTTCCTGTGTTTCTAAACTAGTATATGAAAAATTGACATAGAAGCGTATGAATATACAATACGATTCATCGGAGTCACAGTACCTATGAAATATATTACTCTTAGATCAATTACACCGCAGTCAACCATAAACTAAATATGAGTACTTGATAATTTTATTTGTTTTAGAAAGAATGATAAAACCACAACTGTTTGTTCACTTAATGATTCATGACATGATGAACACCGCTGACACTTTTTAATTGATTAACATTTTACATATTGATTTCCCCTACACAAGCTCATTCCTTTCTAATAAGCATCTAGTAAACGTTCTGCTCTTCACTGCTTAAATTAATTTGGTAAATATTGACAGTCAAACTGAAAAAAAAAATTGCACCTACAAAATATTTAATCTTTAATCAAAGAGGACACAGACCACACTTTGCTATACTTGCTATTCTACTTTAGTCTACTGGTTTATAATATTGAGTAGTTAGAGAATCAAAATTATCTTAGTACTGACCAGAATACGTTCATTTGCCACTGCATTACATTAATATATAATCTATTGCTATTAGCCCACCTGAAGATGTTGTATTACAACGAAACCTAGGTCGTGGTAAAGAAATTAACACCGAATATATACAATATTATTACATAGATTAATGTAGATAATTTTTATAAATGTCTGATTGTGGATAATACCATAGCTGATTATCAAACTACCATATTACAAATTACCATATTCCATTTCAAAATTTGTCTTAATTCCATTGAACAATTATTAAGTGACGTTGTTTCTTATATGATCTAATTCAGTTGTGATACAAATAATAGATAAACAAAAAGGTAAGTAAAGAAGATATTCATCTCATTTTGTACTGTTACCCATTCAGTTCGCATAACACATTTAAATTAGGATAATTATTTTAGTTAACGCGTCTGGTAAAATTGGTATATGCGTAAGATTTCCAAAGGTTAAAGAATTCATTACATTTTATACTAATGTTCACATCTGAGTAGATACTTACGCATTTGAGGAGATAATCTCAGTTTTGTGATGATTATTCTCAATTCATGAAATTCCATAACCAAATTATCGGTGAAGGTGCAAACAGCCGTAAGGACAAGTAGACAAATTGTCAGCCACATGACAAAGTTAATAATTTCTTGTGAATATAGTTTCTGAAATGTTATTTGATTAGTAAAAATATTTTTTAACCATCACTTTATTTTTTGTTATGCGGAATGTCTAGATTATAATGATGTTTTTAATATTATTCGTACTTACATCGTGCACATACATGTCCAAAATGAGTTGAATGCCACTAACGGATAAGAAAAATGTAGCAACTACAAGTTGAAGTACCTGAAGTCAAAAATTTAATATTTAAAATGAAAATAATTCTTAGATATCCCATTTATTTCAATTTATTACAATATACCTGCAAATTGAACATTTTGTTGATTGAACCGCATATTTTATTAGCTTTAATTAATACTTCTGGTAAAATCGATATATGCATGGGATTTCCAGAAACATCAAAATGGGTATTGCCATATAATCTATTGCAGACTGTCTCTCTGGCTAAGTTTGGTACGCAATTGGTGCTATTACGAAATATACCTCGATTCATACGACTCAGATAATCGTTTACCTCTTTTAGCATTTCATCAATGGTGTACGTAAGCAAACACATTAGAAGCAGTTCCAATCTATTAGTAATTAAACCAAAGTAGGTAATTATGTTGAACCAATTCCAATTTTCAAAACTGTTAATGGTAAAAGAGATCAAGTGGCTTGCAAGTACAATGAATATACCCAATAAGGACATGATTTTTAATTTTTGAAAGCATTTTGTTCTATGCAAAAAACTGTAATAAACAGAAATATCATCAAATTGTTTTAAACAATCAGCAAAGAAACGTTTTTGCCAGAATATATCAATAGATAAAACAAATATTGAATTAATAAGGTTAGTTATTTGAAAAAGCCAATCAACTATACTTATTTCGGAGTGTTGAGAGGTAAGATGAGACCATATGCCCATTACGGTACTCAAAACAATAAGAAAAATTAATGCCAAACTGTAGATTTTCTTTAAAATAACTTTGATTAATACAGTTTGATTTTCTAATTTATATGAAAATCGGTTGACACCTAAAATTGACTGTAACATAACTAAAAACTGAATTGACTCCTCTAAACAACGGCACATCATTTTGATACAAACTCACTATTTGTACTGCTCAGTTCTGACGGAAAATGAAAACACGCTTCAATAATGTACTCTGCTTAATGAAATGACGTGGTACATTGCCATTTGTCTTTCCACATGAAAATAAATATTGATTATCGGATTCACCAGTCCGGTCTAAAAATATATCTATGAGCATCATTATTCAACATTGTTTATGATAGTGATGGCCTTTTAGTGTTTATAGTTTGGAAGTTTTAAAATTTTTTTTTATATTTTTGTAATAATTTAATTTGAAAATTATATAGGTGGTATATTCGATTGTTATAAATAGCAATTAACTATTGGTAAACATTTTCTTAATGGTTCATTTATTTAACAAATCTGTGATAACATAGCAATAATATTGAAGTATTTACATGTGTGGATACATTTAAATAAGGAAATGCAACACCAGATGACTTTAACCATAGATTCTGTAGGTGCAGTACGTTCACTTAAATAAACTCAGTTCCATAATCTTGTTGCATGAACAGGAAAAGAGTTATCTTCTGTGGTGAGTATTTTCTAAGCATTGATATTCTAGTCTCTGGAATACAGTTCAGAGCCATATGCTGATAAATGTTGAAATTGGTATCAAAATTATAAAGGGATGCAGGGATATTAGGAATGCAAAATAAAGAAAAAGTAAAGAAAATTGAGAAAATATGTGTAGCAGAGTTGATGAACCAAATGATTCTATAAGGGTTCTCTTTCTTCATTTCGTGGGCAGAACACTAAAAATTAGCCACTTAATATAGTGCATCCTTTGCATGTAATTTTAATTCACATTTTCCTCGTGTAAATTAAAAAAAAATTATTTTGTATTGGAAAAGTGTAATAATAACAATGTATTTTGTTTTCTCAAAGTTATGAAATATGAAAGATATATATATATATATATATATATATATATATATATATATATATATATATATATTATATATATATATATATATATATATATATATTATATATATATATATATATATATATATATACATATGTGTGTGTGTCCCAGTTGGAATAGCGGTTAGAGTAAGTTCTGAGGGCTTTGCCAGTACTATAATGGCCTCGGTGTATAGTAATATTATATTCACTAGCACTAAAAATAAACATATTCATAATTCCACTCACTCAATATTCCAAATTTTTTTAATAACTAGCAACACACATTGAACTAAAGTCAATCGTGATTTTGCGATACTAACTTTTTCTTGAAAAATGTTTAAACATTCTGATTGGTCGAAGAAATATGTGAGTATTACCATATTCAATTATAAATAATCCACAAAGGTTTACTTTAAAATCTAAATGGAAATTAATATTAATATTACTAATTACCAGGGAATAATAATTATCTAAATAACTAAAAAAATCACATTAAAATAATTTATTTTAAAACTTAATGAGAGTATTTTTTTTAATATTAAATATTTGAGCGAATTATGGGTGGATGTTAATGATTTTTAGATGGCAATAATTTTCATTTACGAAATGTACACAAAGTTGACCTTGAAATATAATTTTGTTATCTTTCTATATTCTTGTATTAGTATATTTCTATATTCTTGTATTGGTATATTTCTTGTATTAGTATTTTAAATGTATTGTTACATTTAAAATACTAATACAAGAAATATACCCGGTCGCATCAAATAAGAATAATATTTACTATAAATCTATCCCATACATAGGTAATGTATCACTCAAATTAGGAAAACTCTTAACTAATAATAAAAATATAAATAATACAACATGTACGTATAGTACCTTAAATAACTTGGGTAAAACCCTTATTAATAATAAAGAAAAAATAGATAAACATAAAAAGAGTGGTATCTATAAACTTAAATGTAACGATTGTAATAGTGTATACATAGGTCAAACAGGAAGAGATTTTAATACAAGATATAAAGAACACATCGCCAGCTGGCGTAATAATAAACCAGACACATCTCACTTTGCTAAACATCTCATTGAAAATAACCATCACCCCCATACTGATAATGCCCCCTATATATTACAAATAAATACAAAAGGCAATAAACTTAATATCCTAGAAACATTAGAAATAAACAGACATAAAAAAGATATCAAGGTCAATATATTAAATGAACAACTAAATATAATATCATCACCCATTCTTAATATCTTCTAGATATAATATAAATATAAAACATTGATACTACAGTACCCTGGAAATTGTTTCAGCATTAATACACATATAAATATAAGTATATATAATAAAAACAAAAAAATTAAAAGAAATAAATAAATAAATATATGAATACACAAAACCGGAGATATGTAGAATTAGTGTATTACCTTGTCCTTACTTTCAAATACCCTTGCTTTTGTATAAATATATTACCGATAATAAGATATGTAGAATTAGTATATTACCTGGGCCTTACTTTCAAATACCCTTGCCTTTGCAATATTTTACCGACAATAACTTCCATTTAATTTTATTACATACACCCTAAAGTTTGCATTGTATAACTTCACATAATAACAACAATTGAATTTATTACCCCAACTAGAATACTGGTATATTGTATAACTCTCTGTAATATAATAAAACCTAGTCTGCGCCCCTGCAATAAACTCACTAACATAAACAATGGAAAAATCCGCACAAAGTAGTCTTCCACTATTGTGTTTGAAACATATAAATGCTGTTGGTTGTTCCTAAGAGTTAATCTTTGCTAATATCCCACCTGAAGATGTTGTAATACAACGAAACCTAGGTCGTGGTAAAGAAATTAAAGATAGTAGAAATAATACTACATCACGTAGTTTCATTTATTTGTGGATATGGCATATGTTTTGGTGTTAGTCTTCGTTTTTGTGTGTCTGAACCCATAAATCTTTTCTGTTATAAATAGAGCTAAATAAATAGGAAATGTTCATCGGAATCATGCTTTTGCTACAGTAATTCAGTTTTACATTGTATGTCAGCATATTCCATTTGAGTTAATGTTCCTAAAAATACTTATTTTGCACAGAGTGTTTTTTCTCCAATTTGGTGTACTTGGTCTGATTCATATCTTTACTTTTGTCATCCAATATAGCAAGAACCTGCTCGATAAACATTCTCCCCTAAAACTCATCCAAATTAAGCGGAGAGCTACACCTTGGCTAAATGATTCTATTAGAAAAATGATAGCCAAACGTGATCACGTTAAAATTAAGTATAAGACTGATCCCAGCCCAAATCACTGGGATAATTTTAGAGTGCTTGGAAATAAATGTTCGCAAAAGTGCCGACATGCCAAAAAACACTATATTTCTGCATCAATACGTGATTGTACTCCTAATAAAATATGTAGAAGTTTTTGGGTACTGTAGGCATTGGAAAATCTTCTACCACTTCGGAGAGCTGGCGATTGGATATCGACCAATTAAATTCACATTTTTCTACGCCACCCACGGTACTTGAACCAGCTGTTAAGTCTGCAACTATGAACGGTATCTCGTCTGAGTTTGTATGTTTCTAATGAACATCAATTTACGCTAAGGGATACCTGTGAGTCCGAAGTTAAAGCTAATCTTCTTGCGATAAAATCGAAATCCGTGGGATTTGATGGCTTAAATATTAGTGCTCTTAAACCAATAATAGATATCTTGGTTCCGGTCACCGCTGATATTTATAATACCTCTTTGAAAACTGCTGTCTTCCCTATGGAATGGAAAAAAGCCTATATTGTGTACCTAAATTTTATTACCTATGCAACCCAAGGATTTTCGGCCCATATCTATCCTACCGCTTCTATCTAAAGTCTTTGAACGTATTGTTCATGGTCAACTTGTTACTGTCTTCAATGTTCATAAGTCTCTAAATCCACTCCAATCTGGCTTTAAAGCTGGCCACAGTACCTCAACTGCCCTTGTTAACATTACTGATGATATGCGCTTGGCTATGGATAATACACAAGTCACTGTCCTTGTGCTTCTTGATTTCAGCAGTGCGTTCAACTCTGTTGACTTCGATATTCTTCTTGTCCGCTTGAAATATCTTAATATATCCCAACATTCACTTGAGTGGTTTAGTTCATATCTTCATGGACGCAGGCAATGTGTTAAGTTGTCAGATACGTATTCTGAGTGGACTGATCTTATAGCTGGTGTACCTCAAGGTGGAGTTCTATCTCCAATCCTTTCTCAGTATTTATTGATGGTGTTGTTAAAAACATTTCTAGCAATTATCATCTCTATGCTGATGAACTACAAATCTATGCGCACTCGAACCTCCATTCCTTATCAAAAACCATCGACATCCTTAGTCGAGATCTCGCTTCATTTAGTCAGTGGGCTCATGAAATGGGTCTTTTGGTTAACCCAAGTAAGTCACAAGCTATCATCATCGGTAGTCAAAGACTGACTTCTAAAGAAAACCTACCTAGTTTACCAAAATTAGTGCTAAATAGTACAATAATACCATACACGTCAACTGTTAAGCTGGGCCTACTGATCGATCAAAATCTTAATTGGCGGCCTCAAGTAAATGATGTTGGTCGTTGTGTTTTCAACAGGATACACTCTTTGAAACGTCTTCAAAATTTTCTACCGACTAAAGCGAAAATCTACCTTTGTCAAACACTTTTATTTCCATTAATCGATTATGGAGACGTATGCTATCCTGATCTTAATGAAGAATATTGGTGCAAGTTGGAACGTCTTCAAAATTTATGCATTCGGTATATCTTCGGCCTCAGAAAATATGATCACATTTCTGAATACAGGTCACTTCCCAAATGGCTGAAGATCCGTGATCGACGTCAACTTCACATACTTACACTTCTTTTTAACATATTAAAAAAATCCTCATAGCCCAAATTATCTCAGTGGTAAATTTAAAGATTTGTCTGCTCATGGCCTTGGGCTGTGATCTGAAAGTTCACATACCCTACTTATTCCTAAACATACCTACCACTTACAAAAAATCCTTCACTGTCCAAGCAGCAAAAATTTGGAATCACCTGGATCCTGACATCAGGAAAACCGCGTCTCTAAATATTTTCAAAGATCGAGTGAAAAAGTCCTGCATCTCCTGAAACGTTTTCCTTTGTGTCCTTGTCCTTTCCTGATCATGTCAATATTTTGTTTTCTTTTTTAATTTACTTTTGTATTTTTTTTGTCTAATGTGCTATGAAGAATTTTCATTGTAAAATTTTATTTATAAAAATTTATTAAAAAATTTAGTCTATCATTTATAAATATAAAAAAAATAGTCATGGTCAGATCCAAATTCATTTTCATTTGTAAATCACTCGTTTCTCAAAATGTCAAATGTTTTTATTTCTCTATTATATATTGAAAATGAACATGGGTAGATGAAGCTGTCACCAAAGAGTGAAAATATGTTTATTACGTAAGTTTCTTTACATTTTGTAATATATAACTGAGTAAATATGAAAAATTTTCATTAACCAAACTTGTTTAATTTGTTACTTGAACGTAGAAAAATCTAAAAATTTAACTGCACTGGCAAACAAGTCTTAGAATATCTGAAAATTAATTTTGAGCATTAATAAAACATTGGTCATACAAAGAAATTCCCATTTGTATTCTTTCTTCTTGCTTTCTTTATTAATTTCCTGAGTTCCACAAATCTAAAACTAAGAACAATCTGTTTATTAATTATATTTGTTGTTTACTCAACCATCAGTCTATTATAGCTTCACATCCATATATAACTATACAAAATACATCATTTCAACTTAAAAATTTACGACAACAAATAAAAGTGTAACTTCCAAAGCAGTCCAATAATTATGTGCAATATTACCATTTAGAGTGATCACAAATGAAGACATCATTAATGGACAAAGGCAAACAAGACGAGCAAAAATATTTAAGAAACACAGAGGTCAATACCACTCATTGCAAAGTCATAGGATTCATGACTGAAATAATATTAATGTTGGAAAATAATCTCTAATTTTAATACAATGTATAATATAATTGGTTTTTAATCCTCATCCCTCAATTATAGCATTATCTAAACAAGTATTTATCGTAACATTAATACAAGTGGTGTTGACTGGACTTTTTCCTGTAGTTACCCTTTATGAAAATATATATTATAAGTGATTTTGGTTTTTCATAGTGTCACATAATCTTATTTTGAATATATCGCAATATGGAAGTCATATATTCAGCGTGCACCAATTTTTAAAAGGAGAAGAGGAGAGTATCAAACATAATAAAATATTGTTTTCACAGCATTCTAATTTATATCATATCTAATATTACGTAGCATCAATGTCTATATGAACGACAGATGGACACAAGCATAACTTGAGGCTTTTAATATTTATTTGTTATTTCATTAAATTTGTTCATTGTATCAGAAAAACATACAATATTTCCTAGATATTTCCAGATACTAATAGCATAAATGAGAAGGTTTGATAGAAGGATGTATGTTTTTAATCAATGATTCGGTAATTTTACGCGCGTTTCAAATTTTAGTTTATCTTTGCATTCATTTGTATATTACAGAAATGTTTTTATGTTGCTTTCTTTTTTGCCTTTTACCACTTATCTGCTTTTGCCCATATATTACACTTATTTCATGATAGGACCAATTTTGTCTTCGAGTATAACACTAATACACCCAATGCACCTGCAAATTTAGTGGTTCGCAGTTATTCAAAATATGTGTTGAACAAAATGTGTAAGTTTCGAACTGTTATGAGATTTAAATAATTTAAACGTGAGAATGCAAATTAACACCAGAGAATGAAGTCAAAAATATGCAATGGTAATGAATACTAATCTTATTTGTACTCGACCAACGTGTTAAAATGTTGTCTAATATTGCTTTGACCTTACTAACGCATCTATTTTACATAATATTATATAGATTTTTGCATTATCTTGAAATAATTTCTCAGAAAATCAGAAAAACTGTCATTCGGGTTGATTTCTAGAGAGAGGGGACAAATGAAGGGTCAAAAATTGTTTTTATCGTGCTCATTATATGGGATATAAAATTAATGTCGGTAAAATAGGAGTTCCAAAATATTAATATATTTGAACCACATGCAAATTTGTTTAAAAAGTGAGAAATTATTATTCAACCACTAGAAAATTATTCTATCTCTAATTTTGTAATTTTTTATTATTGACATTGAGTTGCAAATTTGTGTATAAAAGAAAATAATTATCATAACTGTTGCAGGAACCATGCTACAGATGAAATTCGATGAAAAGGAAGGGTCTGTACTAGGACAGAAAATGTACGTCTGTACGTCTGATGTAATAAGTTAATTTAAATGTTTGTGTGTTACATTTCACCACCAATCTGATTAAACCTATTAATTTCATATGATAGTTCCAGGTTTAGTCACCGCTTAGTAAATCAAAGGATAATCTTGTGTGTTAATTTACAAATACATATATATATATATATATATATATATATATATATATATGTATATATACACATAGATATATATATATATATATACATGTGTGTGTGTGTGTGTGTGTGTGTGTGTGCTGCTTCTGGGTTTGATATTTTGGCCGTAACTCTGACTCTGTTCGTAATGTGTCAATTGTAATTCGACATCACTAAAATTCATAACATTTAAAGCCAACTAATTTAAAAATTGTTAATTGAGCTATTGATTGCACACCTAAAGTTTAATTGTTGAAACATAGACTTGATATACATGTGGCATGTAATAATAAAATATTATAGATTTAACACTTTATATTGGGTAAAATTGAAAAATTACTGAAATAATCTTTTAATAAATTATTACATATTAAGATGCTTGTTATTCGACTGGTTCACGGAACATCGTAATGGAGACATTAAAGGGGCTTTTTTTAATTTTTAATAATTGTTAAAAGTATTTTTATTAGAAAAGAACTAATTTTTTATTTTTCTTATTTACAAATAAATTTTAAGTTTCCTTTCATATGTAGTTTTATTATTTTATTATTACTTTTTATTGTATAACATTAATTTATACTAAATGTCCCTAAGACTTCGTTCGTCTGTATTTAGGAATTTTTTTTTCTTTTGTCTGTTGCTCATAGGTATGTAAAATGAGCACAATTCTAAAAAAAGTTTTGCTGGCTTCTATTATCATTCTATACGCTAAATTAATTACTCTACTAAAATATTTTGAACGTCTAAAATTCGCTCTGTTATAATTTTATTACTTGTATCGATAACTTTTATGCTGCTTTATATCTAAAATATACAAGCGGAAGTCAATCAATAAGTACATGAAAAAAATGGTCAATTTTGGTTTTTTCATATTTAATGCCTAAATTTTATCATTTGCAAAGAAAAAAAGAATTTTAAATATTTTTTACCAAAATGTGTTATATTGCAGTTATTTTATCATAATTTAAACAAATTTTTTTAGGGATTTTATTCATCTATGCTTGCCATACTAATTTACAAAAAGATTAACATAAAAAATAGTGCAAAAAAATATGTGCAACATTTTTTAATTTTATAATTTCTCAATTTCAGTCAAAAAACCAAACTGAACCACAGCCAAAGGTTGAATCATATCCTGCATCAGGAGATTTACAATGACATTATAACAGAGAAATCATGCTCGGATTTACTTTAATATATAATTTAAAAAGCATATCAATCGATCGTATTGTGCCGAGCGTTTTTATGTAACGCACATTTCTAAGAGTCACACAGCACCGCCAGGGCCGGTGAGAGTGCGCATGTGTATTAGTGAGAAACGAAATATTTCGTCCCATATGCGATGAAATATTTCATTTCTTAATATATTTATATTATTTCGACCCTTAATATATTTTTTTTATCAAGTATTGCCTTCATAAAATATAAAATTACTTTGGATATCTATAAACTTTTGTACAGAGGAAATTGAGTCAATTTGTTGGTTATAGGCTTTTTTCTGGAACTCTCCTGTATGTACGCTACTTAATTAACTTGGAGTTGTCTCCATTCGTTCCATTGTTCTTGTATATTTCATTGGGGTTTTGTAGAAAGTCTATTTTCAAACATTATTTGGAGGTAACAGAAGTTTCACTGTCTGCGTTTTAAAACCAGCATTTTTTACTTTCCTTTAAAGTTTTAACTGTAGTAATAAATTAATTAGTGTACAGTGTTATTGTTCTGTATAAAGCTCCATGTATGTGTGTGTATATATATGTTACGCTTATGTAATACTCCCTTTGTTAGTTTTTAGTCAAGTTACGCGAGTAAAAAAGTAATATTAATTCAAAAAATCCTACAATTTTTAATCAAATGCCCTTAAATTTTTCACACTTGCTCTTTACCCCTTAGCAACGAAAATCAAGGTAATGAAGACCCCGCTCCTCTTCATTACCCCTGTATGGTAGGGGTGGGATGGGAGGGGAGGTTAGTGGAAATTTGATATGTCGGTTATTTAGTTAGTTATCTATAAACAATATAAAAATGATTCTGTAACAAATACTGTGACAAGGATGTTTGATTTTAAAAAGGGATTTCTTAATAGTTTTAATATTTTGGAAGTGGTATGATTTGATGTAATAAATATATTCAAAATAGAAAACATTAGATTTTGTGGAAAACATTTTTAAAGTTAATTTTTTTCAATTTCGAAATTTGAAGCAGGTTTTTTCGGAAACAGTTGGGTTTTGCACATTCACCAAAAATATTTACATTAACAATGAGGATAGGAATCAGCACTGTGAAAATATGCCGTAAGGGAATATATACGGCTTAGTCACAGACTGTGACAGCTATATACATCTTAGTCTAAATATTTGTCAAATCTCATATAATCTTTTGTTGTGGCTTTTTAATAAATGACTGCATTTCTAAATTTAAGCACACTCAACTAAGTGTCAACTCCATGCTTAACGTAATATTCATATTCTTTTTTATTACTCCATGATACTTTATGGACATTTTTATACAGTTCCTCATTTCTAGATTTACAACTTCAACTATGTTCATAAATCTAAGCATACATGAGAGCATACAATGAGAGCAAGTTCTCCAAACAAGAGCCACATAAACCGTTTTATGCCACTTTTTACCACTCTGTATCTCAGTTCCTATTTAAAATAAATATGCGCAATTAAATACAAATATTGTTTTACTAGTCTTTGTACAGAATATCCAATTTCATTATCGTGGCTTAAATGAATTTTGAGATAGAGACTTAACCTAACAGATAAATTTAGCATTCACTGACTGATTCACTCACTCATTGACAGACTCCCTTTAGATCATTACTCCCTTTAGATCCGTCCTATTAACCTCGACCACTGTGAAATTCAACACACACAGTGCGTATACTATGAAGATTATGAAATAATCATAGCAACAGTAATATTTAAGTTAGGTTGGTCGCAAACCCTCAATTAACCTAATTGATGCAGTTTTCCTCAAACCGTTTACTACATTCCAGTTGAATGTTTTAATTTTTTACCTTTATTTCATATTTACACTTTTAAACATTAATTAAATGTATGGTAAAACATATTTCTTATTTTTTTGGCTTACAATAACAATTTATTATGTTCTGATTTAACTGAATGAATAAATTAGTTTTATATAGTCATTAGTATTATTTTGTATTTACCCTCGTGAACAATTTTTTAATTAAGTTCACAAATGATTACACAAATATTTATCAATTACGCTATTAATTTTATAAAACAGCACTGTATTAAAAAAATAGCTTCCCCTCCTGACTTTTCTCGGGCAAAAATATCTGACAACTTTATTATGTTTTATTTTCTTTATATCGAGTATTTATTTACAGCTAGTGATTTTCCAAAAATGCTGATGCAAATATGTACATACTAACATACATATATATTTATGTATGTATATATATATATATATATATATATATATATATATATATACATATATATATATATATATATATATATATATATTATTGTGTCGAAGTAAATATTTAATCCAATTTAAAATCCTGGAAATCATTTAATAACTTTGTTGAGAAAATAAAAATGTAACATATTGGATAATAATTTTTTTAATTATATATAATTTAGTTTGAAAACAATAATTCATAGAAATAGTTACTTATTGATTCATAATATTTGGTATTTACTTAATAAGAAACTTACGAAAAATATAATTATTGCACATTAATTTACACAGGATCAAATACCATTTCAACTTCCATCGATATAAAAAATGCAGATTTCAATTGGTCATTGGCTTAAAAAGCAGGTCATTAAGCAAGACAAACCTTGAGAATTGGGAGATAGAGGTTTATTTCCAAGATCTGTGTACAATCCAAAACCTACCACAGCTCATTGTAAAAAGCATCTTTATTAAAGAGAACATTAAAATACAGCAGTTCCGAAATCTGTTTCAAACTAAATTATTTAATTTTGAATAACATTTTTTTAATAATTTATTTTCATGTGGCAAGTCAACATACAAACAACAAATTTTACCAGCCAAGTCTAAAGTCATGTCTTCCTTACAAGACAGAATTTGTCCCAAGATAAAAGAAGTCAGATAACACTAAAACACTTTAGTGTCTTATATTATGCAAGAGATATATAAACATGCTCTCTACAGGTAGTCAATATAAAACCAGTATAGACAAACAAATGACCATAAAGTAAACGACACAAAAATAGCAAGTGCCGTAACATACTCACCCACCATACCACCAACCAAATCTTAAAAAAAACAGATTGAAAAAATTTTAATCCTATGTTTGATTTTATTAACTTTATTTTAAACATTATATGAGGAAGATTGGAAAATACTTTAAAGTTATTACCAATAAACAAACAAATTAAATTTATTCAAAATCACGAAAAAGCAAGTCGACATAATGAAAATGGAACTACAAATCCATTAAACGTTTCCATACTCATGTAAATTTATTGATATATTATTAAATAGAAAGTGATTTAAATATTTCAAAATTTGTAGCCGTAACTCACACATATTTAAAAATCTTCTTCCAGCTTGAATGTGCACCTCAATTATAAGCATTTGATATTGCGGTAGGTGGGATTTTAATACAATTTTATAGAAACAACAAAATCTAATCGGACTTTTATTGATGAAACAAAAAAAAACAGAAACGGTTCACATATAATTGAAAATTATTTTCAATCTATTCAATAATGAAAACACATGTCAGAAAGTAAAAATTTCAAAATCTTTACCTATGAAGACTTGATTTTAGCCTTTAAGCAAAATACAAGCTGTTCTTAATTTCAGTAATCACAAATATTTTCATTTTATTTCTTAATATTTTACTTATATCAGTAATCTTCAAGATTCCAACATGCTTTTAATTATATTTAACAATATGATCTCTTCAATATTACATGTACTGGCAAATAAAATCAATATTGTGTTTATTTGCAAATAACTTACGGGAAAATTTTTTACACCTGTGTTTTCTAATAGAGTTCTTATTTGAAATTATGTCTTATTGTGTTAATTAATTGAAATTTTTGTTAATTCAAGTTAATTTCCTTCTAAATTTTCTAGGTTTAATATATTACGCATTTTGTGTTAAAATAATAAAAATATATGTTTTTTGTTACTATACGTGTGACATAAATAATTGAAATAACTCCATCAGTGTTTATTAATTTTGCAGAGTGTTTCGTAAGATTTCTGTCAGAAATGGAAATTTAACATGGTAAGTTTTTGCAATATACATATATATATATATATATATATATATATATATATATATATATATATATATATATGTATATAAAAAACAAAAAGGAAGTAATTTGCATGATGAAATTTTCACACATGTTAATATTATGTTTCAAACATATTTAATTTTTTTTAAAACTTATACCAATATTACAGTCCCGATTAATTTTACTGGAGTGGTTGTTTGCTATTATTTTTCAATTTGAAATTGTCTTAACCCCATGCATCTAATTAAGAGTTAAAACATTAATTTAAATATAAAATATGTGTGTAACATAAAACACATATATTTCTTCCTTCAGCTTATAGTCACCATCTAGAAAATTTCTTTCATAAAATAAAAACATAACTTCAGTTATTGGTAATCCAGTTTTAAATGAATTAGTAAAATTAAACAATTAGTGGAACAAGAAAATAACATTAAACTTCTGAATTACATATTCACTGTATCAGTTTAACTTTCATTTAAACTTTAAAATATATGAAGTATGTTATTTGATTACAATCAGGGTTAGAGAGCTGTATTTTAGACAAAATAAATCTTGTTCTTTGTATTTCTACAATTATTCTCTCCAAAAAAATGCACATAAAAATAATTACAAAGCACGTAGGAACAGAATACATCAGTTCAAAAAACCATTTAGTTGAATCATCACCTCATAAATATATAATATACACTACTAAGTTAGTTACTACATAGTAGTAACTACTAACACTATTAGATAGTATCTACTAGTAGTAGTGTTACTAGTACTAGTGACAATACTATGTAGTAACTACTAAGTAGTTTATCAGATAAGTTAAGTTCAAAATAATAATTGGTTACTTTATATACAACAACACGAATAACAAAATATACTTACTGCATACCTCCTGTAAGTCAATATATGGTCATTTGAATTAAAAATTCCTATAAAGTGCCTATGAAATGTGATAACATCGTAAGTCAATTGTAAAAATTAAAAATTATAAAATTTATTATAATGGGACAAGATTGTTATCTGAATACCGAACGTATGATTCAATCAGGAACTATAATCTAAACGTTTTCTGATATGGTCATACATATAGCTCTTTATGATAAATATATCCATAATTTAAGAATTTTGAACAAAATATGCTGTGAATCCTTTTTAACCATTCTTGGAGGGTTTTTTCTCATCCACTCACATTACTATACCATTTGTTTTCATATATTATTTTCAACTGTACTTTAGTTCAGAAGGAATAAATTCAAAAATAATTATTAAACTAATTTGAATAAACCTGTGGTTAGGGGAAATAACCAAAAGTAAATTCTAATATAAACGTAAGTTATGTCGCAGTATTCTACTGTACAATACCTGCAGGGAAATAAATTGGACATCTGCCGTTACTGGAAGACTACACAGGTTAAAGAAAGAAATGGTCTAATATTAATAGGAAATACTATGTAAATTTTAAATTCATATATACAAACTCCATTAGAATCTGCCAAGGTTATTTTCAATAATTTTTTTCATATTCGATTACTGCTTTTCATTTCTGATATAAGCAGTTATTAGTTTTTGATTTAGGGTAGAAAAAATATATAAATAGATTACAAAAACACTTCGGCGGTTTATATTGGAGCAATCTATTATCCCTCAATTACACTCGCAGCCGTCTCGTGGCTCATCTCATTTCTCATGTCACAGCACGTGAAATCAATTCATGTTCACATTCTCGCAGCCTACCCTTTACACACGTGTATAGTCGGTCGTCTCGTGGCTCATGCGCGTGTGACAATGAGACATTACAGTTTTGCAACAGGCCGACTATTGGCACATTGATTTTAAAATTGCATTTTTTTCCTAATTTTGTATTGGGTGACAAAAACAGTATAAAGTAACATAATGACAGTTTTGTTCATTGTACTACCTATCAATATACATTTAATGTTCAGTTATATTAAATGTTTAGTTAAATAAAATTTGTTTCACTTAAAATGGGGCTAAACCAGTATTCATCCTACTTATTGTAGGCTATGCATATGCGGGATGTCAATTCGGGCACACAGCACTTCATGGTGTTCACTAAAATTTCCATTCATATATTTCACGACTCTGATGTTTACACATGCTCTCTAATTAATCAGAGTTATAAATATTTTAGAAAGCATTTGTCTGCAACGTTTAAAAAAATTACAATGTCAAAAAGAATTGTGAACATTTTTAAATTCATTTTGCCAGTCCATACTCTCTTAAAAGTCCACAAAAAATACAAATTAACACTATGAACGGTATTATGTGCCCAAATTGACATCCCGCATGTACACGACCCTATCTATTGGACATATAGTCTATCGAATGAGATCACATTTATATCGAAAGTGCTACTTTCATGAAGGTATAATATTGCAACAAGTAACTGTTTCTGTCTTGATCATCTCAAAAAAATGCTTCACGAAACACTTGGCACAGTTTTATAACATATTTTAGTTACAAAAAATCTAACATTCTGTATGAAGCGTCGTAACAATACATAGTGTCACAAGTAATCCCTCACACACGAGAAATGTTGTATTATTTCAATTTTCTAGTAATGACAGCATTTCCGAAACATTTAAAAAAATGCAATTGTTTCCACATAATTACAATAATTTATATAATATGTTGAGCTGAAGCATAGACTGTTACATTGTAGTTCTTATTTTAGTTACAGCTGGTACCTTGGCACTTCCAGAGTGGCCATGGATACATATTTGAACCTACAAATTACATTACCCTAAAACAATTTTCTGTCGACACACGATTGCTTGCAACAGGTGCTATACATAACTGACGCTGACATGTATGCTTACATACGATCCATCGTGAATGTATTTTATGCAATGTGTGGGTATAGTCTATCTCGTATTATTTTTAATTTTGGTTTGATAAGTTATTGTTAATGTTAGCAGATTATATTTACAATATCTACTAATATCTTATAATAATATCAATATATAATATTGAACCATGTTTGTTATCTACGAGATGTGAATTCATGATTGTTAAACTTTAATTAGATAAGTAAATCGAATATTCAGGGATCAAAACAGTCAATACCTGGGATAAATTGTTGAATCACATCATCAAGTGATAACCAATAGAAGTACATCTGTATCAGAAGTGCACATCTATAGTGAAAGACAACAAAAATAATTTGAATCATTTTTCCATTGTAGAAACTGACATTAATCAATATTATATTGTACTTAATTCACTTAATTGATTTAATATATATTGTATTGTACCTGATATATACACTGAAACTTTTTGCATTTTACATTATTGTTGTTAATTTAAAATAGTCTTACACAAATGGTGTTCAAAAGAACAAGGTCAGTTTATTTTGCTGGTAACACCTTTATTTGTTACTCAACGCGTATTATAGGTAAATTGGCCTATATCTACTTATATATATTTATTTAGGATTGGACTTTCATTTAGTCAGTGAAATTGTTTTCGTCGTAACAATGACAGTTTCACCAAATTTAGTTATAACCCTTTCTATTGAAATTTTAATTTCAATAAAAATCATTATTTTACTTATTTTTATAAAACGTGGCTACTTTAATATTTGATAACTGAAACTGATGTAAACATCACATGATAATATGGAAGGTATTTGAATTTAACATTACGCTTTAAAATAGGTACATAAAATGTTCGACAGTTCAATCAGGCGGGTTTATTACTTTTAAAGTATATTTAACTATAGACTTAATATCCTGAGTAGATAGAAGAAGAAAACATAACAGCTACATGATGATGTATAAAAGTGATATTATATGTCAGAAAGAGATAGTGAAATAAAAACCGTTAGAACCCGTCTTTGTAATGCAATCAGCACTTATCATCACACAGTGAATTGCGTTCGCTGTTCTTTGACCATTTTAAATCAATCTGTCATTATTGTATTATAATAAGAGTTTTTAGGAGAATGGTAATGTGTTCTGTACTTGATTGTGGCATTACACATCGAAATAATACAGAAAAATTCACATTTCACAGGATTGATATTGTACTTTTTATATTTATTTTCAAAAACTGCACAGAAGTGACTATTTAATATATTACAGAATAAGCTTAATTGTACGTAAAATAAAGTTATACGTTATAATAACAAGATATATCGTGTTTTTGAGCAATAAACTTTAGTAGACATTTATGCTTATGTTAAATTTCATTGATAATTGTATTGACAAAATTTAGCTACGTCATTTTTCTATATTATACAACTACACACTTTTTTACAGGTTCACACTTTAAGTCCATTCGTGGACAAGATAATTTTCTAAGGAACTCTCCTATACATAGAAAATCGAGATGACTTTTTTCTCCTGTGAAAAAACTCCGTTTAAATTTGGATATCAGTAAATAGATCTTACAAAAGGCTATTAAAAATGTCATGTGATATTTTGTTTAGATTCATTACTCCATACATTCCCCGCTCCTCTCTTTTTTTAAATTGTATATTTTAAAAATGTGGGTCTTTGTCCAAATACGTCTTAGTAATAAATGTATTTGAAAATTGTTTTACTTTAGTTATATTGACAAAATTATATGATCATACAATCTGTTAATAATTTAACGTAACGTTTTATATTTAAAATTACTACAGAACCATAAATTAATGTACATCTAAAATGCATTTGGTCACTTTTTTCTTTTCAAGTTTCAAAAGTTCATTAAAAATATTTTTTCCTAATATTATTTCAAAATATCAATTATGGCATGCCTTTCAGTTACGCAAGGTATTTTTTTGTCTTTTTTCCAAAGTATTAATTTACTTATTTTTTATTACAAATATTCTGTGTTTAGAAGAATATAGAGAATTTGCTATTAATCTTAATTTAAAGGGAAATAGTTGAAATTATGTCATCCTTATTTAATTTGTTTAACTTCTTTTATTGATTCTATATTACACACATTGCCAGTATGCCGTATTGGTTGTATTTATCAAAATTGACTCGGAATAAGTCTGCTTATCTTGCTTTCATAAACCTGCTTAGTATTACATATTGTTTTCTGTACGTTTATTTGTGTTTGGCGATAATTTAATATCCCCGCTGCATTATACTATTAACTGACTTGTAAATTTTCGCTAACTCCACCCGACCAATTTTCTTAGGGAACAAAAATAAGTGGAAAAGTTTAATTTATATTTCTTTAAGTCAATTTTTTTAAATTGGTAAAAAATTTTAAAACTCTAACATGCAATATTTGTATACATATAATTTTCCAATAATTAATAATCAGAGAAATGATTTTGTTTAACAGCTATAGAAAAAATATTGCAAAAGCATGTTTTGAAACTATATGACTTAATTTATCAATTGAACTACAAAATTTCTCACATATTTGACATCAAACTGACAACACATTATGGCTTCGCACTACGGAATATAGTACTTACAGGTGTGCTAAACGGGTACACAAAAGTTATTGACATCCTCATTGATACGATGAACGCCTCTAAATTACACCATGGTAAATTTTCACACACAAACAATACTATTTAGGCTACACGGAATTTGAAAGTGAAGTGGCCTGTGTAATAAGTATCTGCATCATTTAACAAACATAATTTTAATTAATTTTTTTTACACTTGAACAAAGTGAAACTGGATAATGTTTTATTTTACATTTTTTACTCAGCATGATCACCTGAATAAAATTGTGAAGGGTCTAAAGGAACGACCTGTGTAATATATGTAGGTAACAATGTTTGGTGCAGATGATTAGTAAAACTATAGCAATGGTAATACAATACTGGATACCATAATTTTTGAGAAATTCACCATAATTACACTTGCCAAAAATATATCAGGGCATGTATTTACACGATTCAAAAGGACATACAATGTTATATCTACACACATACATATATTTATATATATATATATATATATATATATATATATATATATATACATATACATATACATATATATATATATATATATATATATATATATATATATATATATATATATATATAAACCAAAAGGAAGTAATTTACCTGATGAAATTTTCACACATGTTAATATTATGTTTCAAACATATTTAATTTTTTTAAAAACTTATACCAATATTACAGTCCCAATTAATTTTACTGGAGTGGTTGTTTACTATTATTTGCCATATAACATTACATTAACAAAATTCATAATTTACCAATTACAAAATGAAATAATATTATTGAATGTATGTGCTGTGCTGTATGTTGTGTTCTATTTAAATAGACATTTTCTATTACATGTGACACAGTTCTGTCTTTTATAATAAATTATGTAATTATAACTGTTTTGTCACCCTAATTTCTCTGGTTATATTGTATTGTAGCTTCATGTTCACCCTATTATATCACATCTGTTCTCACAATCTCGGTAAATAATTTAACTGGTGGATTTTAAATAAGTAGAAAATATGAAAAATATTGGAGTATTTTATGAAAATGTTGAACAGGCGAAGAAGTTTTATCATGATTGACTAAAAAAAGAGACTTTTTCAAACTTTATTTTAAACAGCTAACCAAGTTGTCAAACAATGTAGGTATATAGTAAAAAGGAGGCTGATGAAAATGGGTCTGATGTTGCAGAAATAGAATGTACATTAACTTCTCAGTCCACGACCTTTTTTCTTTTCACACCATTTTTTTAACTCTGTCCCTCACTACTTAGCCATTCCAATACTAAGAATATATCTTCATCACAAGAACAATGTTTTTTTAGTTTCACAAACATTTTTTGTTCTTTTCTACGCAAGTGAAAATGGGTGTCAAAACTAGTAAAATCATATTTTGTTGTAGTCAAGAATTGTTAATAAGTAATAAAGTTCCAATAAAACAAGGTACACTTAGAAACGATTTCAAGAAATAATCGAGATCAATCAAGGCAATTAATTTCTTTTTAATTTTTTAATAGATGGCCTAAGAATCCGATATCGGTCGAAATACAAATTTACACAGATAACTGGAATTTCCAATATTGGGCACGAAACTTGTGTAGAAAAATGATCGGAGCATTCAGCATATATTGTTTAGTGCATATATTGTTTGAATTTCCAGTCTTTTTGTTTTTATATTTTCAAAGATTCTGTTGAATTTCATATACTTTGAGAGTGCTGTATCATCCACAGACAGGATGAATCTAATTGATGCATATATAAACGATAAATAACTACATACCAGAATAACCTTACTTTTCCCAAAAAAAAAAAGATTTCCCGTCTTCCTGGTTATCTATTGAAATAAATGTTTTTAGGGTTTTATTATTTTCCCTTTTTATATGCGAAAATGTTATTTATATTTTTGTGACACTTGGGTCTAACTACTTATGGACTTATTTGTGGTCACCTTTTAATATTCAAATTGAATAAGCTTTTTTAACAAAACTCCACATATTAATAATACCTGCTTTATTTTTATTTTATTTATTGAATAATATTCTCTCGAAACTTTATTTCACTAGTATTATTATATATTATTAAACTTTATTGCCCTATTGCTGAAGTCTGTTCAGATGTATTAGTTTCATAAATGTTTTCGCAACTCTGCAACTGAGCAACTTTATTAGTCTTAAAGCTCTTATCTCTATGACGAATGAGTGATTAAATTATTAGCAGTTTTGGACAAATTTTTGTAGAAGGTGTGTAGCAGAAAATATATTCATTTTTGAGTTCATTACAGAATCCATTTGCATATTAATTTTAATAGCTGCGCATTAAACTCTTGTATCAATGTTGAATAATAAACTAGCAAAATCTGTCTGGATCCATCGATTGGAATTAAAATCCAACAAATCGTTTTAAATATTCCTCACTTTCATATGAAGGGAAAATTAACAACAAAGCATAAACTACATGAAGGCAAGTCAACTATCATGAATATAATATCAAGGAATAAAATTATTGAAAAAACAAAGTCGTTGGTCCTTCTAAATATAATGGAAACTATTTGTCTATATTCCATAGCAAAACACTCACCCTATTCCATATGAACTTAATTTTTAGCAAGGTCTATTCCATATGAAGTAAATTTTTATCAAGACAGTTTTTTGAATTAAAATAAATTGTATAACAGCTATACAATACAATGGGCACATTGTCAAGTTTCCTAAGCTTAAAATATTGATTGATGTGCCTTCCAATCTGAATACACCAAGGAAAGTTTCCTATGCATTAATTATTTTAAGTGTAGTTAACAATGAACACATGTTTTTTGTTTTAATTAATTTTTATACTTACCTCAATATTTAAAATATAATAATAATGGAATATTAAGTAACACATGTCTATTCCACAATGAATTATAAAAAGCACTTACTAAATGCTACTCGGGTCTGATAAACATCTAGCTACCTGTATGAAATACGTTGTCATTAGTATTAAGTATGTGTTTAATGTCAATAAGGTTAAAAGACAGGCCATTAATATATAACATGATTAGATGATGCAAACAGCTTAGCCTAGCAATTTTTATAATTAAAACAATGACTAATCACATTAATGACACAAAAAGAAACCCACGAAAATGTTTTCAAATAATTCACTGTGATGGCAGTGAATTAAAAATACAATTGTTTTTTGAATCATAATATTATAAATTAATGTAAACGTAGTATGAGCATATGTGTTAAATTACTGATGTGATTTTGGGGGAACATAAGAATGTAAACATAGTGTTAAAGCAACCCAGATAATTGAACAGTAACAATAATATAAGTTGCAAGTAGACCAACAAATTTCAACAGTAGCGGAATACCCAACGTCAGCACGTTGCAGACTTTGAACTCTCCAATTCTGCTTGTCTGCAGGTATTTGTATACAGTTGCAAACTCGTCACAGTCTTCTGTAAAATCATAAATAATTAATGTTGGACGGAACAGTCAATAATTCTGTTAAATTCCATTTTTACAAGGACGAGATATTTATATCGGTGACAGTTCTTCTGTTCTAAAATGTTTGGACACTGCCCAAATTTGTAATTTTTTATGTACCTGCCAATAATTTCATTTACTCCCAAAAAATTAAATGTATTAATAAAGAAACCAGTAATTATTAATTTTCAAAAATAAATGAAAAGTTTAATATCACTTTACTGTTACTGTTAACATAAATTTCAATAATACTCTGATAATTAATAATAAATTATTTACAAACTGCGTCAGTCTTACTAGATTATTACTTATAATTCTAATCTTAAATGGTAAATAAATACCGATTTCAATTTTGACAAAGATAGAGAGAAGAAAATAGGAAAAGACTAATCCAAGAGGTTAACGTCAATTGCTTGATGAAGGTTAAAAATAATGATACATATTCGACAATTTCTTTTATCTTATAATCACATCTTTTTAATTACAACTGGATGCAATTATCAAAATATTGCTTTTAATAATTACATTGTTTTACCAGATTAAATCTCATTACTGCTTGTAGGCATATTTGTTTTACAAACATTATATACATTAATTTACGGGTTGAACTTAAAAATAAATTTCTTCAGGGGTATTTTGTTATGTTAAAATCAGTGGAAACTCTACAAATTGCGCAAAGACTTTCTTCTGGAGGACATTTTCAGTGAGCGACCTTTAAGGGATTAATTTTTATTGCTTCTAAGGAATGTTTATAAGCAGAAGTGTGAGTGAAACATTTTTGAGGCTAAATGGTAATTAGTTTTATATTCTTAAATATTTTCCAAATTTCCCACATTATTACTTTTTAATCACTAAGCAATGTGGCAAACAAAGTTTTCGCAATTTTCATCCGTGGGATTTTATTAAATCTGTAAAACATTTGATTTTTTGTCTTCTATGAAATTTACATCCTATGTAGTCATGAAAACGTGGCAAAGCGCATCAGATGTGATTGCCTGTGTAAATGCTAACTTTATGCAGTCTAGCTAATACATGGCACTGGGTTTGAATTAAAGATGTCAACTGCCAGATATATTTCTATCAGTCTATACAGCAACCAACATCTAGGGATGTGAACATTTAATAACTGCACTGCAGTAATTCACCAAATTGCTATTGGAAACTTATTTTGCTTAATTACTACGATATAATTATTTTCCATTTTATTGATATAATTATTTTCCATTTTATTGATATAATTATTTTAAATTTTTTTAAAAGATACGAGTATTATTAATTATGAATTTTACATTTATTGTTAAATGCTACTTCATAATTATTAGCCAAATATTCAGGTAAAACTGATAGGAGCTTCTTTCAGTTTTACTTAATTTTACTCTTCAGGTTATCTCATGTTTCCAGCCTTAACTAGAATGGAAGTAAAAATTGATAGAAAATGAATAGAATTTCGAATGGAATTGCATACTTTTGGAATCTGAGTAATAATCTCATTTAAAGAAATAGAATCTAATCCTAAAATTCATAACTCCCGAAATTGTTGATAGAAATCAGTCTAATATCCACGATTTGAATAAATAATAAATTCCGTTCTTATTAAAACTTTTAATCACACTCATAATTTTCATAGACTTTTTCCCGCAAAATATTTTATCAATTTACTTATTTTTAATATATATTGTTGGACTTAGCCTAAGAAGCCACTGCAATCTTCGCTTGTCTCACAGCCAACTTCAATGTGGATGGAGCTGAGAAGCGTAGAGCTAGGAAATGTGACGCACTTCATTTTGGCAATGGACTCAGTTCGAACTGGATGTATCTTACCTGCACATCTCTGCAAAACTAATTAATTAAAGGTGTATTGTATATTAGAGTGCTCTTATAATTCTATTTCTGTTTCCAATTTTATCTCGATTCAATTCTTACATCAAAAGTGGGATAGGATGTAAAAATTCACGACCTGAATATGTTTATAGAGTTGTATAAAGTTAGCTTTCCAGTTTGAAATGCTTTAAGCATTTAGTTTCATAAATTTTTTAAATTAGGCATTAGATTTTGAGTTTTAAAAGATTTAAAGATTTTAATTTCGATATCAGATTTCATTTGAAAAAATGAAATTATGGTTTTAGGTAAAAATGAAATTATTGCCTTTTTCTTTGTTTATTATTTTGGATAGCAAAAAATGAAAGTGCGATTAATGTAATTAAAATGACTTTAAGTTGAATTGAATGCATTAACCTCTGTGACATCCGAGCATGATTTTCGCCAGCATAAATTTCGAGTTGCAAATTTCATCATTAATTTTCTTACAAATAATGCAGATTAAGATCAAAGGAAATGCAAAACGGTAAACCCATATGATAAGATGTTTTTCGTATACCTTGTTTCGTATCTGGAAGAAAAAGTACAAATAGTTTTATTCATTTTATTATAGCACAGTCCATATTTATTTATTCGTATAATTGTTATTGATAGATGCGATCACATGCCTCGTGGAATTAAAAGAAAGAAGAAAAGGATTGTCGGAAAAATTGCCATTGGGCAAAAATTTATGCGCTTTAATAAATTCAAAACCACATTTCACATAAAAGTTTTTATACATGTTTGAAACAGGTCACGTTATTACATGTGGCTTATTACGCATTGGAAATGTTGTTTTGCAGTAATGATCAATGCCATCATACTGCAGACTTGATATCAAGAAGGCCAATGGATGCAATTTTTTCTGTGTTTTTCATTATGAAAATTGTAATGGTGAAACTGGAGTTATTTATACTTTACATCGTTGGTCAGAAGTTGCAAACACTAGTCGTTACTAGAGTTATATTTAATATATATGTGAACAAGACTACCAACATTTTTTACCACATGCAGCACTGTAATAAACGTTCAACAAACCAACTTGATATATCCGCTCAAATCCTAGTTACAGCTTTAAAGCTCATGCAGACTTAGTCTATCTTTTTTGTCTATTAAAATTCATCTTTTTAATGCTTCAAGTGGGTGAACACTGTCAGTGTTTGCAACTACTATATGATGGTTATTTGAACAAACACGCTATCGAACAAACAAAACTCGTCTAAATCAAACTGATAATAAAACTCTGTTGTATTTAATACAAAATAAAAAATCTTCCATTTGCACAATATCCAGCTGGAAGTTAATAGAAAAAAAGTTAAAATGCACAATAAACTTATTAAAAACGATGGTGTTTAAGTAAGAGGAAAGTGGAAATTAAGGAAAAATTAGTGAAATTTTCTCACCCAATGTTGTTACTTCGATAAATTCTTTTCTCTCTGTTGCTTTTTACTATATCATAGGACCTATAAAACCACTAGAACATTTTCTTTGGAAATTTGTTGTTAAAACTATAAAATGTAGTAACAGATATCATATTCAATAAATCTAAACACAAAACTCTCCTCGAGCAAAGCTCTGCAAGAACTTGATTGTGTTTATTTCACTGCATTTGACTGATGGGTAACTTTTCACAGAGACTTGGTCCTTCTTCAAGAAATTTTATTAATGTAATATATTAGTTTACTCATAAGATTGATGATTAAATTTTAAGGGTTAACCCGTTACACATTAAGGATTATAGAACTACTAAAGTAGAGAGCAGTAATAATGGAGAAAGTATTCTTATCCTTAATTACTGTTGATAAGTTTTTAACATTTAACAACTATGTGACAGCCAAAGGTGTATTTATTTATATATATGACCATTCCTTCGTTAAGTTGATTTTTAGATAATAATGATATTAAGGTACTTTAAATTATTTTCCATCGTCATTAACTGTACTGTTACGTTTTAACTGTTGCACATCTATTGTGGTTTTAATTGCAATAAAGTTACTTAGATTATTTAATTGAATGAAGGTAATAAATTAAAGTTAAATTAATAGTGTATTTAATTTCTAAACAAGTGATCAGTTTCAGTGACAAATGGCAGACATTTCACAGATTTTGATCCATGACTGATACAGCAACATAAAAATAAAACCCCTCTTAATTTTAGACTTGCTTTATCTGGACCGTTTTTAAGTAAATAAATTACATCAACTACAAAGAAACTATTTTTTTAGAACATACATACTGTGTGCGCATATATATTACTCATTGAATTATTGGATACGATCAAGAGACTACATTTAGATCAAAATTTAACCCAAAATTAATTTAAACTTGGCTACTAGGAAAACAAAACAATATTTACGTTTCTGATAAGAATTTTATTAAATCTTGTATCAGTTTTCGTTAATTTAACAATTTATCAAAATTACGATTATAATGATTTCAAGATTCTAATAAGGATCAGCAAAAAATTATTGGACTTCAATAGATATAAGGCAGTCTGATACATAATTTTAACTCTCTGGTAAAGGATATTTTATATATTATATATTAAATTTATTTTTGAACATAGTTGTCGAAACTGCTCCAAAGATGAACATGCACACTGATGACATCACTGACAAGATGGTAGAATGAGTGGCATGCACTATTCTTGCTACCGTTTTGTTATATCTTATATACTTTATACGAGTACGAAATATTAAACGAATCAAACTCTTTAACCGTTTTAGTGCCATTGTTTTTTACTCATATATATTTAAAAATGCCAAGGAAATCTTTTGTTTTTGATGTCATTTACCCTTGTCTCAAAAAAAAATTTACCTCTTCCAAAAATTATCCAATTTTAAAAATTTTTTCGGTGTTTTCTTAATAAAGACTTGTAAAAGGATAATAAAATACGAAGAAAATTATGGAAATATATATTGTGAACAAAAATTATAACAAAAACTGAAATCAAGGTCACATAGTCATTTTTGCAGTCTAGTACATGCTCCGTATCAGTAAAGTAATTGTTATCGTCCCTATTATCACCATCACTCAAAATCTGCATTACACCACATTGGGAGTGCACCACAATGTCACTCCCACAATCACTTTCTTCACAATTTGAAAAACGATTATTTTTACTCGAATTATTTTCGTATTTCGACATTATGGGTTAAAAATTTTCTTTTCCTGGATCCTTTTTATATTGTAATTACTAATAATATTATAATTTGAACTTTATGTAACACCTAAAGAGCGAGGTGCAGTAGGGGAGGTGCGAGCAACCTCCCCACTGCGCGCTAAACAGCAATAATTTCGCAAGCGCCATCGTGCTTGTGGTAAATTTAGTTAGTACGCGCACGAGTGCGATGGTGCTCGTCGGCACTCAAACGGTTAAATACTTCTGTCTTCTGGCCTTTGTTTGGGGTTGATTACAAGGTTGCTTGTTGATGAAAATGATATCCTTGGATTGATATAGATATCGTCAATGTAAGTAATTGTGCATCATTAAATGTGGTGTTTAAAACAAGAAATAGTAATGGACCATTATAGTGTCTGCGGTCACTATCGATGTAGTCAAAAGTATAGTGCCATGGCTTACAGGAAAGTGAAATATTTAAATCAGAAAGCAAATGTTTTCTTTATCCTAAACATTTTAACTAATTGTTTCGCTAATTTTAACATTTTAACTTATTGTTTTGCTAATTTTAACTTATTGTTTTGCAATTCACAAAGGCAGGCATGAGTTTACTCAGCGTATGGCATTGAAAATTGCTGAAAAATTGTACTCCAAAAATATTCCTACAATGATATTCAATAAGAACACGTTTGAGAATGAGTTTCTAGAATTGTTTATCACGACTACAGCGGCTGCTTGTTATTGGTTGAGATAAATGAAGGAAAAAAACTTACGAAAATAAGAATATTATGTACTTTGTCACGCAGTACATTATTCACATTGAACATGTGAAAGATTTTGAATATTTTATGAGTCACATGAGTAAACTATCATTGTTTGCGAACTATGGTAGATTTATTGTTGTTTGCATGGACAAAGAACAAAGTGCAGTAAATTGCAATGCGGAAATGTTGTTTGCCATTTGCTGGCGTCACTACCTAGTGAACGTCATCTTTTTATATCAGATTCAAACTGACCAAGTACAACTGCTGATGTATTTCCCTATGAAACATGGACAATGTGGCTATTTTGGATATAGTAGAGAAATGTACAGATTGTCAATTGCTTAGTAATTTATTTCCACAAAAATTCAATAATTTCAATGGATGTTTACTTTTAATATCGACCTCTCCTGTACGACCTTACATGATGGTGTCAACAAATCCTGATGGAACACAAATAGTTAGTGGTATAGACGGTGAATTTTATAACGATTTAAGTCAAGTGATAAATGTTACATTGGAAACTACTACGCTGCAAGCGCCTAGGACATTTAATGAAACCATCAGACAGGATTTTTCCAGAATCTCGTCATGCAACGAGCTAATATTTCAGCATCCATCTTTTTAGAAGTCAATAATGCTTGCATTATTCCGTTTCTTGTATTCTCACTGGACAAGAAATGCCGTTTGGGTCTCGCCCCCCATTCCTTTGAGACTAGCGTGGGAAAAATTAATAAAACCATTCGATTTTTGGCTTAGAATGTCATTTGCAATCGTTTTAGTAGTGTCAATTATTTTAATAGTTATATTGAATGAAACAAGATTGAAAGTTAGATGGAATTCATATTTTCCAATGGAAATGTTATATTCAAATCTGTATATAAATATTTTTGCAATATTTTTTGGCCAAATGAGTTCTATATGACCAACGAAAATAATTCTGTCGTTTGGTTTAGGTCTCTGGGTATGGTTCAGTTTTTTAATGACTAGTTCTTACCAAGGAGCTCTCATTAGTGTTTTGAAAAGAGATATATGTGTGTCATACTTGCATAGTGTATCCAGCGCTATCAAAACTGGATATGAATTTGGAGGATTACCAGAACTTAGAATGTATTTTTCTGAAGAACCTGACCATTATGATAGATATAAAATTAGAGAATTTAAAGATATTCAAAATTATATAGAACCTATGTCAAAGGGATATCTGAAACTCATTATATATTTACCTTTAGATTCTTTACCTTCTTTTTCGTTAACAAACAATCGCACACATTTCTTACATTTTATTCCAAATTCTGCCAAAGAACAGTACTTTATTAATTATTTACCGCCAAACTCACCACTGGAGGCTACCTTAAGCACTGCACAAGCTCTTATGGCAGCTGTTGGATTATACAAAAAACAAGAAATTGAAGAACGTCATTTTACTGAAATAGAAATGAGTAAACCTCAATGGAACAAGGATAAGGTTGAAATATTGACCATGGATCAAATGAAACCATGCTTTTTTCTTATTATAGGCGGGTGGATCGTGTCACTATTCGTGTTTATTGTAGAAGTAATTTGGAATCAATGCAAATGGTCTCGAAGTTCAAAACGTCGTTCATCGGCCAGGTGGAGTTTGTAACTTCCAGTTATATTTATTGACACATCATTTTGCTAGTTGAAATTTATTTTAATCTAAATTCGAGTATAGCGTTAAAAATTACACTATCTATGATCTTACACCAACGTCTTTATTTATTGAACATTTGTTGAGGATTCAATGTTTATATATTTTTCTTCAATTTCTCAAAAGTAAAGTGTCGATGATCATCACATTTAGGAATATCACTTTTAACAGTTGGAAGTTAATTTGTAATTGTTTTTTTTCTGCAGAAACATGTAGGAGTCAATCCCTGTTCTCTGCAATAAGTCATGCAATAAAATTTATGTAAGTTAGTAATTAGGTCAGGTTAGATGATTTTATGAAATTGTGTTTAAAGTTTGAATGTAGTGGAATAAATATATAAAGTATTTCATTACTGTCATTGTTATTTGTTAATCAAATAGTATGTACATAATGGGATACTAAAATACTTTGACCCGCTTTTAGTGTAATTACTCCCAATGTGAATTTAAGACCTTATTTTTATAATGTATTTATTCTATAATATTAACATTACTTTAGTTAAAGTAAACACATTTCTTTTTACTGTGTTAGAATTAATACCGATGAGTATAACTTTTTCTTGCAAATATTCTACTTCAATATCTCGTGTTACTGATCGCCATAGAGAATGTTCAATACAGATGAATTTTAACTTAATCATTAATTACTATAATTCTGTTGTTTACAAAAATTCTTTATTTTTACTTTTAATAATACATAATTCTACAAAAAAGTTTTACAATAGCTATAACCAGTGATAGTACCTTTTTTATTTAGTTCATTTGTGTTTATATAGATTCGTTTAAGTTACTATAACATTTCAAAAAGATTCTATAAAAAATTTGATAATATATTATCAGTTTCTTTCTGTATAAAGCCACAAGCGGAAGTTACATGTTATTTAAAGAGGTCTCTGTAATTTTGGTGGTTTTGTCCAATAACCACATTTACACACAACGTTGGGAATTTTCCCATTTAAAAGGAAGTGGATTTATATACCGTTGGTTCACTAAACACTTATTTATGCAATCTCTTGTTTATTCGAGATGTTTCCTGCACAGAGATTAATGGTTTGATCTCGCCAATTTATTCAAACATATTTTACTGATTTATTTCCATTAGATTTAACCGAAAAGAAATGCAAGTTGAAAAGTATTTTGTATTTTGTTAAAAATAATTTACTGTACCTATGCTGTCGTTAATTATATATAAATTGCTACTCTCGATTAAAATATTAACCTCCAAATTCTTCAATACATTTCTTGCAAATTATCTTGAGTCAATATAACCTTACTGAAATTTCCTTTCAACTCTTTTCGAATTTTTAGTTTCATAAGTGAGTTTAATATTATTTGAAGTTCTATTTCCACATTACTAATTCAAGGAAAAACATCTACAAGTCGTTGCCAAAATATAAAATCATGCAATCAATCATCAATCAGATTAGTATACCGTGAGGAAAAAATTTAAAACCAAGATGTAACATTGCCTTTAGGCTTATGTAAAATCAGAAAATACTTTAGCGTAATTGGAAGTTATAAAAAATATTTATAAATAAAGAATAAAGAAAATTATATAAATTTTAATTCATAAATACAGTACATGAACAATGTCAGAATGTGAAAAGCAAAGAAAAATTTTGATTTTATTTGACAACAAATTAAACAAAAAAATCCATGTGTTTGTCTATCTTTATTCATTGTTTAGTTAGAAATATAAATCTTAATTTTGAGGTCCTTCTTAATTCTTAAATACATAGTCTGAAATTATTAACAATACCTATGTTTCATATAAGTTTTTATTTACGCAAACATGATTTGTATACATAAAAAACACAGTATAAATAAAAAACCAGCGGCTGAAAAATGAGAAGATAACATACTTTATATGTCACTTTCAAGCTTAATGTTTTGTAAACAGTCTCTGAACATGAAAAGTGGTAAATTTAACCTCAATTCTACTTTAAATTCACCACTCTAATGATATTTCCCTTTTCATGTCGTGCGGTAAAACATTTTTCTCCCCATTTACTTATGTTTATTAATCAAATATTCTTATTTTCTTTCACATTCACTGAAGTTGCCATATGAAATATTCGCACACACAAATTTCATACTCTGAGGTTTAAAATGGTAGAAATTATAAGGCTGCAGAGCACAGACTGATCGACGGATGGAAATGATGAACTCCTCACTATGGTAAGGAATTTTTAAAGACGCTGCCCACAAAATGTTAATAAGGGAAAAAGTTAAATATGGAAATAGTTTTGTTTTCCACTTTAGATGAACCATTTATGCATTATGACCTTTCAAAATGTAATTGATTTATTCATCTCCATACGCCAATATAGTCAGTAATAAATATTATTAATTTTTTACTTTGTATGAGACTAAGCTGTGACATGGTTTTGCTAAAATAAATTGACGTGAAACTCACAATTTTGTATAACCTTATGTTTATTATCACTAACATGTATGAAAGTTTATCTAAATTATTATCCTTTACCAAGATCGATTAAGAGACTATCGAAGTAGGATTTTTTACAAGAAAATTGATTTTAACTATTATACAGTCAAGAGAATTTGTGTTTGTTTTGATTAATAATTTTTTTTAACATGCTTGTAAGCATTAAATACAAACTCAAAATATTTACTAATCTAATCTCTTAATATTTAACACACAATTTCTAGTCATGATAAATGTAAACGTAAGAATTTAAAGCTAACCTCTACATACCTGGATCTTAATAGAATTGAAATTGACATCTGCACTAAAAGACATTGGCAATTAACTACCACACAAACAGATTATTGAAATTTTGAATATGATGAAATTTAGACTTGAGCAAAGTTCATCGGTCGCAATTTTATATTATATATTTTCTGCCTAGCTGTTCTATGTCTGCTTAAAAAAAGCAGTAAACAAGAAAGCGTACATAGTTTGACAAAGTTAAGATGTAAATTTAAATAAAATGTTGGCGAGAATGGAAAAGTGTACGGTAGGCAAAGGGGACTTTATTAAATGTTACCATGGTCATCCAAGACGGGCCTTGGTTAATAGACAACGCTTTTGACTACAAGGTTGTTGTTTATATTATTTGTAGATCTTTTAAATATAGTTTTAAATAATTTAAAATTCTTGAAAACCCATTGTTTTATATCTAAAGGTGACACTCCTCTAAATTCATATACAGATTTAATGACACTAGATACAATTTCTAAAGCTGTTAAGTGTATATCTGTTTTTAAAATACTAATGAGAGCTCCTTGATAAATGCTAATCATAAAGTAATTGAACTATATACACAGAATTAAAACAAATGATCGAGTAGTTTTTTTTCGGTCATCCACAGCCATTTGTATACAAATTCTATTGCAATATGTCCATTGGGAAATATGAGTTCTATTTAAGTCACAATACTGTTTCTTACAATATCATTAATGTAATAATTAATGCTACTAAAACGATGGTAAATAAAATTCTGAGCCTGAAATTAAATGGTCTTAATAACTTTTCTCATTCAAGTAGCATATCCTTCTCAGAAATGAAACAAAAGTACACTGTCAATGTTTAAGTAAAAGACTGCTGAAATATTAACTTGTTGTATTATCAGTGCCTTGAGAAGTTGTGTCGAATGTGTTCCACTAAATGTTCCAGATGGTTATGGTATAGTAGTTTCCAATGTTGCAATTATGGTTTGATGGAAGTTTTCATAAAATTCACAGTGTACTCATTTAACTGCATGTATTCTATCAGTGCTTACTGACATTGTTAAGAAAGGTCATAGATAAGTTGTTTTTATGAGTTGACAACCATTAAAATTATTGAATTTTTGTGGAAATCTGTCAGTTGTAAACAAATTGACAATCCATATATACATTTCTTTACAGTATCTAAGGAAGTTGATATAGAGACAATGTAGAGACATTGCTACAGATTACATGTTTCTTAGAGAAATACATCCATATGTTTTTTTCGTCAGCTTGAGTCTGCTGTAAAAGAATAACATTTACCAGGTATTATTGCCAGCAAATGACAAACAGTATTTCTGTATCTCAATTATCTACACTTACTTCCTTGTTGCTACAAACGCCTATGAATCTACCATACTTTGCAAATTATCACCTTTATTCTTATTACCCATAAAATATTCTAAATCATTCACTTGAATTATCTCTGATGATAATAAGAAACCGCTGTAGTTGTGACCAGTGGCATGCAGTGCTTTTTGAAAAGGGTAAGCTGAGAAGGGACAGATATATAAAAAAATATATAGACACACCCGAGCAAGCGCCCACAGCCGTTGAAAATGAGTCTCAATAAATTAATCGTAGATACTAAAAACATAAATCCTTGACATAAATACCCCGACTTATTGAACTATGACTTTAATTTTGACCATAAAAAGCTAATTCTTGCTTACTTAAGCACACAACAGTATCTATTAATCTTTTCAAATTATTTTTAATTCTATGTCAATATGTTCCCGATTCGCAATAGTTAATTGCCCTTTGGTACAAATTTCTCTACACAAAGATCTCAAGTTTTGTAGCTTTACTACGCATAATAAATGTTTTTCAGCATATGTTTTACCTGAATTTATGAAATTATCTAGATTATCAAAATCACCTTTATTCAATTCTGAATAATAAACAAAGCCGGCAAAACCTTTGATTTAAAATGCAACTTCTGATTAACCACCAACATTCCTCCGAGAATGATAAACTGGCAGCACAGAGATGTTATAATAACACAATGGTTCATTGTTTGTATGCGAATGACATAATTATGGGATTGTTTCAGTCTGCCTATATATATATATATATATATATATATATATATATATACAAATATATGTATATATATATATATATATATATATATATGTATTTATATATATATATATATAAGTATGGACCATTTCTGATATGAAAAGTATTGATAATTTGATTTCCTTTATTAGGAATGTAGTTTGTAAATTTAATCTAAAATTCTACATACTGGTATGTTCGCTTTGTACATGCGAACTGCAAATCATATATTGAAATATGGAAGTTGCTTAGTAATTAAATAAGTTTAAATTTTCGTAAACATGTGATGTATATATACTAAATGTTCAGGGCAAGCTATGTGTAATTTCTTATAAGGCACTGTGCGCCATTGGTTGTGACAATACCTTTGTAAAAAGTCATCCTCAATTGCCTTTTTACTAAATATCTTTAAAAGATTTTTGTTTTAATAATGATTTGCAATGTTGTAATGTAAATAAATTCACATCTGTTGTAAAACAATGATTTGCAATGTTGTAATGTAAATAAATTCACATCTGTGTAGTGAAATGAGAACTTACATTAGTAAAACAACGAGTTAAAATGTATAAAAAAAATTAAACATTTATTTTATGATTACAATTAAACATATATTTCATGATATAACATGATTAAACATTTATTTCATGATTAAAATTTGACATTTTCTTTAAAGCCAAGGTTCTATACAACCAACATACCGAGGTAGAGTTGACGAACAAAAAACTGTCACTATTTTGCATGAATTTTGGTGTGAATTAGGAGTATTTCATCAATTACTTGGTGATGTCAAGTGAGCTGTTAGTGTTGTGAGAGTAGATTCAGCTAGCAGGCACTCTACGAGTAACTAGGCTTTTTTTATATATAGAGATTTTTTATTAATAGACTATTTTTACTAAACTCTGTTTACTTTTGGTAATACAGGAAGTAATAAATATCCGGTACGAATACATCAAATAGTTTTAATAGGGTTGCTCCACAATCGATAAATATAAGAGCAAGGGAAAAAACATTAATCCAAGATAAAATTATGACCCTCGTGCACTATGAGCCTCATTCACTCTAAAAAATTGAGCATGATTTTAAATTGTTATTACTGGTACGGCCTCGGGGATCAAATTCAAATCCAGATTGCAGGAGATTGAAAAGATAAGATTTGTTCAAAAACTAATAAGAAGGAAAGACTGGTATAAATATTAGCCTATCTATTTAGGTTGATTAAGGGAGGTTTTTTGTTAAAGGAAAAGTGTATACCATTTTTTTAACGGAGAAACTCAGGGGTCATCTTAGAAATATTGAATATGCCTACTGTATTATAATATCAATGATGGGAACAAGTGCTTCTATGATCCAACTGTTTATATTGGTAACATTTCTTAAATATTTAAATTTGAGAGGATGTTTACGATTGATTAGAATTGCCTTCTTCATTTAAATATTCATGTAATCGTGTAAAGTATTAGTGTAGACAGAAGTAACAATCTAAATATATATTTTGCATTTGGTACAGTATTTTAGCGACTATGTTCACTGCAATAACTTTAAAAACATATAGCAGGCAACAGATAGAAACTTCATTTCATACTTTGAATGTAGAAGATTTTATTAAACCCAAAGTTTCCCAAAATCTTTTGCACTACTTGTTGTCATCTTTACTTGGCTACACTAAAATTAAAAACTTAATTTTTTCATGTAATACTTAGTATTTTGCCGAACTCTACATTGAAATTGAACGCAAGTATTTTCTATAAAAACAAAAGTTAGTTTTATTTTTTACTGTCTTTTTTATTCATTTTATTATTTTATATCTGCTTTTATTTTTTTATGTTTCGTAAATTTTTTGAACTCAAAATTCAAGTAAATTCTCAATAACCATTCTTTTTTAATGAAGTTTGCATTACATTCTATTTATTTATACCAGAAATTAATTTCCACATATATTTTTAATATTTGTTTATTATGTATCGTAAAAGAAATGTGTTTTTATAGATTGTATTTTTCCTTTACCATTTATAAATTGTAATATGTTCAAAATGATGAAGTTATCAATTAATTAAATTTCATTGTAGGAAAGTAAATTTTTTTTCGATAATGGTCGCTGAGGCACCAAACAGCAAATGTAAGAGTCGATGGACAGTTTTCATTTTAAGTGGAAATTTTACATGGGGTAAGACAGGGCTGCATATTTTCAGCATTTCTACTGAATCTTTATGCTGAATCAATACTCTGAGAGGCTCTGAACAAAGTAACAGAGGAAAATCTGTCCATAGGAGGCTTATTAATAACATCAGATACGCAGATAACATCACCTTGGTATCTAATTGTAAGCAATATGAGCTCTCAGTACTGAATCAGCATGAATTATAAGCCAAACACTCAAAACTCATTCACTCATCACTGTAAATGGGATTGCTCTGTTCGTAAACTGTTAAATGTATCTTGGATCAACTGTTAAATGTATCTTGGAGTAATGGGAACCACAGTTTTGAAACCCAATACAGAATTATATATCAATTGTACTTCAACTGGCTCAAAGGCAGAATTAAAACTCTCATTTACTCAGAATGGTGTCAAGAGAAGATGAAAGCCATCATCAAATTCCTGAAACTAAAAACTATAGATGAATGAATGTTTTCTTGGTGGAATCAACTATTAATGAGAAAATATATTTGATGCCGCATTGCTACAATCTCAGCTAATTGTTTACCTACCTTACCTTACCTATAATGTGAAGAAGTAAGTTAAAACACCTATTATTTTGGACACAACAAGCAAATGCAAGGACTGTATAAAAAGTATAACCTTACTCATTCGCACAATGCACCTATTGCATTATACACCAACGCAACTGGTACTGTACTGTAAGGATACGTCAATGAGAAGTGACAACCACTCAATTGTAGTGGGTAGTGGCAACCATTAGGTAATAGCATATCATATTCAATACATCATACTACATCAACGATCAAGAACCATTGGCGACATGCACGGTAAAAAAGCATTATAAAGAGATTTCGAAAGATGCCAACTCATTATTTTCTCCGACCACAAATTGCTCATCTATGTACCCAACAAACCAACCTCACCCACCAAATTGCCAAGGCACCTATTATTCATGTTTAAATTCACCACCAATATATACCATATCATCCACCAATATCTACTATGTGGTTTGCCCGCTAACATAGGTACTCTCAGATATGTAAAAATGATAATAAGTCCACGACTCCATCAACTTTCGACTATACAGAATTTGCATAGACACAAGTAGTGAGTGTAAGTTATATTGTCTAAGCTATAAATCATGTAAGCTATAAGTCGTCGCTTTGGTGTATTGGATTGATCACAAGGCATACAACCTTTGATACGGTGATGAACTGCTGGGACTTTCTCGGGTTCGATTCTCGGCCACTCGCCGAGTGGGTTTGAACTGGTGTTCCAATTGGTTGTAAGAGATTGCTGTCATAGCAATAAGTGTATCCTATGTATCAATTAGATATATTAAAGTACATAAGTAAATAAATATTGTAAAGTTGCAGCTCAGCATATCCATCAGTACAGACGAAAGGATACTGAAGCATCGAGTCGAGCCATTGTCTACGGCACTGTAGTGACGATTGATTCTTCTTAACAATTATCAATCGAATTACTGCTAACTGCACGAAATCAAGCTGCAAGGAATCATTGGACATTGGCCCCATTCACTAAAAGCTGTGCTAATGTCATGCTTCAGCAGCCAAACAATATTAATGCTCAAATTATTTACTGTACTCCTTGACAAAAGAGTAAGTACCGCCAAACGAATGGAAAACTATAACTTCATATTACTGGGAGGATTCCTGATTGCAGCTACAGTTTAGTATTACATGAACCACAGTCTAGTCAGTAATTTGCTTCAAGAACATTATGATGAATAAAATCTGCAACGAAAATTATGAAGAAAACGTCACAGCAAACACTTTGCAGATCATTAGCATACCTGATGTTATTGATAAGTTTCCTATTGACAGATATTTCTTCGGTTACTTTATTCATATCTTCATGAGCAATGCTATTCAATCATTATGTTAATATAATGAGGATATGTAGCCCTGCCTTACACTTTTAATTTGAAAATTTCCACTCAAAATGAAAGCTGCCCATCGCCCCTTACATTTGTTATTTTTTGCATCAATTATCAAAGAAAAATTTATTTTCATACAAAGTAACATCATCATTTTAAACATATTACTATTTATAATCGAAAAATAAAAATATATAAAGGACAAATACCATCTATAAAAACACATTTCTTTTACGATAAAGAAAAAACAAATATTAGAAATATACGTGGAAAATATATCCATCTATATAAATAGAATGTAATACAAATTTTATTAAAAGGCAACATGAATATAACTACTCTGATGTTACATCAAGGAAAATAGGAATAAATCAACACCTATAAAATTGTTTAAATAAATCAAAGACTAGGAAAATCTTTTACCTATTGTGGATTGCTATCTGTAACAATCGATAATACCAACTTGACATTAATATATAATAGTACATTAATATTTAAATGCAAGGTTTTACGATCAACAAATTAGAAGGCCATCACTTTTATAAATGACATAGGAAAATGAATAAGTGTACCTGTAGAATAGACGAGTAAATCCAATAATCAATCATGGTTATAAAATGAAAAGACAAATTGCCTTATGTTAGGCCAAGTAATTAACATTAAATAGACTACATTGTCGAAGAGCATTTACATTTTCTGTTAGAATTGGATAGAGAAATATTCAGTTTGTTTAAAAATGGTGTGCTGTTGCTTAGAGGAATCGATTCATTTTTTAATTGTATTTCAGTCAATTCTAGGAGTCAACCGATTTTTATATAAATTTGAGAATCAAACTACATTAATTAAAAGTATTTTAAAGAAAATTTACAGTGTAACATTAATTTTTCTCATTATTTTGGCTGCCATTTGGTTTCACTATGTCTCTCTCTACTCTGAAATAAATATAATTCAATGCCTGTTTCAAATAACTGTTCTCATTCATTTCATATTTGTTTTATCTATTGACATATTTTGGCAAAAAAATTTCTTTGCTGAGTCTTTACAAAAATTCAATGACATTTCTATTTATTTCAGTATTTTGTTTAGAACAAAATGCTTTAAAAAATTAAAAATCATGACATTATTAGGCATATTCATTGTACCTGCAAGCTACTTGATCTTTTTCATCGTTACCAATGTTGAAAATTGGATTTGGTTCCACATAATTATATATTTCGGTGAATTTATTAATAAATTGGAACTGCTACTGATGTGTTTACTTATGAATACCATTAATGAATTGTTAAAAGAAATAAACAATTACCTGAACCGTATGAATCGAGAAATATTTCCTAACAACACAGGCTGCATATCAGACGTAGCCAGACTGATAATCTGCAATAGACTAAATGGGAATAGCCATTTTGATATTTCTGGAAATCCTATGCACATATTGGTGTTACCAAATGTATTAACTATAGTAAATGAAATATGCAAAGCGCTCAATAAAATGTTTAATTTACAGGTAATACTGTAACAAATTAGAATAAATAGGATAATCAAGAATTTTATTCATTTTAATTCCTCAATTTTTATTTCAGGTACTTCAGACTGTAGTTACAGCTTTTCTCTCATTCATTGCTGGTATTCAATTCCTATTGAACTTGTATATACATGACGTAAGTAAAAATAATTTTACATAAATCATTCAAATTTTGATATTGTATATAATAATAATTGGTGATGGCTTTTTGGTAATTTTATTGACTGTTATTTATAAAATAGTGAATGTCAACTTTTTACACTTACACATTCATTAAAATGTTTAAAATAGGAAAAAAAGACTGATGTGTGCTTAAATACTAAAAACTAAAATAAAAACACCAAGGTTGTGCGATGCCTTTTCTCAAGCTTTGTACTACGCATGCGCGCATAAACACGTATTAACACACGTACAACGCTGAGACCCCAGCAAACTCTTGCTATGTCTTGGTAAACACGAGTGGAGGGGGTACGAAGCAGAGTACAAAGAGAACCACGAACATAAGAAACACTGTATAATGCTTCCAATCTCTTTTTCTCCCACGTTAAATCTTATGAATTTATGTGTCTGTCAATTTTTAATGTCGCTTTTTCGTTTCATCGACTTTCAAATCACAACGATGCTAAAGAAGTTTTCACTTCAAAAAGGTTTGTAAAAAAAATATTGTTACTAATCAAATGTCTTTTCAGAAACTATGTTTACAAGAAATGTTTAACTATTTGATATGGCAGACAATCTGCATATTTGTTCTCACGGGGATATAAATGCTGTTGGTTGTTCCTAAGAGTTAATATTTGCTAATATCCCAACTGAAGATGTTGTAATACAATGAAACCTAGGTCGTGGTAAAGAAATTAAAGAAAGTAGAAATAATACTACATCACGTAGTTTCATTTAATTATAAATAAATTCTATTTAAGCTACATAACTTCGAGAGAGACACAAGGTCGCATTCACAAGACTCTACGCTATATCTTATTAACTGAAGAGAACACAATTATGAAGTATACTGTATGTGAAGTGCTCGGTATTATGTGCATTAGCTTATTTTATTATAACAAGATCTTTTAATTATTAGCAGTAACTTCTAGAAAATTCCCATTACTTTTAATATTTCCTAGTTGAAAAATTAACTTTTACAATTTCATCTTATCCATCCGCTCATCTGTCTGGCCTCACACTACACTTTGAGAGCAGTTTATAAATCTCTATTAATTTGTATTAAAATGTTATATAATATATTAATGCAGCTCTCCATAGTTGTAAAATGGAAGTGAAAATTGTTTTATCATTTCATCAAAATGGATATACCATTTTAATCATTGAATTATATTAAATCAAAGTTTCATTTAATGACTTTCATTTTAAAGCTCGGTTTGTAAAATATCAAACTAGGAAATGAGGTGCGATGTAATCAAAAACCTAAAATATTTTGTATGTGGCTAGAAGTTTCAAATAAAAGTATTCTAATTTAATTGTATCAAACATTTATCAGACATGGACATCAACGGAACACTGCATGCATGTTTCATAAATACGTACAACATTGATATGGATCAAATATAAACATTTCTATTTCTAACACACTTAACGATAATAATACTTCAATTATCTAGATTTACATCATTACAGATTATTACAAATTACCAAATGTAGGTGCGTTGTTAATGGTCATGTTGTCATAAAGTTAGGTAAAACACACATGTAATTTCTCCAGTCATTGCTTGTTTTCAAGGTTCAATCAAATAACCCAGCTAATATTACCAATTCCGCTTATCTGAAAGCTATTTATAGTCGAATACTAAGTGACCTGGCTCAACAAATATAAGTGGATAATATTAATGTGTGTAAATTCAATCAGAAAAAATCACAACTTTTACAATTAACTGAACAAAAAATGACGACAAATTGATTATTGGAATAGTTTATAAATAGTAGACTTTCTAAAAATTCCTTTATTTTCAATAATTATTTGCACGGAATGGTTTACATTTTTATTTTGGTTTTTTTTACTTATTGGTCACCGCCGTGACTTCATATATATATTGGTTTTAAAATATTTCATGAAGGTTTTTTCAAGACAAATTTTTTCATTGGTTAACATAGTCCAGTGCTTAAATTTATATTAATACTTATACAATAATGTGCTACGATGTATAAATGCATCACGTCTCAATATCTCCGTTCCCCATCTGCGAATGCGAATAAATTGTATCAAACGTGATCAAATTTCATTCAAAAACCTTTTATTCAAACATAAATTTCTCTTAAACCACACACCAAGATTATAAAGTACGCAGTACAGTTTTTTAGATATGAAGCGGTATAAATTTATAATTCCAATTGGATGGAAAATAGTATGGAGAGAAGTTTAATTCGAGATAATACAATATTTGTTAAATATTTTACTTACGATGGCTACATTACCTCGATTTTATTTTTTTAAATTACAAGATTTTTATTGTTCGTCTAAGGAAACCATTCACTTTTATTTGAAAATTTTCTTGAGTTTTATAATACTTTTGTTAAATTACTAAAAATACAAATTATGTCATTTTAAAGAATTTATTAATCAATGAGGTGTCGTGCAAGGTGCCAAATTATTAATGTTTTTTCTGCTCCATTTATTGCTTGGGAATGTGACTATGGATTTACTTGGTAGTGCGTGTTTCCTATTTTAATTACGCTATTATGTATGATGTAAATTCACGTCCTTTTAATGTTTGCTCATGTTCACAAATAAATAAATTGCGAAAATTTGAATGTTGCAATCTATTATTCTCAGAGCAGATACTCATAATGCTGACTGAACATCTCCAGTGTGGTCATAATGTCTCTTATACCTGCCTGTATCAACTGTTGTAATTAACGATGTTGCGTTAGATTTACGTTATCCATCATGATAATATATGATTTAAGTGAGCTCAAATCACACACAAATGTTAAATTTAATTGGTTTATGGACACTGGCAATTAGGTAATTACAATCAATAAAACTCAAAGTGTATTTTTGGTTTCTAAATATTTATTATTATGTGCCGCTACCATAACTGTTCTACTCTCAAATGAATTCCATTGACTTTGTCAGCCATACGTACTTGTTGTTTCAAAACTTATTCTGTCTTAACGCACCTCGATAATAAATTTGCTAAATAGACAAACTTATTTGCTTGATATGAAATCAGTCATCAACCAACATTATAGTTTTCAATATATATATATATATATATACAAATGCTGTACATTACACATAAGGTTTAAATAGCTACACCAAATTTGTACAATTTTCTTGCCAATCTATTGCTTGCACACCAAGATAGTGCATCCCTTCCTGACAGCTATTTCTGCTCTTATCATGTATTTAGTTGCCCGCTAACATTTTTTTAGTTACAATTTATAGCCTGATGTACACTACCGAGTACAATTAAAGGTTTAAAGAAAAAGGACAGTTTTTTGTTAATAACTGTTTTTGGTAAGAATGTTTTAGTTGATTATCTGCTAGTATTATACTTATCATATGCTCGAATCGTAAAAAAGGAGAAAATCCCCAATACCTCAAACTTAAAGTATATAAAAACTGATACAGTCTTTTGACTTAATGAATAATTTTCTTAATTTTATGAAATTTTTAATAAAAATTAATTAAAACTTGAAAAACTGATTTTTATTCGAAATCCGTGTTGCTATATGCACTAATGTAAAAAGTTTTTAAAGGCAAAAATCTTTGCTAATAGTCCACCTGAAGATGTTGTAATACAATGAAACCTAGGTCCTGGTAAAGAAATTAGACAGTAGAAATAATACTACATCATGTAGTTTCATTTAATTGTGAACAATGAATTTCTACAAAATGAACGCCAAATATATTCAACAAGTATAGTTCTTAGTTCTGAACATTATCCTTTGAAATATATTTTATTAATGTAAGCTGATTAATGTAAGTCATAAAAAATAATAACCGAGTTCTAACACATTAGCAAAAATATTGTGATATGCATACAAAGATATGGAAGATAGCAATTTTCATATATACAAAATTTGATGCTTTTCTGTACGTTTTTTATAGAAGAGTCAGGCTGCTTTTTTGATTTTGATATTTGGTTTAACATTTCTATATTTCTTCTGGTACTTCTGGTATTGAGGAAAATTAAATATTTTCGTTCCAGTTTAGTTTTTGGAGGTTTTGTTAACTTTTGTCAGCTGTATGGAATGTAAATCTCAAAGTTTTATGAGTGTTGCAAAAAGAAATCATTATGGATTAATGTGAATTATTATCCTTACACATATTTTTGTTTGGCTCATTACTAAACATATGAAAAGTGGTTTGATCATAATCTACAATAAACTAAAAGGACCTCAAGGACCCGCCAAACCAATACATCATACTAACTAGAAGTTTAAATGTATTGCGGTTTTATCGATTTCAGCTACTTTATCACGTTTATACATGTATCTAGATTCGTACGTTGCAGACATGAACAACTCTTTAAAAAATGGCCTGGAGCCTTTCACACTTTTACAAATTCCAGTCGGTGTTAAAAGAAAGTCATTGTGCGATTTTAAAAATTATGAAATTTATTACAAGCTTTATTGTTTACTTTTGATTATAACCCATTGTTTATTTAAAGTATACCGTTTTGATATCAAATCATTTGAAGGAATGATATCATCACAAAAAATATTCAATTATATCTCTATACTATATTCCGTCATTCTAGTTGTAAATTCCACTTTCTTTAATCAAAATTTGTTCACAAAACTATACAACATATGGCACGAAGTGGATCTAATGTTACATGTTGATCGCAAACCAGCAATATATAAGAATATGAAGATAACTAGTGTGTTCATGTGTGCTTTTCTAATATTCCTGATTGTCGGCTTGGATATCTATGAGTATCAAATGACGGATTCTGCATATAATTTTTTTGATGTGCTGCATCATATTTCAACCACTTTCGTGCAATATGCTGATGTTTTTGTCTACTTACAAATTGTTCATGCTATAATTCTACTTTACTCGATTATATGGAATCATTTGCATTACATAAGCGTTGATGGAGCAGCTGGAAATATTATGTGCATAGAAGACTTGTACAATAGTTGTTATAAATTACGAAGTATTTGTCAGATTGTAAATTCACTATTCAGTACTCAGGTAATTGTTGTCGTGTTTTGTCTCATATTAAGTTGTAAATAAATTTGAAGTATATTTTAAATAAGTTTGAAGTAAATTGACTCAATTTTACCTGATTAATTCGGTTTTATAAGTTGCTAACTATAGTAGATATTTTTATTTAGTGATAAGGTGCAAGGTGACTATATTAGATATCTAAAAATTTTGTTTCAAATTCATTACGTATTGAGTGATTTTATTATAACGTCATACGTTAAAATATCACTTGTACTAATCATTTTTTTGTGTAATCATTTTTTTTGTTAATATATATTTTTTAATATCACAAAAAAATTAGTAAACACATATATGTTTTGTATTTGCATATAATTCTCATCCTATGCGTAATTTTAAGATTCTCATCAATGTCCATTAAGAATATCTAACAACATTTACGTTTGGCAGATAAACAAACGGATAATGCAACAAAGGATGACATATATTGGAATAATTTTCATTATTTACATTTTTCAAATTTTTTTGCAAAATTCAGAGCACATTTTAAAAAAATCATCCTGAAAAATAACTGAGAAATTATAGATTCATTTCAATCTCAGCCATTATTTATAGGTCATATTAATGCACTTCATTCGAGTATGTAGATCAGGATTGATTAACTAAGTGCTATTTTAGAATTACTCTAGTTTTCATGATTTATGGTTAATTATAAATTTTGCAATTATTATGTCGTAATGTTATTGCCAAAACTTTATAGTTTTGCTCTGTCTTTGTTTTTTATGAGTGTTTGAATAATTTTGTCTAATTTTCTCAATTGTCTTTTTACGTGCGGTTCTATCTAACTGTAATTTCAAAAACAACTGATCACAGTAAAATATAAAAAATTGGGAATTAAATATTGTCACAATTTTAATATACAATATTATCGGACTTCCATAAAATGTTGGAAACAATTTTGTTCATTTGTTATATTGTCAATTATTATATAATGAGGAAACTAATTTTCGTGAACTATTGCCTCATTATACATAAATTTGTTTCAAAAGAAAAGGTTTTTAACGGAGTTTTTAAAGAAATGTTTACAAAAGCTTGAAATAAACTGAGGATGTTTTTAAGGAGACACCACCTGTGAACCTGAGTACTCTACAGAACACATTTTCTAAGGCACAAATATGTTTAATGTGTCATTTATGTCTCTAAGAGTTTAATACTGTTTCATTGACATGGATTAATGCTTCTATATGGAATTTTCGTCATTTGAAAAAAAAAATTCTTTGATTTTCTTGGCTGGAAATGAAATTAACGATGAAAAGTTTATTTGGCACTGTAATATAATTACAATTTGCAAATAATTAATTATGAATTAATTTCAGCTTCTTCTCTTCATGGCGAGAATGTTTGCCTACGTTTTAATGTTGATAAATTACGTGTTGGAATACATTTCACACAAGGTATACCTGATACCTTTTAAAAGTAGTTTACTAATGTTATATAATATGATGTTATTGTCTAATCACTTACTAGAATCAGGTTAATAATTGACACTTTAAATCATACAAGTCCCTAATTATGTAAATAGTAGTATCACTCGAACATATTAATTATTAATAATATACAAAACCTGATGCTCAAACTTAGAATTTTGAAGGTTTTCTAAATCTTCATCTCTAGGTTTCATTCACAGCTTATATATATTTTGCTCTATTGCGTATATTTTGTATTTTCTAATCGAATAACTTATTTTTGCTAGCACATCAATAGTTTCTACCCATTTAATTCATATACTCATTTCATATTGTGATTTGAAACAAACATGAAGAGTTAGATAAACGGTTCCAATATGTTTGAAAAGAGAAATAATATACTCAACTATTACCTTGTTCATGAGAGGGATTTGTGCAATGCTTTGTAAAGTTTCTACGTTTATTTACAGGCTGCGACGGGTGAATTCTTAAATGTCGCCTTATTTGAATGCGTACTGAAATACATTATAGTCTGTTCTATATGTTTCCATTGTAGTAATGTCAACAGAGTAACACTTAAAATTCGTAAAGTCACTAATCGTCTCAACGTCTTGGGAAAATATGGTAAGTCTGAAATTGATCACTTTCTAAAGTAATATGAAGGATAATATTAGAATATATTTCACTTTATCATATATCATTGATAGTTTACTTATCTTGCAAAGCTAAGTTGTAGATTTTAAGGGCTGGCTTTCAGTGAAATATGATTTTTCATGACTCTTTCCATGGATTAAAGCCGATAAGGCATCTCAAGCGCTTTACATAATTATTTCTTTAACTCAAATTCATAGTTTTAATATAATATTTCTCACATCTTATAAAGTAACTTTCAAAATATATTATGATAATCTTTAAAGGACTTTTAATGCTGGGATAGTAATTGTGTGAATTCATTTTTGTTTTACAGATGAGAACGACAAATTTGTATTACGAAGTATGAATTACCTAATGGAAAACCCACCACAATTTACCGTATTTGGTTACTTTACTTTGAACTGCAACTTTATTCTAAGTTTCCTGAGTCTATCTACTACTTACACAATAGTCATTGCTCAGTTTCACAACATTAGTTTGAATTAAAATGTTTAAATTTGAATGTGTTCACAACCTAGGGTACTCGCCATTTCTTGTAAGTTAATATGAAATGAAATCTGCAACATTTTCACAGCTTAGCTTTCCAATGACACTTTAAACGCAGCTTTTCCTGTTGTATTTTGTGTGAAAAAAATGTTTATCAAGTATGTGTTTGGCAGTAAAAAATCACATTCATGAGTCACCAAAATCTTTGATGTAATTAAAGAGTGTATTGCAAAGGCTTTATACAAATAAGTCATGGATTAATGTGAACTTAATAAACTAAAAATATTACAGCAACCTTACAATTGTTGCTTCCATTATATTAGACAGTTTTCATCACTATCAATTTTAGTCTCGTAGGGACAAAAGTAGAAATGTTACGAAGGTGGTTTTATTAAAATCTAAGTTGAACGTAGTTTGCCCTCAACTGGAGTAGGAACTGAAGCCAGTATTCGAGTCAAACTTGGAGTCGATACTGGAGATGGAGATGCAGGAATAACAACTATTACAAAATAATTTAAGTGACATTGTAACCAGTACTGAGGTATTGCAGCGCATTGCGATGGGTGAAAAAATACTTTTCTTTTTATTTTTGTAATTTGCAATGGATTTCTCTTATTATTATAAATCAATTTTAAAGGAAACTGAGAGTTTTTTTTTTCATTATTATGTATGTCTATATTAGTTGTTAAAATAGTGTAGCAAACTTGCTGCTAAAGGTTCGTAAGTAAACGAGTTTCTGGGAATTTTTCAACATAAAAACGACCTCAATAGCACATTTTCTTACAGCAAACTGAGCAATACCTTATATAGGAATTTGACCATAGAAAATATTTAAAGTTTTTTTTATGAGGATTGTCTTTATGATAATGAAACATGTAAGTATGATTGAGAAAAGTTTGAAAATAAAAAAGAATAAATATTTGCTTTTTCAGACATTTCCAATCTTCTTTGCAAAAAGCTTATAGAATATTTCGTTCTTATATTTTTGAGATGAAACCCAAAAACAATTTTTGCTATACTTTATTCAAAATTGTCCCACCAAGTGCATTGATAACTAATTTTTTAAATTTATTGAAGTTAAAAAAATAGGTTATTTTATGCTGACACAAATTTATTCAATTTATATTTTTTACCAGATGGTAATGTGTTGTAAAATATTTACAATTATAATATAACAATTGTATTAGAAGTATGTATAAAAATTATCATGGATAATAGTTATAAACTCTTATTTCTCTGAAATTTGTCCATCTTCAAAAATTCAAATAACATGTGCACTTTAATAATGCTTTATTCTGAATAATATATAAGTTAAGTAGTATTGTGTTTTAAGGTGTTTGTTGTAAGTAGGAGACGTGTATGTTAAGGCGTTTGTTTTGTAGAATGATTGGTTCGATAAAGGAATATAAACCGGCAGCTTCTTGTTAAATTTGATCTCCGTTGTATCCCAATTCGTGAATCATTTGCCTGAGGTGAAGCCGAAGATGTAGTCTCAATCAGATGGTTCCACCTTTAGGAATCAAGTTATATATCATTGCCATGACTAAAATATAATTTTCTTTATACTAATGGTTTTATTTGCCAACACAATTTCCAGATATTCTACAAAATCTGCATCAGAATAATATATATTCCTCTCAAGTGCTATTCCTCATAAACAATCAAATACTTTTCACAAGGTTGGCGTCAGGTGATTATGGAGTAAATTTAAAGTTGCAAAATTTTTTTCAGCTTTCCTACTTTGATATAAAAGACAAAATTGTTTCCACCTAAAGTATTTAGAGCTGATTATTTCTTGAAAATTTATTTTACTTTTGAAAGGAATAATCAGCTCTTAAGCTAATTTCACTTAATTTTCACCGCCAGTTCTCTATGAAAATTCTGAATTCTAATCCATTTTTATGGGTTTTTAAATATGATTCTCAGAATCCTGGCTAGACTAAAAGGTCTCCTGGAACGCTATGCCATCTTATCCACACAAATTATAATCTTGAAAAAATCATCTCTAAAATATCAGAGAAAGTATTAAGCAGACTGCTCTTAGGCTAACTCATCAGCTACGAAAAAGGGGTAATATTTACCGCTTTTAATATTTTATAAAAAAAATTATGTGTGTTTGTTAGAGACCAAGAATTTAAGAATCCATTGAAATAATTTATGACTTACGGCAACGGGTAATAATTTTTTTGGGGCATAGAGGGGTTAATATTTTTTATCTGACCCAAAGTAATGTGAAAATAACATAGAGTAATCTACATATGTGTGTAATATAGTAATAATGTAATGTTTACTGCTGCCAAATAAATATTTCACAAAACAATGTGTTGCTACTGCTAATAACCATGATGGTTAATTAAGCGAGAAAGATAACAAATATATTATAAGGTAAGCAGCGAGCCGTGTTTCTGGATTGCAGTCTTTTACGAGTTGGAAAAAGGTGCTACAAATTATCTTTAACTTGCCATAGTTGGAGAACAATAATTGACGACAATAAAAAATGTGATTATATTCACCATTTCTAATCATAATTGGATAAGCGTAGAATTGCAACAGTGATACTTTTTTGTTAGTATTGATACCTGTAGTTGGATTGACTTGTGGATGTTGAAGTGATAGCCGTATTCACCTTGCCAAAATATTAGGGGATACTGTAGTGCATCGTAACTGCGATGTGTTTCAATAATTCGTTGCAGTTCATTGCTTCGACCTTGAATAATGATATCACGGCGATTTTATTCATTATCGATAATTACTACTGCAACTTCATGCATTTGAAGTGCATTAATCCTTTGCTCAAGCTCACCGATTGGTCTTTTATCAGTCCGAATGACGATCTTATAACTGTCTGCAACCATTTGTTCTGAAGAAGTCTTGAATACATTGATTAATTGATTACAGTTATGGAGTAAATGTTGTAATTCTTGAACAATTTCTCGTTGTAGCCCCTGAATATGAGTACAATGCTGAACTGTTTCAATTTCTTCATTAACAACAAAGTATACTTGAAAGTATACTTGAAGGAATTTCGGTTTCTTTTAGTAACGGCATTAATGAGCGTATTCGCTTTTAAATTTGCCCTTGAACCTTAAAAACTGGACTGAAATTTTCTTCGTTGCATATTGATGAAGCCCTGAACCAAGTCATTTGAAAGCAAGAATTGTATTGACGTATATTGTGAGAAAATGTTTTGATTCCGGTGTCGTTCCGACCATAGAAGCAAATAGTTTTGTTGGTGGTACTTGTAATGTTGATAATTTGACTTTGCCACTCAAACAACACATACTTTTAGTTTCTCCTTTAAATTTTTTGGCATTGCAATACTTGTATACTTTGCTCATTTTTCCGACAAGGATATTCGGATATTCATTGTATCTTTTCATATGATCATAATTGAATGCTTGTAATTATAAATTGTAGTTATTACGTTTTTGGCGTAGAGAGCTACTTTGTTTATTTCGTTCATTTACTATTCGATGTTGATTAACTGCTTGACGATTTCTAATTGATCGTACTCTAATTCTTGTTTCTTCGTTAATATTTGCTCTTTGTTCTTTAATTTGATTTTCTCTTAACTGTTGCACTCCTTCTCGAATTCTCGTAAGTCGTTCTGTTCTTTGTTCTTCTGTTTCATTTATACCAATTTATAGAATATTCTGGAATATCCATGTTCGTTCTCGAACACTCTCGGCAATTGTAAAATACTTAGAATTCGTTACTACATAATATATTGCATCACAGCTTAAGAATATACTATAAATTTAAATTGTTTAATTTACATCTGACTGACTAAAAATGTATAAATAACTATGTCAGATTATTTACAGAAGTACAATTGTTCTACGATTGCCAATCCAAAATGTCAGACAGGTTAATATTTTGATAAAAGACAAGATCGACGTTGAGTGAGACAAGGTCAACTATAAAAATGAAATGCAATGTCCACGTGTCGCCAGGTACGAATGACACGTCATTGTTTAGGCATATATTGTAGATTACTCATCTCGTTGAATAACAATATTTAACACAAATTATTTTTATATACCAATAAAACAATATCCATCATATTGAATTATATAACCATGCTTTATATTTATAAAAGTGATTAATGATTTTGCAGTTTACATTATTAATAAACGTTTTATAGGCATAAGATAGACAACTCGGTTATCTATAATCCTTTCATTTAAGTATTATTGCGAGTTGATTGAAAACTTTTGAATTAAAGTAATTAACAACTTTTTGAATTTTTTATATATGGAAAAAGTTGGTAAGGGAACACACTGCAAATTGTTTGGAAATTTATTTCTCATGAAGAGGACGCCGTTGTCTTCAATATTACTAGAGATTACGTGATTATTAAGGATTACGTTTTTGAAGACCTCTTTAAGAATACAGCGCTACATGGGTTCTGTGAGAAAAATTAAATAAAAAACATTTATTTTTATCAAAGAGCTATGATGCTGATGCTTACATTAAAAAACAGGCAGAAGTTACAAATCAATAAATGTTTCTATTTTTCCATTTGGCTATGGAACCCAAAAAAAGCGAGTAGACTCACCACCAGATATTCCAATACTACAATTATTATACTACCTTAAGGACGTATTTGCAAAATCCCGCCGCTCGAGAACGGATATTTACTAGTATTCAAATCACTAATACATGCGTAGCTACTATGTTTCTGGTGTGAAACAATTTATAGCCTACTCCCGTTATTTTGTTCTCTTACATTATAATTAAAACATAAATATGTGTTCATCATTTGTTTGGTAACCAATTTTATTTATTATATATGTATGATAAAAATTACATCGATATAACAATAAAAAAAATTAGTGTTATTACCCTAATTAATACTTAATTAGGGCTTTGTCCATTGACCAGGCCAGCTAACTAGAATGTCTGCGTACAATGATTTTATATTACAAAAATTGCTTAATTGAGGTAAAAAGAACTCGTGGCTACTAACTAATATCTGCTATTCTCTCGTCTTTTGACATGCACTTTTTTAAATCTTATTGCTTTCTGTGTGTAAATTGATAACACGGTATAAAAATAAAACTACAAAATATCATATTTTTACATTAATATGAATACAAAAAAGTAAATCCTCTAATACTTTGGCTGCTGATGGGCTTGCTTCCTCTATTCTTTCCAAAATTTGTGTAGTCCAGAAGTAAACAATTTTGAATCTATTCAATATAAATAACTGAAACGAGTACCAATGATAGATATGACGGTTAAGGATCCAGTAATTATAAATACAGCCTATTATAAACTGAAATGTGCTACAATACAATAATAACCTTTTAGTGATTCGTGACAAAGTATCTCAATAAACAGATATTTTAGGAGCGACAAATATGACATTTATTGCTCCCGTTCGTGGATACTGGCTTAAAGCCATCTCTTGACTATTTTTAAAATAATACAGCATCACCTATAAAATGTTAGAAAATATCATTTTACTTTAGCCATTAGCCTTATATAATAAAACCTAAAATATTTCTATGCATTTGGATATCTTCCATTTTTTGTTCATACGTACAGTTGAAAGAGTTTGATGATTACAATAAAACATAGGCTATATCTTACCTCAAAGTTGAAAGAATTCACTAGTAAATACTTCACAGAAATTCTTTCACCGCTCAAGCATTTTGCGTGGACAAATAAACAGATTAACAAGTACACATATCAAAACCAATATTTTTGATATATTTTTTAACGCAAAATGAATAAGGAAGTAACGTCGCAATGGAGTAACGGGTCAACACAATTTTTGGTAAAGTTATATATGCAGTATAAAGAAGCAAGAGAATCACTCAGTTTAACTTTTAATTTAGTCATACCTGTATGATTATAAATGTCAAAGCCCATTTACTTATGCTTCTTTCATGTCGTAAAGGATGCAAAGTGCGTTTGTTTGCCCTTTTTACATGTTGCAGCGTAGCGATTGATTTTTGCACAACATAGTTGGTAGGCTAGAATATGACGTAGGCTACTTTCCAACCCAGGAAATCTTGTTCTATTTAATATTGGAATCTCAACCAATATTGAAAATTTTAAAGTGTATTTGTTTATTCTTCTTTTAATGTTGCCACGGAGCAACAGATTGTATTGTATTGTAATGACATACGTTCAATCCGGTAAATCCTGATAAATACAATCACAACTAATATTATAAATTCAAAAGTGTACTTGTTTGTCCTTCTTTGGACAAGTCACAATGGGACAATGAATCGATGTGATTTTTTACATACAAGTAGTTGGAGCAACAGGAAATGATACAGACTAGTTTTCAGCTTGGGAAACCCCATCCTAATTAACATTATAAATCTGAATGTATATTTTTCTGTCCATCTTTTATGTCAGAGCGCAACAAAAGATCAAAAGGTTTTTTTTGGTGCAGAGATAACTATTGAGTTGTGAAGTTACATAGGCTACTTTTCATCCCAGCAAATCTTATCCTAACCTTAACTATTATTGTAAATGCAAAAATGTGTGCTCTTGATTGTTTTTCCCTTTGTAATGGACTAATAGATCGATGTAATTTTTTGTGCAAGGTAGTTGGTGGGCGCAAAATGATACTACGTTTTATTTCAGGAAATCTCATTCTTTTGTGGAAACCCTTATTTCAAACAAACAAGTACACAATGGGAATAACGACGCAATGCCTCAATGGATTCATGGATAGACGTATTATTGCTACGCTACATACGCAATATAAGGTAGCAACAGAATCTCTCTCTTTAACCCACAATTTTGAGGGAAGTATTTTTGTTTTCATTATCATTTTTATTATAAAATCACAAAAACAGAGATTTGGGATTCAATTTCTTTCAATAATTCTAGATGACGCTACATGTATTAAATTATATAATCATGTGAGCAAAATCACAAATAAAAATTAATATTTATTGATAAAACGGGTTCTTCTTTTCGAGGTTTTGTTGTTTTATGAAAGATAGGACTTGTAGTGTTTAATTAGTTTATACGTATTTGAAATTCAAATCAAAACTAACAAAGGAATGAACAAAATAATTCAAATAATTCATAAGGGTTTACTTACTAAACTAATTTACTGGAATGAATAGATGAAATGCATTAAATAGTAAAATAAATGGAATAAAAACGGATGAAACTAATAATATGGAAATGAAACTAATAATAATAACACTGAGAGATGATTAATTTGATTATGAATATAACAACAGTATAACTTCGGCAGTGAAACTAAAATGATAACATATACAAGGATTTGTATAAAATACATAAAAATCTCTCAAGCAAGTTAATGGACGTGATGCAATAGTTGACATAAAATAAATTTGGTATTTAAAAATAAAGTACACTTGTTGTGTGTTACAATTATTAGAGCTGACTAATTAAGAGGCAGGGCAGGCAGGCCTTTTTATTGGCTTCCGTACAAAAATTGATTATCTTATTCACACATGGTAAACATATTTAAAAATAACATGTTAAAATTAATAACTTGCTTGTAGCTGATAATCGCTATCCTTTGTGGCGGCTCGATCTCTAATAGTTTCGTCTTGAATTTTGTTAATTATAAGCTGATGATTGTTGTCCCTCATGGTGGGCGGTGTTATCGACATTTTAAAAATTAATGGGTTCTTCATAGTTATATATATTATATATATTAAAATAACATGTTAAAATTAATAACTTGCTTGTAGCTATTGTCCATGTGGCGGGCGGCATTATCAATTTAGTTAAAAACACCATAATAATGAATTTATTATTTGTTATTAGTAAGCATTATCCTTTCTGGCATAGCAACATTATTGCTAATAGATTTGTTATGCGAGTGGTTCAGTTACAATTTTGCTGACTAGCGTAAGTAGAACCCGCGTTACGAGGGTTCCACACAAATTTAGGCAGTTATAAACATTTAAGGGAACAGACTATTTCCATTACACTGTTTGCAAATATTACATTTTCATAACACTTGTTGTTTTAAGCAGTTTTGTAAATAAGGAATAAGATGACAAAAATATATTTAATAATTATGAAACAAATTTTGTGTGTGTCTCATAAGGAAATAGACGTAAGATAAATGAACATTAAAAAATTATTTGCCTTCTATTCAAATTCAAAAAAATAATTTATTATTTTAATAAAAAATATACACATTATTAAGATACGCCAGTCAGTTGAGAAAATAGAAAAATGTAAATATATTGCGTACTATACATTCATAGATGTAAAAACGAGGTGTATATTTAAAAAATTATGCATCTAGAATCATCACTAAAGTTTTCCTACTTTACATTGGCTTCTAAAAACCCTTATTTCTCCATAATTTTGGTTTTACTCATATTTTTTCATAATCTTGTAAGTGGGTTGCATTATTTCCAGTATTTTTTTTCATATATTTTTCAGAATTTCTCTGAAGATGAGATAACTAAAATTATTAAAAAAATTTACTATTACAAATATTTCTTTCAAATGATACTGCACATTCCACTGTATGTATGAAATTTAAAAAAATTATAATTCTAATTCACCCCTGCCTCCCGAAACCATCGATATGAATTGATTTCATTTTTCATTTCTCAGTATTATTAATTAAGTCTGATAATGGAATTAAACACATATATCAGTATATATATATATATATATATATATATATATATATATATATATATAATATTTATAATTTTTATAGTTTATAACGTAAGCATCATTCAACTGTCAAATATAAAATTTTAATTTATAGGTATAATTTATATGAAATAGAATATTCCATATACATATAAATTTTTAACATGGCCAAATTGCCAATTCAATCGTAATCACAATAATAGTGTAAAAAGAAATTGAGAATATTTTCATTTAGAACAATTGCAACTCAGAGGATAATGACAAATAGATATTATAAAATGTACAGGAAACCATAAATAGTTACAATAATAATGTAAAAAGTCGCCAGGAATATTTTTATTTAGAGCAGCTGCGACTCGGCGCATAATGACAACAAGATATTATAAAATGTATGGAAAACCAAAAAGATATTTTTTTAAAACAATATTGTTATTTTTCTATTTTATATTATTGCTTCGATCTAAATTGTCTTTCTTTTTTTCATATTTAAAATTAAATTAAAGTATAATATTTTAGAATTAATCTTCTAAACTTGCCCCTTTTTAGTGATTTTGCCAAGGAATAAGTTGCAAAAAGTGATTTTCATGGAATGAACATATGAAACCAATAAAGATATTCATATTTATAAATGACACTGATATTTTTTTTTCATTAAAATCATTGTGTCGCATGATGCTAGAGTTTATAGTGAATTTGGCAAAAATGGAGGTTTTGGTAACTGAGTAGATATTGATTTGAATATTTAACATGCATATTACAAATATTGAATATATTTGGCGTTAATTTTGTAGAAATTTATTATTCACAATTATATGAAACTACGTGATGTAGTATTATTTCTACTTAATTTTTGCTAATAGCCCACCTGAAGATGTTGTAATACAACGAAACCTAGGTCGTGGTAAAGAGCTTAAAGATGCATATTACACTTTATTGGTATATCGCATACTCCCATTGTAGATGAAAATTCAGTTTTTGACATAAAATCTCAACGATTTTGTAGAGTGGAATTTATAGGATAATTTATTGGTACGATCGAATAGTCCTCATATTCGAGTGGAGCACAATATCTACAAAGTGAATTAGCAGACTTACTAAAAGACGTCCCCTTAGACACCTCCTTAGAAAATTTAGTACAAGGAAGATGGCGCATCATTTCACTAAGCACGGAGTGCACGATAACACTTAAACCATGTTTTTGCACATAGATGTATTAGTCGCAGTGTTACAATCACAGATTTAAATCCAATTGATTTTCCATTTCTTTTTATTTCGGAGATCACGTTCCAACATGACTGGACTGAATCTGGACCTTCTTATTCGTTTGCGGTGTAATTTTCTAAGGCAAAACAGACTGTATTTCGGTTCAATGCTATTATTTCCAATATTTGAATAAATAAAATATTAGGTTATTTGAAATAAAAACTTTTAAATACTAATAAAAAAAAAATGAAAATTAGTTATTTAAACTTCTTAATATAGAGTTTTATTTCATTTATACCACCAATGGCCAAACAAAAAAGATCAAAATAATTTTTTTACTTTTTGAATTAACTTACAAAAAATGTAGATATTTCATATATTCTACTGCAAATTTTTTTTCCAATTTTCAATTGCTTTCAGTTAAAACTTGAAATTTTTACAGAGCCCATGGAGACTCTAGGAAAAAAAAGGTTTTATCAACAGATCGATAACAAAAGTATCCCATAAGTGTCTCTTGTTTCATTCTGAAGTATTGTATGGAAGTGTTTCTCGTACAGGTGACAGTTAAAGATCGCAATGGTCTCAATTGACACAATCAATCATACCACTTTTATAAATTTGTTTTTAATACTTTCCACGCTTGAGATCTTTATGTAATTTACATTTTAATGGTGTAATCTATTTCTGAAAAGCATATTAACTAGTCAAACTATTTGAGAGAGATATGCTTGAATCGATCGACCGAATAGCACACTATTCAACAATGTTGTAGTCGGAATCATCATCACGAAAGAATGGAAACAAATTTATTTTATATTTTCATACATGTTCCCAGTGTAATATCCATCGAAATTTTCAAGACCATGGAAAATTAAAATAAAACCGTGTTAATAAATGTGAGGCTCAACATTACGTTTTAAAATTATTATCATTAGCTTCCTTTATGTAACATGACAGCTATTGCAGAAGGTGAAGTGAGTTTATAATTAAAGTAAAGTCCAAATAGTAAAAGAAAACTGTACCAGCAAATTAATATAGAAAAGAAGTTCATAACTATTGCTACCTATCGGTATCAGTTTGTTGAGTTCGGATTAAGTTCGTGTAGGTACTCAAGTATACTGATCTTGGCAATCGTCTTTATTCTGCTCCCTCGAGGTAAGGGCGTTGTTTCAATGTTTGTTATGGTAGTTAGCTCTCATTTTCTTTTAAAGTAAGGTGTGAGTTTATATATTAAAAGCAAATTTTCCAAACAATTGGTCGATTTAATAATTCAGTATTTGAATTTAACTTTTACATTTACAGCTGTTATGATGGTTCTAAGCAGGATTTGTTCTGCTAGTTTTCCCATGAAGTTCAGGAGCGTGATTGGTCTGTATTATGCAAGACCATTGTGTTTTTTGCCTGCTCTGTGGAAAAAAATGTAGTCACCAAGCTTCCGTCTTTTGGGGTGTAGCTGGTGCGCAGCGTGTAATTGGCAATAGTGACCAGAGCGGCGTGGAATGCAGGCTCGACTAGTTTACTTGCGCCAGCTGGCCTGGTGCTTTTTTGTTATTGAACTTGCGTAGCACGCTGTTGTGTCAATTTCTCGAAGTGGCCCAAACGGGGTGTACTTTTTGCCATTTGTATCTCCTTGTTTCACTATTGCTTGCTTGACTATTGTGGTATTTATCAGTTTGTTGATGATTTCGGTTTCGTCTTTTGTTGCCATGCGGCGTTACCGTTCTCACAGATGCTGTCGGGCATAGGATGCAGATTGTGAACAGTATATCTTTTGCTTCTTAAAGATTTGTTCACAATCGTTCTCTGGTATTAATTTAGGCACTGATATACTTGCAAGTATAATATTTTTTTATGTATTATTTCCATAAAATTGTTGTCTTGTGTCTAAATGTTGAAATTGTTGTCTCTCTTAAAACTAATAGTGGAATACTCATCATTGTTGCAATTAGCGATTGCATTAGACTGAATAAGTTCTATCTAAAACGGTTTCTCCTAATAATGAAATAGAATTTTTAGGGTTCCGTGTCTCAAAATAAGTAAAAAACGAAACACTTACAGAATCACTATGTCATATATCTGTCTGCCATACTGGCTTTTCCCAGTAATGGCTTTAGTTATCAAGTTGAAATAGCACAATAACCAAGATTTAGGCCTAAAGTTCCTAAGTCTTGTAAAAATTCAAGCTTCTAACTTAAAACAATAATAAGTTTTTGAAATTGGGTAACATCTATTGACTTATAATCTTGATATTTAGCGGGAAAGAATGTCTCGAGTACAAGGAAAATCTTAAAATTCTAATTCTATTTGAAATATTGCGAGACAAATTAAATTGTTTCAGTGTCCAAGAGATTAGATTAGATTGTGAGTGATTCAGGGTAACTCAGGGTACTAGTCTTATGCACACTTGTCTGTCTTTTTTGAGTTCCATGGCTAAATGGAAAAATCAAAACAGTTGTTGGTACGTCATCGTCGACTGTTTATTTAAACTATACTGTTTATTTGCATTTTTAGTAAAATACGGTTATACAAGCTCTAACAAGAACTTAGAATGTTTCTATCATGTATAAACAACGTGATTCTGTTAAAAAAACTAAAAAGGAAATGTTAAGAAACTATATAAAACTTCTCAATTCTTTCTGAAGAAGGTCTTTGTCAAAGTTGCGATATTAGCGAAAAAAAATTACATTTATTTACAGAAATACAATTGAAACACGCTCCATCTGATGGACAAAATCACGTGTGTGATTAACAGACAAATTATTACAATTTGTGTTTAAATAAATTTTCCCCACATATTAAACTAATATTTTCTTTCTTACAAATTCCATCGAGGGGTGTGTCCTTGAAGAAATTTCCCTAAGTATAATCTCTATTTATAGTGCAATCTCTATTAATATGAAATTTACCAACAATATTTTTTTTAAACCGCATCACATGTTTTGAGGATTAATCTTCAAAAATTTTAAAATGTTTTTCCCCGGTGACTGATTTATGATGTAGTCAAACTTAAAATAAAAATAAAAACATTTAGTAAGTACTTCAATTCAAATAGTTTCCATTAACCAGCATTAAAATATTAGAGGCTTACTGGCAACAATGAGATTTGCTTACACCTAAATATATTGCCTAGTATGAAAGACGTACTAGACAATATATTCATACACCGCAACTGAAATCAATATTTATGGTCCAAAAAAGTTCTCTTAAATTTTACTGAATGTCTAAAGAATGTTTATAATACAAGTTCTATTCCTATTTTAGTTAAGCATTAGTTGTATACATAGCTCCCGTAACTATCTGATGTGTAAGATATTAGGTTAACAATGACCAGTATTAATTACACTCATTAACCATAAAGAATGACCAAATATCATTATGTTTAATGCCACCACAATAGGGTATTGTAAATTTCTATGCATCATATCCTTCAGCTCTTTCAATAAAAATACGTTAGACAGATATTTTTAATTACACCAAATAGGAATACTGCAGAATGGCGTTTATTTCGTATGTAGATTTAAATAAAAATGCTATCAAAATTGAGAACAAAAACGCAAAAGGTACTTATCCATCTCTTCTAGTAACTGAATTTATCCCAACGTTGTATTTATTCTACAGATCTAATTCTATTTTCCGACCAGGAAAATATTAAAAGTGACTACAAATTGAAAATAACATAACTGTTCAACCTCATATGCTTCTAAGGATATCATGAAAAATTGAAATCTACCTGAAATCTAATATACGTTTTGAGATAAAAATAGAAAGACACAAATATATAAGCGAGATAAATAAATATGTCATAAAGGTGGTTAATATTTTTAAATTTCAAAACTTTGTGTGTCCTTATTTAGATAAAAGTTTCTGAATCTTATAAACCTTATATTTCTACTCCCAAAGTATAAAAAAATGTAAAATGAAATAACCCCGTGATTTCATAATTTATCAATTCATAGGAGACCACCCAAATCACCATAAATAACTATGACCAATTATTATTAATATGCTTTTATCTTATATAAACGTCTATTTCATGATCGAAAGCAACTCTGCTAATTTAAAGGTAATTCCAGGTTAAGAAACGATTACCTAGACATAATCGATCTACACAATAATAAAGTCCTATTTGCTTACTGTATAAGTTGTACTTGGGTGTGAGACTAATCAGCCTAATAGGTACGTTGGATTTGATGAGTACTAAATTTCTGGAAAAATAACCTACATAATAATAATCAATACCAATATAAACAGTGACGTGTCACTCGTACGAAATAACACGTGGGCATAGAAAGTAACAGTGCGTCCTTGAAATTTGTGAAGGTGAATATAGTTTGAGTTGGTTTCAGTTTTTATGTTTAATGTTTAAAGAAATGAACACAAAGTTCAATGCCAAGTAAATAGTTTCAGTAATTTATCATCAAAGTCATCAATTTTCTTAACTACATATTAGACAGCCTGGTCGTGAGTCATTACTAGTCAGAAGTCAGAAGTGTAACACTTAGTCAGAAGTATAACAGACATCAAGGACTCTCAAAAGTCCAATAGTTACATCAATATAGTCGTCACCACGAAAATTATCCATCAGTTGAAATTGTCCATCTCGGGTTATACATTGTAGCAATAAATCTATTTAATCAATAAAATGAATAACGAAAAAGAATACTTTTTGAAAGATGGCCTAAGACTTTTTACTATCATCCAAGCTCTTCTTGGTATAAAAAGGAATGCTTTAAATAATTTTAAAGAATATGAAATCTTATACAAATTATATTGTCCATTTTTAATGATAATTTATTGCTCAGTCTTAATTTACGAGTATACCGATTGCTTTTGCACTCAACGTTCTGCAAGAGCAGTTTTAATCCATAAACCACTCATTTATGCCTATATTCTATATTTTTTAGTCCAAATAGTGAATACAACTTTTCTTAATCAGAGTAAGTTTACGAAGCTGTACAAAGAGTTGCGTGAAATTGATTTAATGTTGCAAATTGATCACAAACCAGAAATATATTTAAAAATGTATTTTGTCAACATATTCGTATGTGCAATTCTTTTTATTTTTTTTGTTTTTCTTTCCACCTTAACATATAAATTCCTAAACTCCGAATATTGTTTTTGGGATCAAGTTTTTGAAGTTGTTGGAAGATATGTATTATTTGCCGATGTTTATATATATTTACAAATTGTTCACATAATAAACCACCGCTATTCTTTGGTTCGGAATAATTTACATCTCTTGACTTTCAACGAGACATCACTTCTGGAAGGCGCTAACATAAAAATTGCTGACTATTATCATATTTGTTATAAGTTGATGACTATGTGCAGAATATTAAATACATTATTCAGCGTGCAGGTAATATTTATTCCATTACAATATTACATCTTTTATTGGAAAATTAGATAAACATAAATTGAATGATGTTATTTGATCATGTTAAAAAATTAAGTATGACTGTGCATCTCATCAGAACTTGTTTGGTATTATAGTTTTTCTTTTTTTATCATCAATGTAACTTCTTTTCATCTATTTATTTCATTGCTTCGTCATATACTTTTCGTCTTTTTATACCATCAATACAACTTCATTCCCTCTTTTTATTTCATTGTTTCAACATATACTTTTTGTCTTTTTATATCATCAATATAACTTCATTCTCTCCTTTTATACCGTCAATGTAATTTCAGTTCTTCCACTAACGTAAAAATTATGTAAATATTTTTATTTGTTTCAGGTTTTGCAATGTTCAGGTTTTTTATTTAAATGTTATTTTACTTTTTCTACTTATCTATGTTTTTTAAAGTAACTTCACTAAAGTTATAGCCTAAAATGAATTCGAATGGCCGCAATACTGGACAACATAAAATCAAAATTTATGAAATAAAAGGAAATTTTGAAAGAAATACATATGAACGGCTAAATATTTGTTGATTTTTATGTATTAGCCCCAAAGACACAAGGAATATTTCTTTTTAGAAATTTGATATGCATACCTTTCATGTATTTTCTATTTGATCTAAATTACAGAAATTGAAAGTATTATTTCAATAGGACAACGATAATTCGTGTCCACTTTAAATTAAACTTGACTTGATTGACTTATACTGGAATTTTTATAGAACCGTTTTATATTTTATGTTTCTTCAGACTGATAAAACTCCAATGAGTCAAAAAAATATATTTATTGCTTTTTCACATTAAAAAATTTAATTTCTTGTATTTTCTTTTAGTGTTTGCTTTTTACAACCGGGATGTATTTTTCTGTGTTCAACAACAAACAACGTAATAAAAATTGTTTTTACTCCTATTCAAATGTGATTAATCCATGAAAGTCTTGCATTAATTTTAAACCATGAAAATCTTACAAGAACTGAGTAATGATTTTTTCAAGCTGTGAGCTGCTCTGGCCAACCAAATTCTAAAATTACAAAATTCTCTTCATAAATATTTTGTAAAATAATACTACCAGAACTTAGAATGCATAAGTTCTCGAGTTTCTCGAGTTTTCTCGAGTTTCTATATAATTGTTTTAGACTAAGTAATTCGACTGACATAATTACTGGTTAATAAAAACACGCTTAAACCAATATAACAATTGGAAATTCTAAGTACACTCAGATGTAGACGTGCGCTCGATCAAGTATACAAGTACCGACACGTTTAGACAACTTGCGTGGGTTATATTAAATAAAATTACATTACATTGAATTATTTTAAAATAAGTAAAATAACTATGATAAAAACAATAAATACATAATAGGTGTCCCAAAAAATTTTAAATGGTTTTTTTCACCACATAAATTTAAACTACATAAATTTTTTGGGACACGTATTATGTATTTATTGTTTTTATTTATTATAACACCCAATTATAACGTGAAAGAACTCTAATCATTTTTCCGCAGTCTTTTGGTTGACTTAAACCAAAGTAAAACTAATAATGAACTTGGTCATTTCAGTACATCACGTATTTGTATGCAACAAACATTTTTTGACATGAAATTTAATATTTATTCAATATATTCTTCTCTCCACATGTTATTCAGTGCAAAAATTCCGCAGAAAAATGTATATTGAGTATTTTATAATTAAAGAAAAATTGTTCTAAGTATGTGCATAGGTAAATGAAACCATCATAATCGTGAAAATGAAATTTTTTCTACCTTAATTTATCTTCCTTGCGTTCCAGTGATATAGACGTATATAGAAATTGTTGATATTGTTTACATTTACATTCTCCTTTTATTTTTAAACAGCAGACAGTAAGCTGAATAATAGTAACTAGTGTGACCTGTGCGAAGTCTTCGCATTATTTATTCCATTATGAAGCTCAGATGACAGACCTTCAATCATATTGACGTTGAGCCGTTAGATGGCAGCATTGCTGTTTTGTGTATATAATTTTAATAATTAATTAATTTGCAAAAACAATAGCAATAATAAATTTTTTAGTTGTGGATGCCGGTAGATCAAGCAATTATCTATAAAATGATATATAATTTATGTGGATTAGTTGTGAGGTTTTTTCTAAAAAGGGAGAGTAACATCTTAACCTTAGCGTATTAATATATATGATGATGATAAGTGGATTTTATCGCACTGATTTGTATATATACGAAGTGCTTATTTTGCCAAAAAATTATTAATATTTTGGCTTAATTTTTTTCTCATATCATGAAAAACTTCTTAAATTTTACCTTTGCACTTTTTGTCATAAAAATGCCTCATATTATAGATTGGTGATCCATAGAAGCATTTGAATGCATGACTGCAATGAACTATAATTATACATTTCTGGTTGTTAATATTACTTTCTTATTCATGCAAAATATTTGTTTCTCTAGAAAGTAAAATGCGAATTGAAATTGTTTGCTTCTCAGTAATGGGAGTTATGTTTGAGAGAAACGTAATTGTTTGAAAATTTGATTTAATAAATTAAGATTTATTTATTCAAAAATATACTTTTCCTCTTAAGATTTTTATAAGTTAATTAAGCGCAACTCTTTTAAATTCGTCCAATATGTTCATCTATCTGTCAATCCACTCTAAGATAAGAACTACATAAAAAATCTGTTTTCAGATTTTTGGTTCCGCATTATTTTTTTATACCTCTCCATCCATCTGTCAAAACTTAGTAACTCCTCCACTTTGCCCGTACCATACTGTTGTTTTGCAGTTAGTAATAAGCATTGTTACACTATCGATTATAAAATTTGTATTTATTTCTTGAAGCAAAAAAATGTGTAAAATCTGGTTTAGAAAAAAGGTTGATAAAAAGAAATTGTTGTCACATCGAGTGAGGCGATGTCGAGCAGAGTGCTCCAAATCATACTCAACACCATTTCCTATTTTCTTCTACTCTCGTTATAATTGTATCATGCTTCATTCTCAGAATACTTCTCGTACTCAACACCATTTCCTTTGTCTTCTACTCTCGTTATAATTGTGTCATGCCTCATTCTCAGAACACTTCTCATACTCAACACCATTTCCTTTTTCTTCTACTCTCGTTATAATTGTGTCATGCTTCATTCTCAGAACACTTCTTATACTCAACGCCATTTCCTTTTTCTTCTACTCTCGTTATAATTGTGTCATGCTTCATTCTCAGAACACTTCTCATACTCAACACCATTTCCTTTTTCTTCTACTCTCGTTATAATTGTATCATGCTTCATTCTCAGAACACTTCTCATACTCAACACCATTTCCTTTTTCTTCTACTCTCATTATAATTGTGTCATGCTTCATTCTCAGAACACTTCTCATACTCAACACCATTTCCTTTTTCTTCTACTCTCGTTATAATTGTGTCATGCTTCATTCTCAGAACACCTCTCATACTCAACACAATTTCCTTTTTCTTCTACTCTCGTTATAATTGTATCATGCTTCATTCTCAGAACACTTCTCATACTCAACACCATTTCCTTTTTCTTCTACTCTCATTATAATTGTGTCATGCTTCATTCTCAGAACATTTCTCATACTCAACACCATTTCCTTTTTCTTCTACTCTCGTTATAATTGTGTCATGCTTCATTCTCAGAACACTTCTCATACTCAACACCATTTCCTTTTTCTTCTACTCTCGTTATAATTGTGTCATGCTTCATTCTCAGAACTCTTCTCATACTCAACATCATTTCCTATTTTCTTCCACTCTCGTTATACTTGTGTCCTGCTTCATTCTCAGAACACTTCTCATACTCAACACCATTTCCTTTTTTCTTCTACTCTCGTTATAATTGTGTCTTGCTTCATTCTCAGAACACTTCTCATACTCAACACCATTTGATATTTTCTTCTACTCTCATTATAATTGTGTCATGCTTCATTCTCAGAACACTTCTCATGCTCAACACCATTTCCTTTTTCTTCTACTCTCGTTATAATTGTATCATTCTTCATTCTCAGAACACTTCTCATACTCAACACCATTTCCTTTTTCTTCTACTCTCATTATAATTGTGTCATGCTTCATTCTCAGAACACTTCTCATACTCAACACCATTTCCTTTTTCTTCTACTCTCGTTATAATTGTGTCATGCTTCATTCCCAGAACACTTCTCATACTCAACACCATTTGATATTTTCTTCTACTCTCATTATAATTGTGTCTTGCTTCATTCTCAGAATACTTCTCATACTCAACACCATTTCCATTTTCTTCTACTCTCGTTATAATTGTGTCTTGCTTCATTCTCAGAACACTTCTCATACTCAACACCATTTCCTTTTTTCTTCTACTCTCGTTATAATTGTGTCTTGCTTCATTCTCAGAACACTTCTCATACTCAACACCATTTGATATTTTCTTCTACTCTCATTATAATTGTGTCATGCTTCATTCTCAGAACACTTCTCATACTCAACACCATTTCCTATTTTCTTCTACTCTTGTTATAATTGTGTCTTGCTTCATTCTCAGAACACTTCTCATACTCAACACCATTTCCTTTTTCTTCTACTCTCGTTATAATTGTGTCTTGCTTCATTCTCAGAACACTTCTTATACTCAACACCATTTCCTTTTTCTTCTACTCTCGTTATAATTGTGTCATGCTTCATTCTCAGAACACTTCTCATACTCAACACCATTTCCTATTTTCTTCTACTCTCGTTATAATTGTGTCTTGCTTCATTCTCAGAACACTTCTCATACTCAACACCATTTCCTTTTTCTTCTACTCTCGTTATAATTGTGTCTTGCTTCATTCTCAGAACACTTCTCATACTCAACACCATTTCCTTTTTCCTCTACTCCCATTATAATTGTGTCATGCTTCATTTTCAGAACACTTCTCATACTTAACACCATTTCCTATTTTCTTCTACTCTTGTTATAATTGTGTCTTGCTTCATTCTCAGAATACTTCTCATACTCAACACCATTTCCTTTTTCTTCTACTCTCGTTATAATTGTTGCATACTTCATTCTCAGAACACTTCTCATACTCAACACCATTTCCTTTTTTCTTCTACTCTCGTTATAATTGTGTCTTGCTTCATTCTCAGAACACTTCTCATACTCAACACCATTTCCTTTTTCTTCTACTCTCATTATAATTGTGTCATGCTTCATTCTCAGAACACTTCTCATACTCAACACCATTTCCTTTTTCTTCTACTCTCGTTATAATTGTGTCATGCTTCATTCCCAGAACACTTCTCATACTCAACACCATTTGATATTTTCTTCTACTCTCATTATAATTGTGTCTTGCTTCATTCTCAGAATACTTCTCATACTCAACACCATTTCCATTTTCTTCTACTCTCGTTATAATTGTGTCTTGCTTCATTCTCAGAACACTTCTCATACTCAACACCATTTGATATTTTCTTCTACTCTCATTATAATTGTGTCATGCTTCATTCTCAGAACACTTCTCATACTCAACACCATTTCCTATTTTCTTCTACTCTCGTTATAATTGTGTCTTGCTTCATTCTCAGAACACTTCTCATACTCAACACCATTTCCTTTTTCTTCTACTCTCGTTATAATTGTGTCTTGCTTCATTCTCAGAACACTTCTTATACTCAACACCATTTCCTTTTTCTTCTACTCTCGTTATAATTGTGTCATGCTTCATTCTCAGAACACTTCTCATACTCAACACCATTTCCTATTTTCTTCTACTCTCGTTATAATTGTGTCTTGCTTCATTCTCAGAACACTTCTCATACTCAACACCATTTCCTTTTTCTTCTACTCTCATTATAATTGTGTCATGCTTCATTCCCAGAACACTTCTCATACTCAACACCATTTGATATTTTCTTCTACTCTCATTATAATTGTGTCTTGCTTCATTCTCAGAATACTTCTCATACTCAACACCATTTCCTTTTTCTTCTACTCTCGTTATAATTGTTGCATACTTCATTCTCAGAACACTTCTCATACTCAACACCATTTCCTTTTTTCTTCTACTCTCGTTATAATTGTGTCTTGCTTCATTCTCAGAACACTTCTCATACTCAACACCATTTCCTTTTTCTTCTACTCTCATTATAATTGTGTCATGCTTCATTCTCAGAACACTTCTCATACTCAACACCATTTCCTTTTTCTTCTACTCTCGTTATAATTGTGTCATGCTTCATTCCCAGAACACTTCTCATACTCAACACCATTTGATATTTTCTTCTACTCTCGTTATAATTGTGTCTTGCTTCATTCTCAGAACACTTCTTATACTCAACACCATTTCCTTTTTCTTCTACTCTCGTTATAATTGTGTCATGCTTCATTCTCAGAACACTTCTCATACTCAACACCATTTCCTATTTTCTTCTACTCTCGTTATAATTGTGTCTTGCTTCATTCTCAGAACACTTCTCATACTCAACACCATTTCCTTTTTCTTCTACTCTCGTTATAATTGTGTCTTGCTTCATTCTCAGAACACTTCTCATACTCAACACCATTTCCTTTTTCCTCTACTCCCATTATAATTGTGTCATGCTTCATTTTCAGAACACTTCTCATACTTAACACCATTTCCTATTTTCTTCTACTCTTGTTATAATTGTGTCTTGCTTCATTCTCAGAATACTTCTCATACTCAACACCATTTCCTTTTTCTTCTACTCTCGTTATAATTGTTGCATACTTCATTCTCAGAACACTTCTCATACTCAACACCATTTCCTTTTTCTTCTACTCTCGTTATAATTGTATCATGCTTCATTCTCAGAACTCTTCTCATACTCAACATCATTTCCTATTTTCTTCCACTCTCGTTATAATTATGTCTTGCTTCATTCTCAGAACACTTCTCATACTCAACACCATTTCCTTTTTCTTCTACTCTCATTATAATTGTGTCTTGCTCCATTCTCAGAACACTTCTCATACTCAACACTATTTCCTTTTTTCTTCTACTCTCGTTTTAATTGTGTCATGCTTCATTCTCAGAACACTTCTCATACTCAACACCATTTCCTTTTTCTTCTACTCTCGTTATAATTGTGTCATGCTTCATTCTCAGAACACTTCTCATACTCAACACCATTTCCTTTTTCTTCTGCTCTCGTTATAATTGTATCATGCTTCATTCTCAGAACACTTCTCATACTCAACACCATTTCCTTTTTCTTCTACTCTCGTTAAAATTGTATCATTCTTCATTCTCAGAACACTTCTCATACTCAACACCATTTCCTTTTTCTTCTACTCTCATTATAATTGTGTCATGCTTCATTCTCAGAACACTTCTCATACTCAACACCATTTCCTTTTTCTTCTACTCTCATTATAATTGTGTCTTGCTCCATTCTCAGAACACTTCTCATACTCAACACCATTTCCTTTTTTCTTCTACTCTCGTTTTAATTGTGTCATGCTTCATTCTCAGAACACTTCTCATACTCAACACCATTTCCTTTTTCTTCTACTCTCGTTATAATTGTGTCATGCTTCATTCTCAGAACACTTCTCATACTCAACACCATTTCCTTTTTCTTCTGCTCTCGTTATAATTGTATCATGCTTCATTCTCAGAACACTTCTCATACTCAACACCATTTCCTTTTTCTTCTACTCTCGTTAAAATTGTATCATTCTTCATTCTCAGAACACTTCTCATACTCAACACCATTTCCTTTTTCTTCTACTCTCATTATAATTGTGTCATGCTTCATTCTCAGAACACTTCTCATACTCAACACCATTTCCTTTTTCTTCTAATCTCGTTATAATTGTGTCATGCTTCATTCCCAGAACACTTCTCATACTCAACACCATTTGATATTTTCTTCTACTCTCATTATAATTGTGTCTTGCTTCATTCTCAAAACACTTCTCATACTCAACACCATTTCCTTTTTTCTTCTACTCTCGTTATAATTGTGTCTTGCTTCATTCTCAGAACACTTCTCATACTCAACACCATTTGATATTTTCTTCTACTCTCATTATAATTGTGTCATGCTTCATTCTCAGAACACTTTTCATACTCAACACCATTTCCTATTTTCTTCTACTCTCGTTATAATTGTGTCTTGCTTCATTCTCAGAACACTTCTCATACTCAACACCATTTCCTTTTTCTTCTACTCTCGTTATAATTGTGTCTTGCTTCATTCTCAGAACACTTCTTATACTCAACACCATTTCCTTTTTCTTCTACTCTCGTTATAATTGTGTCATGCTTCATTCTCAGAACACTTCTCATACTCAACACCATTTCCTATTTTCTTCTACTCTCGTTATAATTGTGTCTTGCTTCATTCTCAGAACACTTCTCATACTCAACACCATTTCCTTTTTCTTCTACTCTCGTTATAATTGTGTCTTGCTTCATTCTCAGAACACTTCTCATACTCAACACCATTTCCTTTTTCCTCTACTCCCATTATAATTGTGTCATGCTTCATTTTCAGAACACTTCTCATACTTAACACCATTTCCTATTTTCTTCTACTCTTGTTATAATTGTGTCTTGCTTCATTCTCAGAATACTTCTCATACTCAACACCATTTCCTTTTTCTTCTACTCTCGTTATAATTGTTGCATACTTCATTCTCAGAACACTTCTCATACTCAACACCATTTCCTTTTTCTTCTACTCTCGTTATAATTGTATCATGCTTCATTCTCAGAACTCTTCTCATACTCAACATCATTTCCTATTTTCTTCCACTCTCGTTATAATTATGTCTTGCTTCATTCTCAGAACACTTCTCATACTCAACACCATTTCCTTTTTCTTCTACTCTCATTATAATTGTGTCTTGCTCCATTCTCAGAACACTTCTCATACTCAACACTATTTCCTTTTTTCTTCTACTCTCGTTTTAATTGTGTCATGCTTCATTCTCAGAACACTTCTCATACTCAACACCATTTCCTTTTTCTTCTACTCTCGTTATAATTGTGTCATGCTTCATTCTCAGAACACTTCTCATACTCAACACCATTTCCTTTTTCTTCTGCTCTCGTTATAATTGTATCATGCTTCATTCTCAGAACACTTCTCATACTCAACACCATTTCCTTTTTCTTCTACTCTCGTTAAAATTGTATCATTCTTCATTCTCAGAACACTTCTCATACTCAACACCATTTCCTTTTTCTTCTACTCTCATTATAATTGTGTCATGCTTCATTCTCAGAACACTTCTCATACTCAACACCATTTCCTTTTTCTTCTACTCTCATTATAATTGTGTCTTGCTCCATTCTCAGAACACTTCTCATACTCAACACCATTTCCTTTTTTCTTCTACTCTCGTTTTAATTGTGTCATGCTTCATTCTCAGAACACTTCTCATACTCAACACCATTTCCTTTTTCTTCTACTCTCGTTATAATTGTGTCATGCTTCATTCTCAGAACACTTCTCATACTCAACACCATTTCCTTTTTCTTCTGCTCTCGTTATAATTGTATCATGCTTCATTCTCAGAACACTTCTCATACTCAACACCATTTCCTTTTTCTTCTACTCTCGTTAAAATTGTATCATTCTTCATTCTCAGAACACTTCTCATACTCAACACCATTTCCTTTTTCTTCTACTCTCATTATAATTGTGTCATGCTTCATTCTCAGAACACTTCTCATACTCAACACCATTTCCTTTTTCTTCTAATCTCGTTATAATTGTGTCATGCTTCATTCCCAGAACACTTCTCATACTCAACACCATTTGATATTTTCTTCTACTCTCATTATAATTGTGTCTTGCTTCATTCTCAAAACACTTCTCATACTCAACACCATTTCCTTTTTCTTCTAATCTCGTTATAATTGTGTCATGCTTCATTCTCAGAACGCTTCTCATACTCAACATCATTTCTTATTTTCTTCTACTCTCGTTATAATTGTGTCTTGCTTTATTCTCAGAACACTTCTCATACTCAACACCATTTCCTTTTTCTTCTACTCTCATTATAACTGTGTCATGCTTCATTCTCAGAACACTTCTCATACTCAACACCATTTCTTATTTTCTTCTACTCTCGTTATAATTGTGTCATGCTTTATTCTCAGAACACTTCTCATAACAGTTAACATATTATCTTGAACAATTCACTTAAATACGTTTATAGAGGAAAGAAGAAACATTTTTGGTTAGTTTTGTCCAGTCCAACAATTACTTTAAATCCAGCAAAACATCAATACTATTCTAATAGCACTATTTCCACACCACAATTTATATGTACCAATGAGGTGATATGATATTAGAGCATAAATGCATACATATAAGCATCATATTTGACAGAGCACCTACAGTTCAATATTTGCGAATGATATTGTAACTCAAGTTTTAATAAAATACTTGTACTTTTATAGCTTTATTCTTTTCAGCGCTTTTCTTATTAAGAAGATATTGGAAATTGGTGGAATTGTTTCTTATTAATATGTTGTATTTTTCCATTGTTAGTTCTTATTAAAATATCACAAATTTATAAAAAGTTCAAGTATACCAAATACACCAAAATGAAATAACTCATGTGTAAACCTAAATCAATAAATACATCCATGAGTACATATGTAATTATGTAAATACGGACACATCAATTACACTTGACTATTTTATTTTAACCATTGTTGGTCCTCACCGTAGCATGTTAGGTTAGTTACAATACCTATGGATTTTGAAAATGATCACCATGGGACCTGAGTTTAATTCCTGACCGCTCATCGAGCGGTATTGGAAGCAGTGTTTCGAATCGCTTAGCTGAAGTTCCGAGGACTAGTAACGGGGAGCAGTGACACCTGTACTGGAAGATGTGAACTTCAATAACTAGAACATTTGTCCAGCATGATGATTATAAGCCTTGCCACCGACAATATGCACATTAGAGAGGTTCTTGTCCTGCAGTGGACTGAAACAGATTGTTGACTTGTAGTCGGTATTTGACTCCTTTGTACATGCATACATATGCTTACCTACGTACCTGCCTACTAATATCCTCATTTTTATACCTTTCTACCTACACATAGTTACCTACTACGTGCTAATATCCCAGTGGCTTCATACTTTTATATACTTGCCTATCTATTTACTCCATTGCCTGCTTTTTTATTTCAATACGAGTCAATCAATCCAAGTTTGATAAGTTTACTCATCATCAATGAGGAGTTCCTGTTACGATCTATCTGTTCAATCCTCAGATTTAGCAACCATTTAATATCAGAAAAATCAAATGAGCACAATGCCTTTTTTCGATTAACCTACTTTTTGTCATTAGGGGTTTTCTATCACCACTTTCAGGCCCCATGTTCAAACTCTAGCCACTTCTTATAGTCAAAGGATTCATCGAGGTAAGCCCAAACAACATGAATCTACTCCTGATTATTAAGAAGTTATATCACTACCTTCCAGCTCCGTCATCAGATGTCATATGTCAAATAATTTTAATGGAAAAAAAATTGGGAAATCATCTTTGAGTTGTGGCTGTACATACATGAAAATAAAAATCAATACGCAGAACTCCTCCTTTTCTGAATTCTTTAAATAATATTCATTTTCATTGTTGTGTGCGACGTAATTAACATTCAATAGATGATGACCTCCATAATATGTCATAAAAAGAAAAACATAACATTTTTATCCGTACAAATTATGGAAGAGGATGTCTCTTTATCGAATTCGTAATTGAATATTTTGTTAAAATAATTTCCCTCCTATGAATGTATTTCAATTTATATCGTTATTTTATTTTCAGCTTCTCGCTTACGTGGCGATGTCGTTTAGTGGCACCTTAATGCTCATAAACACCGTTATAGAATACATATCAAGTCAGGTGAGGCACATGATCGTATGAATGATATGCTACAATAGTTTATTCGTAACTTTATTATTCAAAATCTAGATTATAATTTGCATAGTAGAGTTTGTGGATTTATAATAACTATAATATGACAGAGGTCAAATTTCAACTTCATTAATAAAATGCAATAATAGATCATTAGTTAAGGATTGCATTCGGAGACACTGGCTTTTGGACTTCGACCTTCATGACTAGAGAAATGATAATGAGTCTCACTGTAGTTCCAGTGTACTAAATGTGTTGTGTTATATTCACAGATTGGTTTAATTTTTTGATTTATTCACCTAGTATTCAGAGTTTAAATAAATATTATACATAACAGAATGATGTTAATACAGAATTATGTTCAAATACTAGCATATAACATTAGAAACTATAGATTCATATATATTACTTTCATTTATTAAATTTAAAAATAATTTTCAAATACGAATAAGGAAATATCTTTTTTATGTCTGAAAATAATTCCTCAATTTATGTTTCGACTGTAGTTCTTCAATTTATGTTTCGACTGTAGTTCTTCAATTTTTTTTATTTATTCACCTTGTATTCAGAGTTTAAATAAGTATTATACATAACAGAATGATTATAATTATACTGTTCAAATACTAGCATATAACATTAGAAACTATAGATTCATATATATTACTTTCATTTATTAAATTTAAAAATAATTTTCAAATACGAATAAGGAAATATCTTTTTTATGTCTGAAAATAATTCCTCAATTTATGTTTCGACTGTAGTTCTTCAATACAGCTTTGCTTCATAGTTTACGAAAAAATAAACTTTCAGCATACTAAGCATCGAGTTTTTATACCATGCGCATATACTGCACTGGCAGAGTTATATTGTATGTCTCCCAAAAAAAATGGATTCTTATGGGAAACATAATACTTACCATTATTTGTGGCCCTCAGCTTTCACAAATGTTACGAGATTTGACAATTAACGTCTAATACATATGCAAAATATGAATATGTATTAGACATTAAGTTGTAAAATCTTGTAACATTTGTGAATTCTAGTATTTAAAATAGAAGGTTAAAAAAAAGATCCAAATTTGTATTTGTGATATCTTTTTTACTTTATCATATTAATGTTATTTCACATTCACAGGAAGTCATTGCAGTTGATACTTATAAGGCAGTAATTGAAGGCTTATGTGCTTTCATAATAATCTGCATATTATGTGTTTATTGTGGTAACACGCTTTATGAAACATCACAAATTGGTACAGTCACTAAACGCTTTCTCACATTGAAGAGACATGGTCAGTATGACACGATAACAATTTTTCATTTGGAATTTGTGTAGATTCTTGTTTAGAATATACCTCTGTTATGTTTCTCTTGATAAAATTTATTTCCAGAGCAACTCCCAATCTAATCTTAAATTACATCACAAATCATATTACAAACCAAATGTTACGTGCTCTCGTGAAGGATTTACACATACAGAAGAATATATTCGTGATTTTATGTATTATTTATATTATTCTTGATCCATTAGTTTTTATCTCACACCAACCAGTCCTAGCTTCTCGACTCGTGGTAATATATGTATATATATATATATATATATATATATATATATATATATATATATCAGTAAATGAGAGTACCTGTATTTTAAATTACAGAATGAAGTTTTCCACTCATACATTTGTGTAATGGGTGTGGTCAGAGGTAAAATAGTGCGGGAGGGGTGAGTGCTAGTGGAAGCGAGCCGAATCCGAGTAGATGCTTGAGAGCAGACATCATTATTGGCCATGTTCCATGTGTAACATTTTTCTATGTTGTGTATATTCCTTATAAGCTTACTTTGTTTTTTAACCCCTCGAGTGAGAATTCTGCTTAAAAGCAACGCTGGCATTCGCACCGAAAAAACGTATATATTTTGTTTAAATTATATAAACATATAGATAATTATATAATGCAAGAAAAATAAAGCAAATTAAATAGTGATGTTTTCATCTATGGTGTATTGTTATTTCTAACACTATGTTTGTTCCACGCTAGGTGGTTATTGTTGTTTTTGGTTCACCAAAAACTTAAGGATAACATAAATTTTAATTATATTAAGTGATTTCGTTATTTAAGTATATGTTTTATTGTTGTTTACACTATTTTACAGTAATAGCAAAAATCGCACATTATTAAAACTTTTCCTTTACAAACTTTCTTAAATGACTTAAATGGTAAATATTTTTTTCGCCTTGTTCATTATTTTCTTCTTTAATAACTACATATTTGAGACACAAATATTTACTGACTACATTTCTTATCTATCTATCTATTATTACTTCGTAGTGCATTATTTTATCGATATAACGCTGGATCCGGATGGTAATTCGATGTATTGATGCAATGCACACTTGCTTCAAAATGTATAACTTTTTAATTACTATAACAGAAATTGTTACATGTATCAGTCTCACAATCAATAATACTCTCTAATTTTTTTTTTATTTATATCAATCTTATCGCAATCTATCATTTACTAATTCAGCGATATGTTATATGATTAGTAAGACTTGCACGGAAGTCATCCAGTGATGGCTCCGTTTATTATTGTACTCCTCTTAGATCAGGTCTTGAGGAATCTTTCTTTTCAACCTCCTTGCAACTGTTTGGTTGTTCATAAGGTCTGCTGCTAGCACATTTGGATGGTTTGTAATGCGCTTCTTGTACGCTTTTGTCCTTGTTGAGATTTCTTCTGAAACTGTTTTGATGCAGAGGTCGTGATGGAGTCTATCATTTGAGATATACCAAGGTGCGTTTGTTATCATTTTCAGTATTTTAGAATCTCTGGATTTTCTCAAAGTTCGATTTTGCCGCTGTTCCTCACAGCTGCAGACTATATGTCCATATAGGCAGTATAATAGTTTTATAGACCAACAATTTGTTGTTGAGAGAGTGTTTAGACTTTTTGTTCAGTAGCCAGTACATCGTGCGCAGCTGTTGGCCCATGGCCAGCTGTTTTGTGAAAATGTGCTTCCTCCAGGTCAGGCGTCTATCCAAATATATACCAAGATACTTGGCATGATTCTTTTGCGGAAGGGGTATGCCATTTAGGGTGACAGGGGGACATGTTCTTTTCCTATTAGTGAAAGTTACTTGAACGGATTTGGTTTCGTTAGCTTTGATGCGCCAGTCTCTTAACCATTTGGATATATGGTCAAGACTGGTTTGAAGCTTTTGTGCAGCAACTTCTAGTGAACTATCCACTAAAAGAATTGCGGTATCATCAGCAAATGTACCAGTGACTATTCCCTCGGTCGTCGGGAGGTCAGCTGTAAATAGTAGGTACAGTGTTGGGCCCATTACACTACCCTGCGGAACTCCAGCTTTGATGCCTTTTAGGGATGTTGACTCTTCGCCCTGTTTAACAAAAAAGAGCCTGTCACTCAAGTACGATTTGATGAGATTATAGAAGTTAATAGGCATGTCCCTTTTTATCTTGAATAGTAGATCGTCATGCCACACACGATCAAAGGCTTGAGATATATCCAAGAATGCTGCAGCACTGTATTGTTTTGACTCAAAAGTTTTGTTAATATGTGCCACTAATCGATGTACCTGTTCTATAGTACCGTGTTTTTGGCGAAACCCAAACTGATGATCCGGTAACAGCTTCTTCTCGGATATAATCGGGGACAATCTACGCAGAATAAGTATTTCCATGATTTTTGTTGGTATTGGAAGCAGGCTAATAGGTCTATATGATTGTGCCTCAACAGGATTTTTATCAGGCTTAGCAACCATGATAACCTGAGCTACTCTCCCCTGGAGGAGGACCGTACCTATTCGTATAATCGCGTTATACAAGCAAGTTAGAAATAGAATGCCTTGCTTTGTACTTCTTTCTTTGTGAACTTTGTGATGGGTGGGTCTAGTTGGTGGGTTTGATCTAGTAACTGGGCGACTTCATGGATTGCTTTTCTTTTTTCAGCTAATAGCTCACGAACAGATTTTGGGCAATCTTGTTTATGGAGCGCATTTGCGGCAGCTGGAGTAGCCTCCCAAGCAGATTGTTGAATACAATTATTAAGGTGTTCAACAGCTTCCATTATGTCAGTATCAGTCTTTAAAGGGATTTTTAAATCCAAACTTTTTACCAATATCTGTCTGAAGAGCTCCCAATTGGTTTTACTTGAGTGCAACTTGCACGGCTTAGGTGTTGCTGTTATTGTCCTTTTCAATGTTATTTCCACTGGAGAGTGATCAGAAGAAAGTTCAGCGCACGTTTTACTTGTAAGGAAACTATTTGCAATGCCTTTTGTAATACAGAAATCAAGCAAGTCAGGTATTTTACTCTTGTCTGTAGGCCAGTAGGTGGGCTCACCAGTCGAAACCACATCAAGTTTTAATTTGTTTATGGCCATTAGTAGCTGCCTACCTTTCGTATTTATAATACGTGAGACCCAGTCTTGGCATTGTAGTCACCTCCAGCAATAAATCTGGGGTCTAAGTGGAGAAGAACTTTACGTAGTCTTCCTGCTTCAGCTTATGTTTAGGTGGACTATATACAGCAGAAATTGTGAACGGTCCTGCCCAATCCTCAATAACAACATTTGTAGCTTGAATTTCTTCAGTACAATAATTAACTTTTTCATGATGTTTGATATTATATCTTATGAGCACAGCACTTCCAGCGTATGCGTTGCCACTAGGGTGCATTGTATGATATGTCTTGTAGTTCTGCATTTTAAAATGACTCTTCTTTGTGAAATGTGTTTCTGTCACTAATAGAATATCTATCTTTTGTGTTTCAAGGTATGTTTTAACCTCAAGGGTATGTTGTGACAGCCCATTAGCATACCATAGGGAAATTTTTAAGCAATCGAAGTCGACAGCTTTGTTGTTAAGGCTACCATCAGGTTTGTCAGAGTAGTTAGTTGCTGCATCATCTGTTTCATCAAGCTCATTATTTCATTCATATTATTTTGGTCTGTGTGTTCTATTTCTGATGTTGTATTTCCTGGTTGATGTTTATTTGTTAAAGCATCTTTGTACGATTTTCGACTTTTCAGCATTTCTGTATGTAATAACTTCTGGTTTTCTACTGCAACACCCGATTCCTTATTGGATATATAGGTTCTTTTACGTTCTTCTGTCTTAGGGAACTTAAGGTTTTGAAGTTCTCTATAGATTTCACAGCCTTTATAGGTTGCCGGGTGATTACCAGTACAAAGAACACATTTTACGCTGTCTGATCTTGATTTTCTTGGGCAATCGCTGGAGAGGTGATCACCTGCGCATTTGATACATTTGGTAATGGTTTCTTTGTCGTTCTTTGTTTGATATTCCATATGTTCGTAGTGATATGGCCTATTTCATTTAATGCCACTTTGATTTCCTCAGGGTCAGTTGATGGATGTATGTTTTTCAGGACCACTTTAAAGTTCCGTTTATTTTTGGGTTTGTATGTGTAGAACTCAGTATTTCTAAGTTCTAGTTGGTGTACAATAGTTCTGTATGTGTCTGGATCTTTTGGCTGTATTTTAACTTGATCGTTATTTAGAACCTTTAGGTTGAACAGGTCATGGGTATGTTCGTTTAGAGTCTTCAGATGGAGTTGGATATTTCCGACTCGGTCGACAAATATTGGTGGTGGTTTATTTGTCTTTTCAGCAGGAATATACTTTTCTACCTCATTGCTGTCACTTTCTAGGCTAGCGAATCTATTTGTTGTTGGTACTGGTTGACTCTGGGTTAGCCAATAAGTATCCAGTTTTGTTTGCTTTTGGACCCCATTGCTTTCTGGGCTTTGATTCTGCCTCTTTTTTCTATTAATTTGTGTCCAATTATCACTATCATTGCTATCACCTAATACAGGGACTATGTTTGGCATAGTTAGGTTAGCATTCGGATAGTCGCCTAGGGACAGTGTTCTAGCTCTAGATTCAAACAGTCCTTTATGGAACATTTGTTGTGTATATGTTTTATTGTTAGGAATATTGATTTTTTGACAAGTTGATATAGAAGTAAGTTGTTTATTCATTTCGATTCCCACGAGTAAGGACGATATAACGGTCGCTGCCTGAGGTGACGCCTATTCCCAGGAGAAGGCAGATACAAAAGTGGTTGCCCGTTCCACTGAGGTTGCCGCTGGAGACTGGTTTCCCACCAGACATGCATCCTGTCGGCACGTTGCCCACCTTAGGATTGGGGTTATTTATTAATATTTCTTTGTAGCGAGGTTTTCTTTCTCGAGGCCAGACAGTTAAGCCAAGTCTCACAGATGTTCAGAAGGTCAAAGACTATTTCCTGCCTTTGATTTGTCGAGTTTGTTAACCGCCGCTCGATACTCGGCGTTGTTGCTCGTTTAGCACCACCCAGGGGACACATGTAAGGTAGGTCAGGAAAGATGGTAATTCCTACGGACGCGAGCACCTCTGCCCCCCTAATAATAAATACTCTCTAATGGCCCACGCGAACAAAGTCTCGTGCACAGCTATTCTATATGAAAATCACTTATCGTAATAAACAAATATATTTTTTCCTTTTCAAAAATGTTCATTACCTTGTATCTAAATACTTTTTGTATTGAAGAGTTATAACCGTTCATTTATTATTTATTATTATGCTTTCTGCATTTCACTTCATTTTAATGTATGTAATGTTTAAGGTAACTTTAGGTATCAATTCGTAAAATAATTTTGTATCTCTTTCAGAGCAAAATGACAGATACGTATTACAGAAGTTGATTTGTCTGCTGAAAGTCCAGCCACATTTTACTGTGTGCGGTTTCTTTAACTTAGACTACAAGTTGATACCTAGCTACATAGCTCTGTCTAGTACTTACATAATAATCATTGCTCAGTTTCATGGTCTTAAAATGGATTAATTACACACGTTAGCGACATGATTGGGTGTTTCTTTCTTCACATACAGCAAAATATAATATACTAATTTATGCATTATTTGTAAGGTAAGATATGCCGATAAGTAACTTAATACGAATAATGATATATCGTAAGATAATTAAATGCTAATGGAAGACTAATATGTAAATATAGTTATTGCACAAGATTGATTAAATTTTTATGACATGTGTGATGTAGACTTATTAGATTATAATAACCATTCTTGGAATTTTAGCTAAGATGTGAAATATAGTGGTTTATAAGATATTTAAATATTACGTATGTTACGAAAATTAATTCAACCATCCACTTGATTGATTACTGAGGAAGATTTTTTTATTTTATGTTACAAAATTCGGATAAATTATTTAACGCAATTATGTTTGAAAAAAGTTCTTTATTATATTTGTATACATGCTTTTCAAGTATGCATTCAGACAATTTATTCGAACAAAGTAAAAGGATTTTGTATAATTATATGCCATGGATACATTTTTTATTAAATTTTATCGTGTGAAATAAAAACAGTTTGAATGATTTTCATTTTTTTTTACCTTCAGATGTTTCCGTTATCAATAAATTTGCACAATGAAAATGAATTACATGAAAATGGACTGAAATTGCCCAAAATAATTGCATTTGAAATTACGATTTAAACTTAAAAGAGTAAAATATATGTCATTTTTGGGTACCTCAGCTGTTCACACATAAATATATTTAGGGTACCGTGCCACAAAAGGAAAGAAATGAACCTTTACAAGTACACTTACGTATCTCTCTATCTGACTGTGCCAATAGATTTTCTCAGAAATACTTCGACGCAGAAACTTGAAATTTAACAAAGTAATAAACCATATTAGCCCACCAATCTTGCAGAGGTTACCATTTTGAAATTAATATATGGTAATACCATAATATGGAATATTTAATTTACCTCCTTTGGAGGGGTAAATGAAGTACCCAGAAAATTTAATTTTTTTTATGCTTCGTGTGGGACATTGCTTGAAAGAGCTATTCATAAGATGTGTATTCCCCATTTTTTTCTTTAAACGACTGATTAAAAATCATGAGGAAAAACACAGTTTATAGACTTGAATTACAAAGTTACAAGAAAACTGAATCGATAATTCTAGGTCTCATAGCTAAAGAAAGATCCACGGTCTCTTTACACAAGTGAAGAACATACTGGGCAATATATTATATACGGAGGAAATATTATTAACATTAATAATTTTACATAAATACTTTGTACCTTTAATTTTTCAAAACTTTTAAAAGAGTATGCAAGGAACTTTCCCAGCTTGAGTTCTACTTCAAACTATACCAGGTCTATAAACTTACAGATAGATCATTATCCCACCCTTCTTTTACACTATATGATTCCACATCCCATGAAATTATTGAGTTGTCTTAATGTATCTTCTTTAACTTATCACTCTTTGAAATAATAAATAGTTTGATAATTCTCAAAATGGTACTATCTGATATACAAATAATTTAATATATATGCTTCTTTTTTTAACAGCCACTATAAGGACTATTTTTTACACGATGAAGTTGATAGTTTGGCATTGGCGTGTGTCAGTTTCAATGAAATTCAGAACAATATTTGAATCTGTCCTCATTATTATACTACTGGCATTTTCCGTGGTATATTACGTCAGCTAAAAGTTTTAAGAAACGTTCATAAGAGTCAAATAGTATTTTTGTTTTGGTAAAACTAGAGTTACCAAAAAATTAATCTTCCAGTGAAGATTATTTTGTATGTAAATTAACAAAATAACGAATTGTTTTAAATATCCACAAGTTAAAATACACACATAAAATAAACAATTAACAATCGTACCCTTAGCTGCTATACTAAAAGCAATCAATGCTTTGACTTTCGTTTGATATTAGAATATATTCGTTATAATTGGATGTGAATATAACTGTCCCATCACTCCTACGAAGTAATGCATCGACCCACAGGTCTACCTTCATGTGTAAATTATGTTTTTCAGTAATTTTCATTTCGAAAGACATCGGTTTGGTACTTTATATGTTACATTGAAATGTGATAAAACTGGAGTGTACACATCATAAGGACAACACATCTCTTCTATTATCTGGTAATCTTGTCAACATTTAGTATCAGGTAATAAATCAACCGACAGTATTTTGATACCATCTGCAAGTAGGCCTAAAACTGAACAGAGACACTACGGACCAAAATATGCACATGCTACATAACAACTGGATACTTGCCTAGGGCGGGTTTGAGGCTGAATCTCTAACATCGGAACTGGTATAATGTGAAGAGTTAAGCTTAAATACATTTAGGAATTTCAGGCTAAAACAAATACAGATGCAACAAATAAAAGTGAAGATGTATATATAAATATCAGCATGTATATTTAAGCATGTACGTATATGTAATATACGTAAACTTGATTTGCTTACGAATATGTTTATATTAGTGTAGCCTGGTTTCATTCTCTTTTTATTTTATTTTTCTTATTATTTTATTTTTCAATAAAAAAGTTTATATCAAAATATAGAAAACTTTGGAATAAAGTGACATGCCTGAATACCAACACAGTACACTCACGAACCCACCCGAGAGCTAGTTGGATGGATATACCCTAAAAGCATCTATAGGTATCATTGGAAATTATGTGTGTTTTATTGGAACTCGAAGTAATAAAATACGAAAATTATTATAGATTTTAATTAAAATAGATTTTAAGAAAATAATTTGATAAATGAAGGAATTTTAGTTTAATAGATGGTGAAGAATGCTTTTCCGGGAGAATTAAGAAGTTTGTGTTTACATTCTAATAAGAATTTAATTTTTCCAAATGACATGATGTCACTGGTCTCTGAAAACACACTGAAGGAAATATTGCACACTGAAGGAAATATTCCCACGGTTTATTAGATTTAGCAGATAAAAATTTTATGAAAACGTGAGCAATTGAAAGAAAAAGCAGAGCGCCTCCAAAAATTGGGTGAAATTGAAAACAAAAGTATCTCAATTTTGATAGAAAAGTGCTTACTTTATTCTCGATGACTCTAAATTAAGTGCAACAGACTAGCAACTCTTTACGATTTTTCCAAAATACTAGGTATTTCATCCCAGTTTTTGAAAAAAGATATTGAAACTTTGAACATGACAAAAAAAAATAGACTGATTCCGTTTACTGGTTATAATTTATTTTGTGGTGGATAATAAATCAAATACATATAATAAATGTATGTATATAATAATATTTTGTATTTCGAAGGTAATAATTAGGAACATGTCAATACTTTCTTTGTTCTTGTTATACTTGTAACTCATTGTGGAAGTCATGATTTGATGATGACTCTTAACAAATCTGTTTAGAGGGCTATTGGTATTGATGGATTCCTGCAAAAAAATTTGGTTATAATTTTTGATCTTACTTTCATGACTTTTTCAATTTTTCACAACACATACAAGTTTAGTCTCTCTTTAGCGACACTACATGCAGGTAACGAACGTGCATTAATTAGTGATGTTTATAATCAAACTGGTGTATTGGACCTAAGAAAATATTAAACAATGTAATTAGTTTAATTTTTTATATCGCATTTTTCTTCTCAACTTTATTTCGACACGTGGTGAGCCAATGATATGTTTTAAGAGTAAAGTCTCATAATTATAATAAGTATGATTAATGAAAACTATAGAACATTGCAATGTATTTATTTTCCTAGATTTTTTGCAAGGTAAACTTATGACTCGTACTAAAACTGTTTATAAATAACACATTCACATTTGAATCTCTAATAACATTGACATCATAATTTTTATATTGAAGAAAATTTCCTTTTATGATCTTATATGACCTATATAGATCCCTTTCCAAGAGAAAGAAAAGCAATAATATTACTGAATGTGAATTTATCATAAATTTATTATTCTTTTATTATTAATCAGTTATGAAATGTTTACAGAGCCACATAACAATACTATTCATTTTTAAAAAACACTTTAATTAAACTAGTTATTATTATAAAATCATTGAAATCCACCATAACATATGGCACTATAAGTGCAGAGGTCAGAATTGTATATGTGTATATGTTTATATATGTATATATACATACATATACATATATATATATATATATATATATATATATATATATAGTTGACAATTGCATTTTTCTCATTTTCTATTTAAAATATAAAAAAATAAAGACATTAATATATTTGACTGGTGATGATTTCAAAAAATTTACGACATTTAAAATGACAGTAACAAGGACTTTGATAGTATTATTGTTTAGAAATTAATAAACTGCGAGCGGTGATGTAAAAAAAAATTAACTTTGTATGACTTTAAACTATAATTTTAAGAACATTTACTCTGATACTATAAATGACAATTTTTATTTATTAGTCATGTCGAATGCAAAGAAAAATTTATTTATTCATAATATATTATTGTAAAATAACTAAACTCGTTAAAAAAAAAAGATTTTAAAACAACCGCGTTCATTTCTCTGCGGTTTATCATTTTATAGGTTTTACTCGCTGTTTGCTACATATGTTGCTATGACACGGATATGATTATTAAAGTTTTTTAATCTTCGTTGCCTGATATGTGGATAGTTTCTAGAAATAATAATTTTCAAAAGAATTTCAAACACCTACTATCATGACTGGCTAAAAATTTATGAGCCTCAAAGAAAAGAATGATAAAAAGTTATGTGAAAAAAGTGACAGAATGATTAACAGCCATTTGCATGTAGGACTAGAAGCCAAAAAAGTGAAAAATTAAGGATAACATTAATTAAATACAATTCTAATGAAATCATTCCCATAATTACACAAAGACAGTTGATTATATTGAACGCATAGACAGTAACAGAAAGAGAATGCAGACGATTCTAAAAGGCATAGATAAATCAACAGGAGGAATGTTTAAAAGGTCGCAATGCAAAGAATCACCACACAAAAGACAGAGCAAATGAGAAAGCATACACATGTGTGAGAAGTGACAGAATATATTTACGTAATCACATCAGCAATCACCTTACTGTACAAACACATAATCCATAATAAATGTGTTGTGAAGAGTAAATGCAAAAGCAGCGAGAATGTCGTGGTATTACACATTAATTAATTAAAATCTGTAGTGTTATTATGTATTAAATAATTATATTACATATTACAAAAGTGTCTTATTGACAACGTATACATTTTTAAAAACAAAGTTAACTCACATACTTGGTATAAAGACCATAAAATTGATTTAATTACATGTGATAAAAATAATCAGCGACACCATGCACGTTTATTTTCATGTATCTTATGAGTAATTCTTAATTACTTAATTACTTAATACTGAAATAGTGGAATGTGCAAAATTACGTTAATACATGTAAATTCTACCTGCAATCAAAGATGAAAATGTTATTTAAAATGCAGGTCAATATCAATTTATGAATTGTTTCATAACAATAATGGATGTACCGGTGACACTCAGCAAAGCGAGCAGCAGAGAAGCACATAATTCCAACATTCGAAACACATTGAACTGACCCATTTTATCAACTTCTATCAGATCTTGATTTATCTTCGTCTGTTTATGCACGCGAATAGCTGAAACATTGATTAAGAAGCATTATTAATTCAAATAGTTAGCATTACGCAATTTACAACTTTAACTTAATTCTATTATTCATATCAAGGCGCAAAGATAAGTGTAGTCTTAAAAAGTTATTATCGTAATAACATTCTTTGTGTGAAAAAGTCATAGATTTGGTGGAACTAGGTTTCTACATTTTTAAAAACTTTTAAATAATTGTATAACGGACAACGAGCTATCTTTTCGTTCCATTTTTACATTTATTTTTTAATTAAATGATTTATGTAATCAATTTTCTTAAAATTTTTTTTGAAAATGAAGTTTTCAAAAAGTTTTTCATTTTATTTTTGTTTACCAGTTTTTTTAGAATACTTTACTTCCAAGATTTATGTTTCCTAAAATGATAATATTGCTAGGATGGTATTGTCTACAGGATAAGGAGTCGCTGTTGTAGAAAATATATTTATTGCATCGGTAGAATTTTGTACTTTTTTTAAATATATCCCCACAAATGTAAAAAATATCTGTGTATTTTGCTCACTTATGTGTTACGATAATAGTTCTTAATAGCTATTAAAAAAATTCCTTTCATTTCGAGGCTTTAGAAAATTTTCTAAATGTATTTACTGCCTTTGCTTTTTGGTTTATAAAATAATGGCGTTATTTTAATTTTGGATTTTGTATGGTTCAAATTACATTATATATTAACAATGAACATTTTGCTCTTCGTAAATAGGGACTGGCTTCAATGGTATATATTTTTACCTTCCTTTTTCATCTTGGAAAGTGAGAAGAATGGCAATGGTTACACTTACTTTTACAACTTCATCATTTTTTTTTCATTTCCAATATTGCAATATCTCTAACAATCTTAAGATCCAACCAAGCCTATTTGTGGTGGGTGAAAAACTAGAACAGGTGAATAACTATAAATATATTGGAACCTGGCTTCCTCAAAAACTAGGACAGTGAGGTAGAGATTAAAACTCGCGTTGACATTACCCACAGAGAAATGAATATATACTCTGTAATCGTAGCCTTAAAGTTCCGCTTCAAATTAGTTTTCCCCAGCGCTACATCTGGCCAATACTTCTATACGGATGCGAGATCTGGCCTATTAAGGAAGAACTCATGAAACATACAGAAAAAATTAAAATGTGAGCCTACTGATGCACAAAATCTACATCTTGGACTCGGAAAATCACCAACGAGGAAGTTCTGCAAAGATTTGACCAGAAAGGCAACCTTTTGCAAATCATCAAATAACTCAAAACTGGGTTATGTGCTCAGATTCAAGCACGACAAATACCATTTCTTGCAACTAATGATGATGGGAAAAATTGGAAAGGAAAGCTGATTTTAGGAGGTAGTCACGGTTGCGTAACATTAGAGAAGGGACGAATTACGAGTGCCACAGAGGATAAAACCAAATATGCAGAGCTGACTGCTAACCTCGACTAATATGAGAGGCACCGTTAGAAGAAGAAGAAAAAGAAAGGATAGCTAAAGCTTTTTTGTATTCTTTCATCTTATTTGCTTTGATTTTAACCAGGTGATTCAACTAATAGATGTAATCAATTAAAACTTTTAAAAAAATTGTATGACAAGAACAAAGTCAAGGTCAATAAAAAAGTAGAGATAAAATGATTTAATGTACAATATGCATATCATTGAATGTAGCTTATTATACTGCTGATTGACTGATGACTGATTAATTAAAATGTTGAAACAGTCTTGGTGGCCACTTGAGAATTTTTCCCTTTGTATAATAAAACCAAAGGAGATAAATAAAATTATCAAAATTAAAAAAACACACCTTATCGGTTAAAAAAGCCCCAAAATGGACATTCAGTTTATAGGTTACAAAATACTGAGGTTATTAATTATAAGATTTCTACAACTACTGAATCAGAAATCGGGAGATATGCGAGTGGAGTAAGAGCATCTTGCGGACAAAAGACCCTAATTTTAACATTTGCTTTCAGTTCTTACCACTAAGAGTATCAATATTTTTTTTTCAAAATGAAAATTATATCAACATTACATTAGTGTTGAACCATAAAGTGAAGTTTTAATGATATCCAACGAGAGTAAAAAAGGTTTATTCCAAAATTTCTGGCAAAAAATTTGAAACAGATCATTTTCCGTGCGAATGCACAACTGCTTCTAATTTTATCTTCCGACTTTGATATAATGGCGCTTCAATAAAAAGATCCACTCTTAAGCAATTTTCATAAAAGTTTTGTAAAGAAATGTTGCCTCATAAAGTATTGTGGAGTGTAGTTACTAACATTAATTAAGTTTTAATGTTACAGTAAATATTTGTATCACTACTATAACACGCTGGAAAGATTTTTTCAAACAAATTAAAGTTAAGTTTTAGTCAGAGACACTATTTAATACATTTATAATTTCCTTGTCAATACAGAGGTTTAAAAAAAAATTAACTTGGACCATTATTTATATATTTCTTTCAACAAATTTACTACTTTATACATGTGAGTTACGTTTTGGAGTAGATACACGAAGCTATGTAAATTGTTATAATTGATAAAACAAAGATGCAGAAGTAAAATATTTTAAGATTTTCAATGAGTACTCACAAATTTTCTCATGAGCTTGAAACGTCATCAAATAGATTTTTATTTTTTCAACTTGCAAGTAGGTACATTAGCACAATGTGCAAATACTCAGGATTTGTATTACAGGAAGAGACGACCAAAAAACAGTGTCAATGTAATTCAATTTCAATTATTTATGCATATTAATTTCAATAAATATTTTAATGCCTTGTTAATACAATGGTACTTAATTGTTATATTACTGAAATTCTGAGTGTGATTGTTATTAAAATCAACAATATTTTAATACCCAAACAACAATTGAAATTAGTAGGTGTAAATGTAACCATATTACTAAGTGAAAAAAAAATCAGCCATTTTTTCCAACAAGATAAAAATTAGCATTTACCTTATATTTCAAATTATGCAAGTAGAGAAAAACGTGATTCATAATATTTGTGAAAATATTATAAAAAGCGAAGAAAAGCTGAAATTTAAAATGAATATTTACATGTATTTAAAAACATTTATTTTGCTAAATAATCTAACAACTAAGTTATCTAACATTTGCATGCTTTATTATAACCGTTCACAGACATTAGACTGTTGTAACATAGTAAATAAAATGATATACGAAATATTGTGTTCATTACAAACCTAAACCTTAGATAGAATCACTTAACACATCTGCAGAGATGCAAAAAAATTACGAAGTAATCCGACAAACTAGTAATATCTTTCCTTTAGAGTGGTGTGTTGAAGATAAAATTCATATTGTTGGTCTGTCTTACTCTAATTTACTCATCTACACTTCTCTAGCAAAACTCTGCAAGAGCTTGAAAGCTTTTATCTCTTTACTTTTTATAGCTGACATTTTGAAGAGAGTCTTGACATTTTACATTAGTATTTTTTTACGAAATTTCACTTTTTTTCGTTGAGTTCTTTAACTCCTCGGGCATACACGTAACTTATAAGTAAAGAGGCGATAAGATAAGTAACCAAAATATGCAACATCTACTTCAAGTCAGAGTTGAACTGATATAAGACATAGTATAGACAAATAATATTTATGTTTGATGTTAGCCACTAACTGCTGGTTGAACTACCCTGGGTACTCTTGAAGATTTTATGATGTTGTTGTATAAGTAGGCCTGGCTGTAAAGTGATACATAGTTTCCCTTAGAAAAATTTCGTCTGGTTTAAGAATCGATATTAGAACATGGCTGAGTACTAATCATCGGTAAAGTAATAGAGAATGTTCTGATTTGTATATTGACTCACAAATAGAAGGCAGCATCTCCCATGGTCGCGTTATCTTCACTTGACAGCACCCTATCCGGCATTCTCCCACTTGTACTATGTACATTATTAAAATTTAGAAATGAGCAGATGCATCGATCTATAAAGACAGAATTCATACAATTAATCCAGCAATTATGAAGACGTTATAATTCAGACGAAAAGCAAATCATGATATTCACTGGGTTTCGATGAAGGAATATATACTACACAAATGTATGTAGTATAGAGGACACTAAATACCTTAGCTCATAGATGCTGGCCACCAATCTCGTATTAGTGAAAGTACACCAATGTAAGGGGCACGCTTGCAATTAGAATTGAACTGCTGCCATGCATACTCTAGTTCAGCAGTATTACTGTTCAATGATGATCCAGAATCTCATCATCATGTACAGACTCGTACAACCAAACCTTTGCACCTACAATATCTATTTGATCAAACGTATGTATATACGTGTATATATATATATATATATATATAAATATATATATATATACACACATATATATATATATATACATGCACACACACACACGCATACACACACATATATATATATATATATATATATATATATACAAACAGCAGCTACCACATACAGACAACCACTACTGTACCACATTGCAGGTATAAAGCCATAAAAACCTACTATGTACCTATGGAACTTGATAGGGACACTGACGTAACTTTTATTTGTTTCTACACTCTAGAATAAAATACGGGTGGTTTTTTTTTATTTTGTCATATTATTAACAAAATATTATTTATTAAGAGTTTGTATTAATTGTAATTGTTACTAGCAGGTATAGTGTATTCTGGCACACAAAAATAAACATTTTAAATTTGAAATTTATTCTCTTTGAATGAAAATTCTCTTTCACTGACAAAAACGTATTTTTGGCAGTAAATGAAATCCAACTCTTATTAAGTCCTTTTTCATTTGTTACGTTTTTTATTTTAATGAATAAATTTTAATTAGAATTCTGCTGTTTGCTGCTTTATTTCACTTCTGTTTGCTGTTCTCAGTATGGTTGAAAAAATGATAAAGAGCTAGTAAAATTATTGCACGCCTTGAAGAAGGCTGTAGCCAATGTTATGTGTCTCAGCAGTATAATGTGAGCCGTTCCACCATCCAAAGGACCTGGCAAAGATAGAAGGCTCGGTTCTGAAAGAAAACGGTGCACTGAGCCACGGGACGACCGCTTCATAGTCAGTCAAGCGCTACGAAAGCGTCAAGTTATGTACGTGGATCTCAAACAGAACCTCGAGGACGTAATAGGTATACGAGTAAGCCTATGGACAGTCAGAAGGAGACTTCAGGCTGTCAATATATGTAGCTATCGCCCAGCTCGTAGCCTTACATTACTCCGTGAGCATCAAGTTGCGAGATTGAGATTCGCTCAAAATTTTTCGACATGGACTCAACAAGACTGGAATAGTGTTTTATTCTCCGATGAAGTTCGTACATCGATTAGTGGTGAGGATCAACATCGGCGAGTATTACGAAGACCTGGAGAACGCTTTGCAGAAGTGTGCTTTGAGGAAATCACCTCTGACGGTAGAGGCTCTGTAATTTTTTGGGTTGGTATTAACTCAGACGACCGTACCAAATTAGTTTTTACTGAAAAGGGCACACTTAATGCGCAAAGGTACATAACAGAGATTCTTATTCCTCATGCCCAACCAGCATTAACAGCAGTTGGAGGCCAGTCCATTTTTATAGACGACAACACTTGCACTCACCGTTCTAGACATGTTGATGTGTATATGCACGAGGCTGGAATTCGTCGGTTAGACTAGCCAGCTAGAAGTCCTGGCCTCAGTCCGATAGAACACATTTGAGATAGTCTCAAACGACGCGTCAGATCCGTAAAACCAGGTCCAGAAAACATTCAGGCCCTTAAAAATTTGATCGTCGCTGAATGGGAATGTGTTCCTCAGGAAATGATAAAAAATGTCATCTAAAGCATGCCTAACAGATTAAGCGCATTGATTTTAGCTAGAGGAGGCCATACTCGTTACTAAATTTTCAAATTTTATGTTCAATTAATAAAAATTATTGAAAAATAAGCTTTAGCCATTTTTAATGTACCAGTATGAAAATGCTCGTCTTTGGACTTTACATCGTTTTTTTATTTATTTGCATTTTCAATGACTGAAGTAGATAAAAACGATATCTCAATAATAAATAACAATATACTCATCATATCGTCATATAAAATGCATCAAATAATAATAAAATAGCTCTGATATGGTTTATTCCCATAAGTGTCCGTTTTTTTGCAAAAGAGTTTAGTTAAATATTTCCACTTTTCTAAATTATTTCATAATTGTTATCGTAAACACCAAAGGGAATGAGTGCTACAAAATTGATGGTTTTTGTTCTCAATTATCTCAGAATGTACTACATATATAATATTGATGTTGGAACATATTGTAATCTGCTGTCACTCTCTCAATATACTAAAAATATGAGTTTCAGTTTTTGCTGTTATGGGGTTGGCAGATAGTTGCGTACCGCTTTAGGTAAAGGGTGCAGCATTCAACAGCGCAGTTTGCAACTTGTTGGTGCACAGCATGCTTTATAAAATTTCAACTTCATAAATGCTAAGTATGAGAGCCATAAGACGTAACGGCAAAAGAAATTTTTTGTAATTATCTTTTCTTTTGTAATCTATACAAAAAAAAAATAAAATTGTAATTCCATGCAAAGGAAACACTGTGGTAGATTATAATTCTTAAGAGCTACTGAACATATTTAATATGCCAACTGTATTATTTTATTTAAATTAATATGCAAATGTGAAATAAAATTGGGGTTTTTTCCCCTTGTTAATTCAAGACACAGAAATTATTATCTCTTCGCAGTTGTTCCCCCTATAAAAGTCAATTTAAACCAACGGTGTTAATTAACATCTGTTGGTGTCCATTCGTTCAAACTGAAAAAAGAAAATATTTTAATTCAATATATTGATGTGAAAATGTTAGAGGAAGAACGGTATTAAAAATTTTAAAGGTAATAGATTGAATTAAAATGAAATATTCACAAAGCAATAAGGATTCGAACAGATTTCAAATTCTTTTCCTTCCATTGCACTAAAATTTTCCACTATTAACAAAACTTTCTCTTATGTTATTATTGAATACTTTCAGTAATTTCTTCCTCTTGCAATGCCTTCTCTTAACTAATGTTGGCAATCATTATGGCTATTTTGACTCTGGATGCAGTTACCTAAAAAAGCAAATGGGTATTTTATTGTACCACAGGCATAGGTCTTTCAGCCAGAATCTTCTCTCCTACCAGGCCTGCTCTTGCTTGTTATCTAGACTTATACAATGTTCATTGCAATTGAAGTAGTTATGTATAATATGTCCTAGGTTTTGGAACTTGTGTTGTTTTTATGCTTTTTAACATCTCTGTATCTTTATTCAAAACTCATGAGATTTGTGTCATTCTGCAGTATACCCACATCTCAAAGACCTAAATTCTCTTGCTCGTTGCTTCAGTGAATACCCAAGTTTCAGCTACATATGAGAAGTATCTAATGAAATTATCTAATGAAGGGCCACAAATATTTGCAGGGTCAGGCTAAAGTTACAATCACAAAAGATATTTCTAATAAGCATTTCGGGCTCACCCCATTCTGCATTGGATTTCAAAATTGTACTTATCTTTATCGTCAACCATTTGACATGACAGTTGACATGTTCCAGAACAGTTCCATTTATAATGATAGGATATTACATGAAAGAATTTACTTTTTAATTTTAGTGTGCACAAGTAAAGATGATAATTGGTAGTGCAAAAGATGTTAGGAAAGTTTGGGTTTAAGCAAATCTTTCTAGACTCAAAATATGAATTGAAGCTTCTGTCAATTGCCTAGTATACGTCTCATTATTACAATGAACAGGGTTGATAAAATATTACATCAAATGCAAAACTATTCATTTAAATTGTTACTTCTGCTCAATACAAAAAAGAAAACAACTCTAATCCATTGAAAGCCTCCTCTCAATTTTAGATTAGTAAGAAATGTTAATAAGCTGCCTAACTTAATGTTTAATTGTATAAACAGTTGGATCATAGAAGCACTTGTTCCTATTATTGATGTTATAACACCTATCACATTCAATATCTCTAAGATAACCTGCCTACTATTCTGCTAATGAAAAATGTCCGTACAGTCTTCCTTTACTAAGAACTTTCCTTAATCAGGCCAAATACTTTAGACATATATTTATACTGGTCTTTCCTCTTTATTGCTCTTTGGACGAATCATAACTTCTTGATACCCTGCGGTCTAGATTTGACGTTGATTCGTAAGGCTGTACCGGTAATAACTGGTAAAAATGTGCCAAATTATTTAGAGCAAAATTATGAGAACTAGGCTATTAACTGATAAACATTTTACCTTTGTTCTACCAGTGTACAAATGTTCTTTCCTCATTGCTCTTTTTTATTTTTGTCGACACTGCAGCAACCCTATTAAAACTATTCAAATTATTGATACCGATTACCACTTCAAGGTAATATGTTACCATAAACTTAGAGTAGTTTATGGTTAGTAGAGTAGTTACCCAATACCCGTATAATTCCAATTGTTCCTATAGTGCTTGTTTGCTGAATACCCTAATAAGTCTTTAATGGCTCATGATATAATTTTTTCTCCAGCAAAATGTTTTAGTTTGGTAATTGATCATCAATTCATTTGGCATTCTCCAATAACTGACGAAATACTACAAAACTCCTCTAATTAAAATCATGGTCATGTTTGTCGAATTCCACTTTAACCCATTTTTTATGTCTGACCAGCTTCTCATCATATAAAAACGGTTGAAAATTTATCTGTTCAATTTATTTCTCGGCTCTGATAATATTGCTGTGCTAACGTATTGATGCCTTACTGCCTATATTCTCTTGCTTTTCTTCACTTTAAAGTTATTTCGCATTCTTAATATCCTTCTTCATAGGTCCAATATGGACTTCAACATTTATCAGCAGGTCGCTTTATACTATATTCCAAAGATAAGAATACCAAAGATAAGAAAAGATTCACCACAGAACATAACTCCATGATATATCTTTTCCCGTCTATTAGAATATGGAATGAGTTCCTTCAAAAGTACCTACTGCGCCCACAGAATCTATACTTACAAGTTTTTTGAAATTGAATTTTTTTTTAAATATATCTATGAATATTAACTACTTTGATGTTATCTCAAGTAAAATAGGAATAGTAATGCTAACAGGTTTTTTAAAAAATGAACCACCAGGAAAATAATTTGTGGATTGTTATTTATAACAATGGATAATACCAACTTGGCATTAATAAGTAATATTTGAATAAAGTATAATAAAAGCACCAGAAAGAAATGTAAGGTTTCACGATCAATAAATTAGAAGGCCATCACATTTATAAACGACATAGAAAAATAAATAAGTGTATCTGAGAATAGATGAGTAAATCCAATAATCAATCATGGTTATATTATGGGAAGACGAATCGCTTTATATTAGGCAAGTAATTAACATTAAATAGACTATATTGTCGAAGAGCATTTACATATTCTGTTACGATTGAGCAGTAGAAATATACAGTTTGTTTAAAAATGGCGTATCATTGTGTAGAGGAATCAATTCACATTTTAATTGTGTTACAATCAATTCTAGGAGTCAACCGATTTTTATACAAATTGGAAAATCGAACTACATTAATTAAAATTATTTTAAAGAAAATTTACAGTTTGACATTAATTTTTCTCATTATTTTGACTACTGTAACAGGCATTTGGTTCCACTATATCTCTCTCTACGCTGAAATAAAGATAACTCAATGTCTTTTTCAGATAACAGTTCTTATTAATGTCATATTTACTTTATCTATTGACATATTTTGGCAAAGAAATTTCTTTGCTGAGAGTTTGCAAAAATTCGATGATATTTCTGTTTATTACAGTATTTTGTTTAGAACAAAATGCTTTAAAAAATTAAGAATTATGACATTATTGGGCTTATTCATTGTACTTGTAAGCCACTTGATCTTTCTCATAATTGGCAACGTTGAAAATTGGAGTTGGGTCCACATAATTATATATTTCGGTGAAATTATCAATAAATTGGAACTGCTACTGATGTGTTTACTTACAAATACCATTATTGAAATGTTAAGAGAAGTGAACTATTATCTAAACCGTATGAATCGAGAAATATTTCCTAATAACACAAACTACACACCAGAATTAGCCCGAGTGTTAGTCTGCAACAGATTAAATGATAATAGCCATTTTGATATTTCAGGAAATCCTATGCACATATTGGTGTTACCAAATGTATTAACTATAGTAAATGATATATGCAATGCGCTCAATAAAATGTTTCATTTACAGGTAATACTGTTACAAATTAGAATAAATAGGATATTCAATAATTTTTTTTCATTTTAATCATTCAATTTTTATTTCAGGTGCTTCAGACTGTAGTTACAACTTTTCTTTTATCCATTGCTATTATTCAATACATATTGGACTTGTATATACATGACGTAAGTAAGAATAATATTACATAAATCATTCTAATTTTAATATTGTATTTAATAGTGAGTGATAATGAATTTATGGTAATTTTAATGACGATTATTTATAAAATAGTGAATGTCAACTTTCTTTATATTTATACATTTCTTAAAATGTTTAAAATAGAAAAAAGGGTTTAAAAAAAATATTGTTACTAATTAAATGTCTTTTCAGATACTGTGTTTAAAAGAAATAATTATCTACTTGATATCGCAGACAATTTACATAGTTGTCCTTGTGACTGTCTGCGCTTTCAGTGAGATGTTGGTTACAGAATTTCATCAGCTGAGAATAAACATCACAAAATTGAGACTTTCACCTCATATGTGTAAGTAAATTTGTGGTCATTTTTGATTAGAGAAATTCATTACTTATTGTACTAATGTAAATATCTCTTATTATCTTAATTTAAATGTAATCAATATCTTCAATACTTATCTTTTAATATCTTCATTACTTATCTTTTACTTTATCTGTTTTTTTTATAACAATTGAATTAGACCACATAAGAAACAAAGTCACTTGTTAAATGTACAACAGAAATTAATACAATTTGATTATGGAATATGGAAATTTCATAATCTATAGTCTACAATTAAACATATATAGAGTTTATCTACATTAATCTATGTATAATCAAATTAACACAGTTTATTTATCACAGTGACAATTAAATGTATTTAGGTCAGTGCTAAAATAATATTGATTTTTCAATTAATCAATGAAGACCAAGGGAACTGGAATAGAATAGCAATTACAGCAAAGCATGGTCAATGTCCTTGTAGATGAAAAACTATATATTTTGCAATTTTAACTAATTTTCAGTTACACTGTAAATAATTACCAAAATAGTTTAAACAGTGAGAAGCTAAATACTTATTTAACCCATGTTAAAATTGAATTAACCAATGTAAGGAAAATCAGTATGCAAAACGAATAATGTTGTTATTCAATTAAGACATATCATATGTATTTATCATAATGTGACCATTAAGCAAACAAACTGTTCTAGCTTTATCACCTTTTTAGAAACAGATGAAATGATCAAGTACTCAAATTCAATTTATAGTCGACTGCAGTGAAATAAAGCAGAGAGTACCGTGTTTCGAATGTACTATGTATTAATATGCATTGCACTACATATTCATACATTTCTTTGCCTACCACTAATGACTATGTGACATTTTCGTAAATTCAGTTTTAATGTGTAATATTTGTGGCAGTATATGATATTTATGTTAATGATAACTTAGATGAGTCGTGGGCGTAGCCAAAGATGTTAAACGACATATATAAAAATTTATGTTTTAAAGAGAGACTTCTTTAGACAACTTTTTAAATTCCATAAATATGAGTGAAGTTACATATAATAATGCTATAGGTGATTGCTTGGTATATCAGTCATCCAACCCCTGTGTGTCATGAATTCTTCAGAAAAAATGTTGCAGAATTTTTTTAAAAACATGTGACAAATATGGCTATTTCAAAAATATTTAGTTCAGTGTATACAAAGTGAAAGTTCAATGTAAAAAGCAACAATAGCAAATAATCTTATAAAACATTTGTTTAATTGTTCTTGAACAAGAATAGGGAGATAAATCTTTATGCATATAGAAAATATATTCTTATAACCATTCCCTTAGTAGTACTAAAAGTTATATTCTATTTGTTCCTATGGAAACCTAGATTGAGAATTTATAATAATTTTGTAATGTCAGAATATTATGGCTATTGCTAAATATTCTATATCTGATTGATTCATATTCTATTACACATTTTTTATATTCTTCCGCATAAGTAAATGACTGTTGTTATTGCATCAAGATGATCACTGAAGATGACATGTGGAATATTAAATTGGTTATAGTGGTTTTTAAAGTTAATTTGTAGAAGCAATGTGTGGTTTTAGAGGTTTATCATTTTAAATTTTATTAAATCATTATAAATAAGGGTTAGACCGCATGTAGAACTCCGCATGTAGAACTGTATACACTAGCACCTCCAGCACATATTTTGAGCATGAGACTTTTACACGGGATTGAATTGACATTTTATGTAATAGCAAGTAAACACAATAAGCTACATATTTAATTATGGTAGTTTTATTATTTATAACCACATACCCAACAGTTTTGGTGATGAGAAAAGGAAACCTATGCAAAGGGAAATGAACACCTACTATAAAAATTGAGTCACAGTTATCACAAGTGTTAGCACAAATGATGGAAACCATGTATGACATGCAAATACAACAAGCCAGCTTACAAAAAAACTTCAAAATCAAAGTACAAAAATGGTTATTTACATTTCGTTAGACACACATTTGGTCTACCAATCATTCAAGTATCAAGTAGTGGCATACTGTTCAAGTCAGACGAATGCAAAAATAAAAAAATAAAAAATGGAATCCAAGCAAAGTGTATAGCACCTTTTCACCCATCAACCAACAAGGGAGAGGTATGTGCAAACATTGTAAAACTAGGTGAAAGCAATGGTTAATGAGGAAGATCTATTACAAGGCAAAGTACATAAATTCCTGGTGGTGTACAGAAAAACAGCTAATACCACCATGGGATTGAGCCCAGCAGAGATGATGTTTAAAAATTATATAGAACAAGGATCGACTTAACAAAAAGGGGAACAGACTTAGGAAAGAAAGACAGAAATAAAGTTAAAATAGTAAATAAAGTATTTGAAAGCTGATATAGAGTAAATATTAGAACGTATAACAGCAATAAACAGAAATTCGGAAGGCTTAGAGAGATAAGAAACCTACATTACGAGGTGGAAATGGTTGAAAAATAACACCAAAGGCATGTTGACCAAATCACAAAGTCGGTATGCATGAACACACCTTAACACCTACACGTCTGGGCCACGACATCTGTGAGAATAAACCACACCGACAAAGAGCCATTCTGAAGGAGAATCGACGTAGAGAAAAACTACTTATAGAATTCGTGCCTCTTTGCAGGGGGAGAATCAGGCTGAAACAGTGCGTCGAACCGAATGGACCTGTAACAAAAAGAATAATAAGGAGGGAGTGGTATTAGACAACTAGTCCGAATGTAGTACTGCATACTCTAGTCCTTCTAGCGGATGTTTTGAGCACGAGTCTTTCATGTGGGATTGGTTTGATGTTTTATATAATAGTGAGTATACGCAATAAACAGCACATTAATTACAGGAGTCTTACTATTTATAAGCACATACACAATGATAAAAATATTTAATAATACTTCAAATTCTTTTTTTAATTAATTAGCAATTACTCATCTTGAATGAACTTACATAAATCACAGTAAGATGAAGAATGCATTTTTCATACATGTAAACTTTTGAAATATAAAAACTGCTTCGCGAACAAAGCATTGACTTTGGAGAAACCAGAGGTTAATATTTATAAAATGGCCTGTTAACTCCAAATATTACTAGAGTATATGTAGTTAAGTCGGCATAGTACACGGAATGGTAAAATGTAAAGAAAATATTTTATTTTATTTGCATTTTTGTGTCCTCTTCTGCACCTGATAAGTTTACCCAATTTTATATCAGTAGCATGTCTGCTTAAACTGAAAGACTATGTTAGGTAATAACAATGGTTTCATTGAAATCTATGCCCCAAGGTTATCATGTAAATGTTACATATACAACTTGTAAATTTATGGATATTTTTACTGGTACATAATTCCATTCAATCTGGGAAAATTTTTTATACCATGTCTTTTGTGTGAAATAAGTATAAATTAATTATCTATTGCTATTGTTTAAGGTCCATCAATCGATAATGAATTGGAAAAACTTGAAGAAATTGTACTTCAGAGCAATGGCGGAACTTTCTCAGTGTGTCAGCTCTTCGACCTGCGAATATCGTTACTGCCTAGTTTTTTCAACCTCCTTATTACATATATTATTGTAGTTGTTCAATTAGCAAGCTTGCATTCTAGTAAATAATCACACTTGTGCAATTATAGGTGTGAATGATTTTGAAAACATTTCATTTATTTAATTTTGCTCTATTTTAAACTTATTTTTAATATAATTATATTTACTTTTATCATTGTTGTATTTGCTCCACAGGAAAACAATTTCATAACAAGGAAATATATTGGGTAGAACCTGTTGCATTTATGTATTTTGACTTTTTCCTTGATGATTTATGGTTTATTCTTCCTTACTTTTACAATAGGTATTTATAACTTATTTTATCAACTAATGAAAACAACAATGATTCTATATTTATACATTATCTAAGTTATAAGTCGTGTTTACATATTGGTGATATTTAAAAAAGCCACTAGAACGTTAAACGAAGAGGATTTCCATTTCACTCTCTTGCCATTTCTTTTAATATTTGTCTCTAAAGCTGCAAAAAAGTATCTGTAAATTACTCTGATAAAGTAGTAAATATGTATTTTACATAGTTTATTGTCCATTAGTGTAATTCATTCTTCAGATTGCTCTACGAAAATGTATCTAGGTATTTCTCCCAAGTCTACGGATCTATCTGAATCCTCAACTCCAATCAATGTTTTAGCATGCCTTGTGTCTCCATCAAATTTCATAGTGTAATTGATTATGAATCTGACCTAAATACAAAACAAGGTGTTTAAAAAAATCTCAACTCCTCAACTCGAATCCTCAACTCCAATCAATGTTTTAGCATGCCTTGTGTCTCCATCAAATTTCATAGTGTAATTGATTATGAATCTGACCTAAATACAAAACAAGGTGTTTAAAAAAACTCAGTCTAAATAAACGGGTTGTAAAAAATTTAACGAAAAATGAACAAGAAATTACCACTCCATCCATCTAAATCTTCTTGCAGAGAAACCGAGAAAACTATTGCACCTAAGATTCCACATCTGTTTTCTGAACTCACCCAAGCCAATTTGTCAGTTTAAAATTTACTCCGTCTTCCAATCTTCTCCTCTATTTCACCTTTCCCCCCTCATAAATGAAACAAAGATCATATGTATGTTGCCAGTGACATTGGACCATTTATCATCCACGCCCAAAGAAAAGAACTCCAGCATAATTTGCTATTTTCGCCACATGCAATCGGATTTGGTCCCTTTTAAAAAAACTATTGAAGATGATGGCTTAAACGAAGTTAGGGGGAGACAAATTGAAGAAACAAGATTTCAGTGAAATTTTCATTTCTAAACTGCTAACCGTTTTGTCACCCACACTGCTTAAGGGATGGAGTAAATCGTTCGTCCTCAATAGTTTATTACCGATGAGGTTTTCAGTGCATCGAAATTCCTGAAGGTTGTGAAAATGCCATAAAACATTTGGTGCTTAAATTTTTTAAAAATGTATCTTTGGCCCTCATTACATTTCTCGAGAGATGATGGTCTACATCTTTGATAGCCAAGTTCATTCTCAATGCATTTTTGTGGCATATTTCTTCCTACCAGTGACCAAACATAATTTGGACATGTGGTGAGAAGTGCCCAACTCTGAGCCTTGCTTCCGACGTAGAGAAGATGATCTCAGTTGAAAGTTTCCCCACTGTGTTTTATCAAGACAAGGTATTTTTCTTGGATTTGGAATCGTAATGCTATATAAAGCCAAAAAGGCCTCTTTATCAAATTTATTGACACCGTCTCATTTGAATAAAAATAGTGAACACAAAAGCTCATTTGTCTGCTGTGAATGTAATTAATTTGATCAATTCTTGCAATTTCATTGAGGTTCTCCGTTATTCTGTCGGTCTGTGACTGGCTGGTTGTACGGGAATCATGGTCTCAGAATTGTTTTCCAAATCCAATCTATTACATGCAAAATTGTGGCGATAAAAGATGTATTTTTTGGAAGGAAACTTCTATGTTGTCTCACTTGCATTTAGGACATTGTTCTATTCTCGTTCATTCACTAAACTGTGTATCGGATATTTTGCAATCAGTGGTTACGAGATGAAAGAGGTTGATCTCGACTATAATGATATATTTGCATGTTGTCTAAATGATCAATTTCGTCCATTTACGTATATATTCAATATGTTATCAACATTAGATGCAGTTGTCAATAAACATGTACTACAATTAAACGAACATATATAGGAAAAAACGACATCACAATCTGGGGAATATATTTGTGTTGTTTATTTAGATGTTTATGTATACTTTTATGCATACTTTATTATTATTAGTATGTTTATGCATACTTTTTTATTCACCTGCATTTTGTAGTTATATTTGTACTTTCAGTAGATATTTGTCATTTGTACATTTTCTGTTTGTTTAATTACATTGCCTCTTCAACGTGACCTTGGTAAAATTTCTCACAGTAAAAGAGAATGAACACTGTTAAATATAAAATGAAATATAGTTAGATAAAACCATGTTGTTCTATTTAATGCTTCATCTCAAACTGTAAGTTTCTCATAAGATATTGGGAAGGCCAGTATTATTGTTGCATTGAGATGTTTAATTATGAAATTTTTTTTAAATGTTTAATTTTGTTTAAATTTTTCAATGTTTATAACAAATGAAATAAATAAAATTGAATATTAAATTAAACTCTTTTGATATTAGCAGCAGAAGATCATGACATAGACAATAGTTTTTTCTAAAATTAATATCATTCTTGTTAATTACGTTTATCTTTCATTTAATTATCTTTCACACGGTTTTTATAATATTGTGATATAAATGAAAAAAATTTATGGGCTTTATAATTTCAGTTAATGTTTTTTTAAACCTATGTACCACACTAAAATAAATACTTAAATTCCCAAAATGGATTTTCATTCAGATATTATAAATCTAGAAATGAGTAAACAATAATTAACTGTAAATTGTCAATGTCATTGAATCATTTATCTCAACACAAATTGCTTTCAAGAAAAATTTGGTTTCAAAATAAAACAAAATTATACTAATTTTCAACAGAGCATAGCAGCAAAGACAATTGTAAGTTATAGACCATTGTATTATCATTTGATTCGTTATTTCATTCTCTTTCCCCTTTTTCATAGTTATCTAAATGATTATCTCATTTTAACCCGACTATTTACATTTGCTATTCACTGCGAGCCGTATTGTCAATGTGTTAATGTGTGCTATTGTTATATTTTGAAAGGTAAGGTTACTATGGTAAGTAATTAGTGGAATTAATGACAAAATGTTGTACATAAAAATCAATACGATTATAAATAGGTAGTAAATTTACATAATTTTACTTATCTAACTCTGAAGAAAACTTTGTTATAGTGGAATACTTGGTGTAATAAAAATCTGACAATGTATATTTTTATGTAAAGAAAAATGACTGAATTTTACATATATTAAATACATGAAGAAAACATGTGAATTTTTATGGAGAAATAGTCTCTGAAGAAATGTATATATATACATGTATTAAACTTACAACATTCTAATGGTATCTATAATGTTAAAGTGATAGCTTATTTTTAAGTTACCATTGGAACTTTCCAAGATAAATATTCACTAGCACGCAGATTGAAATTGTATCAGTATTTAAAGCATTTGTTAGAAGTAATACAACTGAAGAGTCATTTGATGAAAATTAATTTCATATTAAATAGAATTATTTTTATTAGTATAGTCAAATTGAATGAAATATATTTTTTTGGATGTTATAATAATATATTATTACCTGAAATTTATTGTTTTTTATTTTAATTCTACTCATTTATTTATACATATATTACAATTATAATATCTTTATCTGTATAGTTACAATTTTGTTTTGAAGACTTTAAAACAAAAATTTTGTATGAAAATTTTAATTTTAAGAACTCATACTGTACATCCGCATTGATGATATTTTTTAGGTGATAGATTATGCTGATGCCATTATTAAAATGTTAAATATGGTGAAGTTGGAATGAAAAAATATTTTGTTATAATAGAAACCATCTATTATTAGCCAGAATGAGAGTTTTTCAATAGATTATATGGGATAACCATTTTTATTATTCTAAAAATCCTATATATGCACACACACACACACACACACACACACACAAATATATACATACATATATATATATATATATATATATATATATATATATATATATATATATACATATACATACAGATACATATTTATATGTATATGTTTCTGTAACAAATATTTTACAAAAACATTAATTACAAAAAACAAAATATGTGAAATACACTCAATAAAATATTTAAACTGCAAGTAAACTCTAACTGGTTAAAATAAACAGAATATCTTAGAATGTGCTTTCAATTTTACTCATTCAACGTCAGGTAATTCGACTTAAAGTCTTTATTTGTACCTGATCCTTTAACGATATTCAACTCATATTGGAATAGTATATTCGTGGCTTATTTCTGTAGTAGTGGTTGTCATAATTTGTTAGAAATAAATGAGTTTGTCTACAATAATAATTAATAGTGTCTTTCCCGGAATAACTTTCCTTACAACTTTGTATTAATCTATTATTTTTCTCGTTTAGTGCTATTATTTGGATCTATTTGGTCTGAAGCACTGTTCTTGTGGGTTCAAATTTTTGAGACTACTTGCACTGAAGGATTTCCTTTTGTTTATGGGGGCCTTCAAACATCACCTTCATTTTTTTCAGATATAGTGTTTAAATTAAAGATGTCTTCATTATTTTCCTTGGTTCCGAATCTACGAAAAATAGTGGAAAGTCTTCTTTACTGAATTTACGCATCTGACTTTGTGTGACTGTTTTATCAGTTCTTTTTTAATTATAGAAGTATCCTCCGTGGAGTGCATATTCCATCGTAAAGCTATATATGCTCTTTCATTCTTAATTTAGTAGATGCAGTGAGATATATTGCTTGTGATAAAATTGTCACATGGTGTTATTCAACTAACAGTACATGACCAGAGCATAATGTGGCCAATATGTAAAATTTATTATTTATGATCTTAATTAAAGTTTCCTTCAGAGATATAATATTAATGACCTACCATCACAAATATTGGTTTAGGCTTAGGTATGTGTTTTTTAAGTGCGTTATCTGGAATGATGTCTTCATTGTTCAAGGTCTCAACCCAGTTTTATATAAGTATTTCTAGGTTCATCATTTACACCTGATAATAAAATACGTCAAAATTTTCAACAACTTTTCTAGAAAAGTTCCAAATCCCTGGCTAAAAGTTTATTATTATATTTTTCACTATTATATATATTATCATTACGAATACCTTAAACTCAGCTCCAGATGAAGCTGCCAAATTACTGAGGGATAGTGTCAAGTTCAGTAACCACAATCATCGTTTTAAATTTACTCATTTTGATTAATATATTTTTTTTTTCATTAATATTTTTGCATCACTTGATGTGAAGTAAACTGAAGACTTGTGATTATTTGTCAAAGTAATTGGTTCTATTGTTGATGCTGTTGTTCCGCATTTAGCCACCGTTTTTAATAAGTGTGATATCCAGGGGTTTTCCAGATCTTATGAAACTTAATAAAATTGTACCATTATTTAATCCAATGATAACCACGATCCATCTAATTTTAGACCAGTGTCTATTTTGCCTACTCTCAGTAAAATTGTTGAAAAGACATTGCTTGAGTAAATGGAAGCCCATTTCAACTCTTTTGAACTACTTCACAGCCACCAATTTGGTTTTATGAAGAACAGGTTCACTAGAGATGCAGCAGTGGAATTAATTTCATGCACATCTTTGGCACTGGGGAAGAAAGGCAGGATCCTATTGGCATTCACTGTGATCTGTCTAAGGTGTTTGATTGTGTTGATCATAGAATATTACTCTGAAAATATGCAACATTATGGGTTAAAAGATGAAGCCCATAGCTTGGTTAATTTGTATCTCATAAAGAGATTACAACAAGTACAGACAGGGAAAATTAAATCAACAGATTCTTTAGTAAAGACGGTTGTTCCGCAAGGCTTTATTTTGGTACTATTTCTTTTCTCGTGTACATTATTGATCTGATTTTTTGATTGAAAAATTTCTTGAAACAGTGTTGTTTGCTGACAATACATTTCTCTCATTTTAAAGAAATAGATATGTTGAATGCAATTAGATATGAGAGATGTCACAAATGTTTACTTTGTTAGCTGTCAATAATTTATTACCTAATACAAAAAAATCTATGCACATTTACTCTTTGCAGTTGACACTAACTTAGTGTTCAATAATAATAGAATGAAATTTGTTAGCACAACAGTTCTTCTTGGTGTAACTATACATAGTACCCTAAAATGGGGAGCTCACATTTCAGAATTGGAAGGGAATCTTAGTTCACGGGAAACCTATTAGAAAAAACAAGAACCACCTTAATGCAAAATAATGTCAAATTATGTATGTTATAAGGTTTTGTCAATCTTTCAAGGCAACATTGCTATCATACACATTAATAACACTCCAAAGAATTAGTTCATACCTACTGCGCAATTTCTTGTAATTCCTACATTTAAAATATTGAATACTGTTTATGGCCTACACATTTATTGACTGTCATAATGACATACTTTTTATTAGTTTTAATGTTGGCTTTTACAAAATCAACCTCGTCAATTAGTAAAACTTGACAATTGTTATCAACCTTCAATATTAATGGGAGATGTTAATCAAAATGAGATTTTAATGTTGGTGAGAAACACTCATTATTCCTTCTAATGCACTATTGTAATATATAAATATACGGCCTTGGGCAAAAGTATTATTCATTTGTCTTTGTTTAAATGATCATCTTTTATATACAAAAGTAATATTTTGTGGGGCTATCTGTAGATTTAGGGCATAGTACGTTATTTACATTCACCTCGCTTATGACGTACCATTCTTGTTGTAGCGCATTTAAAAGTAAATGTATCAACATTATACTAGCATATATAATTTTCTTTAATTACACTAGCATAAATAGGGCCTGTCTATGTCTATAAGGGCCTGTCTAAAAAATAGACAGGCCCAAAGCATTTCCTAGCACTTCTGTATATCTTATGCTATTCATCTAATTGTCAAAAGGAGCCATGCTCTCAACCTTGCTGGCAGCCATGCAACTGCAAGCCATATACATTCTCTGTCATGTTTCTGCCTAGGCACTGTGCAGTCCAAGTTAAATCAGGATCGTGCAACTACTCTTAGTCTTACATATGGGGCTTCAGGGGTTTTAAAGACACAAAATGCAAGGTAAGCGATCACCCTCTTTTATACATTTTTAAGATATTGTACAAAATGGTGTAAACCTTGTTAAAAAAAATCTTTAAAGTATTAAGGAAATTATTATTTATTTATTACTTATGTTAAGCTCATAATCGACGATCAATTTAGTATGCGGTTTTGTGAATGCGGGCCAGGCTCGTGACTTTATTCGACTGTGAATCAGTCTAAGTATGCATACTTTAAGTTTAACAAATTTACTCGCAAAGATTTGACATGCTTAAATTTTACTAGACGAGCCGAACGACGTCAAATAAGTAGGACTGTCGATCATTGACGCAAGCCACAAGTTGTTTGTTTAGTTAATTTTTTCCTGTGTTTAACAGTTCTCTGTTCTGAACTCAATTTTCTATTTTTTAGTTTTGGGTGTGGTGTAAACAAGCAACAATGGCAAATTTTTGGAAAAAAATTTCTCATAAGATTTTGTTTGGGAATTCATTGAATGTTATAGGCAAAATGAGTACTTGTGGAATAATATATTATCTGACCATATATGTAAAAAAGTAGGTAAACATGAAAATTATTTGAAATTTCTGGAAGTAATTTGTAAAGTGGAACCGAATACGGAGCTAGAATCAACTAAGCAGAAGATAAATTCATTGCAAAGTAATAAAAAAAGGGTGCAATAGTCTAACTTCTGGTTCAGGAACGGATGAGGTTTACGTCTAAAGTCATGATATTACAGTCAGTTGAAGTTTTTAGGTGACGATGAAGATAGTAAGTTTCATTTATTTATTTATTTACCTACTTTAATGTATCTAATTGATACATATGGTGGACTTATTACTATACATCGCTACAAGCGCAATCTCTTACAGCGAACCATAACATCAGTCCAGCCCTGTTCGACGAATGGCCGGGAATCGAATTCAGGTCCCCGTGGTGCACCCCATCGTCAAAGGCCGTATGCCTTGTGACCAAACCAACAAATCACGGTGACGATCTTATACTTTACGCCAGTAAAATATTTTTGGTCTCATTTTGGGCTGCAATTGGTCCGGATTCCCCGGATTGGTCCTAGTTTGAAGGTCTGTGTCTACTACTGGACTGATCAAGTTGAAATTTAGTGCACATATAGGATTATGTGATTCAAATTGTTTTTATCTGTGGCTACTCAAAGTGGAAAAGTATTTTTAATTATTTGAACAGTTATGTAAGTTCATAATTAGTAGGTAGGTAATTTTGAAGGTAGATAAAATAAACAAAATTATGTTACTAATAATATATGTTTTTCCGGAACACATATAAACTTATCAGTATCAGAATCAGCACAATCACCTACAATTGAAGGAAAAATTGAGGAAACTCCTTCTCCAACAACACACCACAGCACAATGTCTAGAAACTTGATAGAGGTTACTAAATATTGTTGGACACAACATTTGTCTTTATGCAGTCATGCCCTCTTTGCTTATTGTCATGGCACATCACTGGTCGATAAGGCATGCATATGTTGATGGCGTCCTACTCATTGCTAATTGTATCTCTGTAATATATATCAAAAGTGTAATAATAAATCAAATCTAATTCAAGTCTAGTATTATCATTTATATAACACACACACAATACATGGTGTCAGTAATTGGGTTCATAGTCTATGTGTTGTAAAGTCATTGTGAAATTCTCTTGTGAAAAGTTCGCATCATGTCTCAAGAAAGTAAAAAGCCCAAGAAACTTTCTGAAATGTCCAGTCTGCAGCCCATAGTGATGAACGTTGACTTGGCTCAACAATGGAAAAAATGGGTCAATCATTTAAATTTTATTTACGTACGTCTGGCATACATGAAGAAAGTGATGGCAGAAAGGTAGCTTTATTTTTACATGTAATTGGTGAAAAGGGCGAGGACGTATTCAATACATTTGGAAAAAATGAGGATGTTAAATAAACATAATAATGTCAAATACAACGAGCTTGTCGAGTTATTTCAAAATCACTTCATCCCAAAAGCTAACCTCACTTATAAATATCATAATTTTTTCACATACAGACAAGGTGAAAATGAAACCTTAGACGACTTTGCTTGCAAATCACAATTAAGGTCACAAAACTATAAGCTGGGACAGCTGCAGGAACGCCTAATCAAAATAATGTTCATATATAACATGCATCAAAAAAACTATATTAGAGAATAATTATTGCTTGCAGATAAACTGAATCTTGATAAGGCCTTAGAGATGGCAAAATCCATGCTTGCTTCCAGACATCGAACGGATGAATTGGCAGCAGAACAAAGTTCAGTCTTATATTATAAGAGTCAGTCACGCTCAAGATCAAAGTCTAACTCAAGGAATGTCAGTCAATAAATGCAAATGTGAATTCCCAACTGTACTAGGTAAACTTACTTGCTCAGAAATTGGACTAATTAAAAGAATTTTTTGTGTAGACACTACAAGCATACAAACGTCAGAAAGTGATATTAGCCACTATTATCACATTCGTTTCATTAATGACCTAAGGAAAAAATGTATTCTTCCAGACCACTATAAAAATTAATTATCTGCACCACAATGACCTGTCCATAAAGTTACAAGGTTACGTACAAGGGTTGTGGTACTACGGAACGCAGTACTAAGTGTAAATACATATCAATACATGATTTCAAATTACACTGTTCATTTCAAGCCCATTGTGCTTTCAATAATGATTAATGTTATGCAAGGCAAGTATAGCCAAGAGGAGTGTGGTGTGTAGAAAATGTATTTCCATATGTCGATAACAATGTTGAGTAATGTATATTTCAAGGTTACTTTTTATTGTTTGTATACTTATTACAATTTAATAAGGAAGACAGATTTTTGAACTACATTTACATATGGTAGTTAGTGGCACATTGATTTACGTGGCGTAATTGTAATAATGTGATAGACAAATGTAAATATATAACTATAAGGTAATATTTCATATAACATCTCACACATGTGGTACATGTGGTACACATGTGGTACAAAGAAATGTATTTAGATAAAGAAGAAAATTAATTTTTGAAACGGTATCGATGAAATGATTCTTCTTTATTATAGAAAAAAACAAAGGGCAAAAGTAAATCTATCTGTCTGTCACAACCTTCTAATGTTTAAAGATTTTGAACTTCTTTTATTAATTGTAATGAATATATTCACGTATATGATTAAGCTAATATGAATATATATGATTATGCTAATACTGTGTGAGATTAGAAAATAATCATCTGGCCAACTGTGAGACGGAGCTGGGTGAACTGGCTTTGTGCAGTTGTCTATATCTATTGAAATTGTTGGAGCAAGTTAACCAAAATAATTTTATTTGAAAGTTTTAATCACAAGTTCAATTATTAATAAATTTTTTTTTATTTAAATGAAAAAACAAGTGGCTGTAAAATGAGAAGATAATATACTTATATTCAAGCTTAATTTTTTGTAAACAGTCTCTGAACATAAAAAGTGGTAAATTTAACTAATATGTATGAAAGTTTATCTAAATTATTATCCTTTACCAAGATCGATTAAGAGACTTCCGAAGTAGGAGTTTTTCAAGAAAATCGATTTTAACTGTTACACAGCCAAGAGAATTTGTGTTTGTTTCGATTAACCATTTTTTTTAACATGCATGTAAGCATTAGACAAAAACCAAAAATATTTACTAATCTAATCTCTTAATATTTAACTTACACAATTTCTAGTCATGGTAAGAGTAAACGCAAGAATTTAAAGCCAACCCCTACATACCTGGATCTCAATAGACAATTGAGATTGACTTCTGCACCAAAAGACATTTGCAATTAACTACTATGCAACACACTATTGAAATTTTGTATTAAAATTTTCCATGATTCATTTTTCAAGCTATGATGAAATTTAGACTTGAGCGAAGTTCATCGGTCGCAATTTATGTTATATAGGTTCTGCCTAGCTACTCTATGTCTGGCAAGGGAAGAGCTTAGAAAAAGCAGAAAACAAGAAAGTGTACATAGTTTGACAAAGTTAAGATGTAAATTTAAATAAAATGTTGGCGAGAATGGAAAAGTGTAGGGCGGGTAAAAGGGATTATATTACATGTTGCCATGGTCATCCAAGACAGGCCTCGGTTAATAGACAACGATTTTTACTACGAGGTTGTTGTTCATATTATTCATAGATCCTTTAAACATCCTGAAAGCCCATTGTTTTATATCTAAAAGTATCATATACATTCATATTACATGGATTCATATATAGATTTAATGACACTAAGTACAATCTCTAAAGCTGATAAGTTTATATCTGTTTTTAAAATACTAATGAGAGCTCCTTGATAAGTGCTGGTCATAAAGAAATTGAACTAGTGCTTAATTCACAGAATTAAAACAAATGATCGAGTAGTTTTTTTCGGTCATCCACAGACATTTGTCTACAAAGTACCGCACAACTATTTGTATACAAATTCTATTGCAACATGTCTATTGGGAAATATGAGTTCAATTTAAGTTGCAATTCTGTTTCTTACGATACCATTAATGTGATACTTAATGCTACTAAAACGATGGGAATAAAATTCTGAGCCAGAAATAAATGGACTTATTAACTTTTCCCATTTAAGTCTGAGAAAAAAAATAGTTGAAATCCAAATAGCATATCCTTCCCAGAAATGAAACAAAAGTGCACCGTCGGTATTTAAGTAAAGGACTGCCGAAATAGTTGTATCATCTATTATCACTAAATGTCCCATATATTATCACTAAATGTCTCAGATGGTTATGGTATAGTATTTTCCAATGTCGCAATTATGGTTTGATGGAATTTTCATAAAATTCGCAGTGTACTCCTTTAACTGCATGTATTCTGTCAGTGTTTAGTGACACTGTTAAGAAAGGTTATAGATAAGTTATTATGAGTTGACAACCATTAAAATTATTGAATTTTTGTGGAAATCTGTCAGTTGTAAACAAATTAATTATATATACATTTCTTTACAGTATCCAAGAAAGTCGATGTAGAGACAATGTAGAGACATTGCCACAGAGTCCATTTTTCTTAGAGAAATACATCAATATGTTTATTTCGTCAGCTTGAGTCTCCTGTAAAAGAATACCATTTACCAGGTATTATTGTCAGCAAATGACAAATAGTATTTTTGTATCACAACTATCTACACTTTCTTCCTTGTTGCTACAAACGCCTATAAATCTACCATACTTTGCAAATTATCACCTTTATTCTTGTCACCCATAAAATATTCTAAATCATTCACTTGAATTACGTGAATAACATAAGGATAATATCTCTCTTTTTCCATTTATCTCTGCCGATAATAAGAAACTGCTGTAGGTGTGACCAGTGGCGTGCAGTGCATTTTGGAAAGGGTAAACTGAGAAGGGACAGATATATAAAAAAATATATAGACATACACGCACGCGGCCAAGCGCTCGCAACTGCCCCTTATAACCCTGAAAACAGCATTGAAGGTGTAATAGATTGAAAATGTGTCTCTATAATTTAATCGTAGGCACTAAAAACCATAAACCCCTGACATAAATACCCCGACTTATTGTACTATGACGTTAATTTTGACCATAAAAAGATAATTCTTGCTTACCTAAACACACAACAGTATCTATTAATCTTTTCAAATTATTTGTAATTCCATGTCATTGTGTTCCCGATTCGCAATAGGTAATTTCCCTTTGAAAAGATTCAAATTTCTCAAGAAGAAAAAAGAAGAAAGAAGAGACAAATTTCTCTACACAAAGATCTAAAGTTTTGTAACTTTACTATGCATAATAAATGTTTTTCAGAATTAGCATATATTTTACCAGAATTTATGAAATTATCTAGATTATCAAAATCACCTTTATTCAATTACTATATTCAGTTTTGAATAATAAACAAGGCCGGCAAAACATTTGATGTAAAATGCAACTTCTAATTAACCACCAACATTCATCGTAAAAATTACTATGAAAATGATGTCGCTAGAATTATTACGAACGTACAATTTCAAAATTGACTTAGAGCAGCCATTCTCAATTAAATAATTTTTTTTCATTAAAATATAAATTGAAAAATCCTACCTTAAACACGTAATAAACAGAGCAACATTCAAAGTCGCAATTTTTTTTACGTTCATGACGAAAATGCACATCAAAAATATTAACTAATAGAATATTAATTTTAACGTACAAAGACAACACAGTAAGTATTTCACTGACAAATATAATATGCGTGTTTCAAAACCAGAAAACTAATAAAATTATTTGTAAAATTAGAGGGCAGCAGAGAGATGTTATAATAACACAATGGTTCATTGTTTGTATGCGAATGACATAATTATGGGATTGTTTCAGTCTAACTATATATATTTGTATATGTGTATATATATATATATATATATATATATATATATATATGTGTGTACATATACATATATATGTATATATATATATATATATATATATATATATATATATATATATATATATATATATATATATATATATATATATATATATATATATATATATATATATATAGCAAGCTTAAGCTCGCCTTAAACTATGAGCTGATGCTCTGAAGTCAATTTGAGTAAGTATGGATCATTTCTGATATGAAAAGTATTAGTAATTTGATTTGTTTTATTAGGAATGTAGTTTGTATATTTTATCTAAAATTCTACATACCGGTATGTTCGCTTTGTACATGCGAACTGAAAATTATATATTGAAATATGGAAATTGCTTAGTAATTAAATAAGTTTAAATTTTCGTAAACATGTGATATATATATACTAAATGTTCAGGGCAAGCTATGTGTAATTTCTTATAAGGCATTGTGCGCCATTGGTTGTGACAATACCTTTGTAAAAAGTCATCCTCAATTGCCTTTTACTAAATATTTTTAAAAAATTTTTGTTTTAATACAGTTGTTCAATGATTTGCAATGTTGTACTGTAAATAAATTCATATCCGTTGTAATGAAATGAGAACTTACATTAGTAAAACGAGTTAAAATGTATAAAAAAAATTAAACATTTATTTTATGTTTACAATTAAACATATATTTCATGATTAAACATGATTAAACATTTATTTCATGATTAAAATTTGTCACTTTCTTTAAAGCCATTTTCTATACAACCAACATACCGAGGTAGAGTTGACAAACAAAAAACTATCACTATTTTCAGTTATTTTGACAAGAGAGTCAGTAGAGTTTGACAAACATGAATTTTGGTGTGAATTAGGAGTATTTCATCAATTAATTGGTGTCAAGTGAGCTGTTGATCAGTTATCAGGTCAGGACATTCTACTGCAGCAGAAAATGGAATAATTGAGCCATTAGGGAGTAGATTCAGCTAGCAGGTACTCCACGAGTAACTAGGCTTTTTTTACAAATAGAGATTTTTTAATAATAGGCTATTTTTACTAAACTTTTTTTGCTTTCGGTAGTACAAGAAGTAATAAATAACCGGTACGAATACATCAAATAGTTTTAATAGGGTTGCTCCACAATCGATAAATATAAGAGGAAGGGAAAAAACATTAATCCAAGATAAAATTATGACCCTTATGCACTATAAGCCTCAAAAAAATTGAGCATGATTTTAAATTGTTATTGCTAGTGCGGCCTCGGGGATCAAATTCAAATCCAGATTGCAGGAGATTAAAAAGATAAGATTTGTCCAAAAACTAATAAGAAGGAAAGACTGGTATAAATATTAGTCTATCTATTTAGGTTGATTAAGGGAAGTTTTTTGTTAAAGGAAGTGTATACCATTTTTTTTAACGGAGAAACTCAGGGGTCGTCTTAGAAATATTGAATATGCCTACTGTATTATAATATCAATGATGGGAACAAGTGCGTCTATGATCCAGCTGTTTATATTGGTAACATTTCTTAAATATTTAAATTTGAGAGGATGTTTACGATTGATTAGAATTGGCTTCTTCATTTAAATATTCATGTAATCGTGTAAAGTATTCGTGTAGACAGAAGTAACAATTTAAATGTATAATTTTGCATTTGGTACAGTATTTTAACGACTATATTCACTATAGCAACATATAGTAGAAGATTTTTTAAATCCAAACTTTTCCAAAATCTTTTGCACTACCTGTTATCATCTTTGCTTGGGCACATTAAAATTAAAAACTTAATTCTTTCATGTAATACTTAGTATTTTGCCGAACTCTGCATTGAAATTTAATTTAATTTTTTTCTATAAAAACAGAAGTTGGTTTTATTTTTTACTGTTTTTTTTATTCACTCATTATTATATATTTGCTTTTATTTTTTTATGTTTCATAAATTTTGTATACTTAAAATTCAAGTAAATTTTCAATAACCTTTCTTTTTAATGAAGTTTGTATTACATTCTATTTATTTACATCAGAAATTATTTTCCACATATATTTCTAATATTTGTTTATTATGTATCGTAAAAGAAATGTGTTTTTATAGATGGTATTTTTCCCTTAATATTTATAAATTGTAATATGTTCAAAATGATGAAGTTATCAATTAATTGAATTTCATTGTAGGAAAGTAAATTTTTTTTTCATAATTGTCGTTGAGGCAACAAACAGCAAATCTAAGAGTCGATGGGCAGCTTTCATTTTAAGTGGAAATTTTATATGGGGTAAGACAGGGCTGCATATTTTCAGCATTGATACTAAATCAATACTTTCAGAGGCTCTGAACAAAGTAACAGAAGGAAAATCTGTCAATAGGAGACTTATTAATAACATAAGACATGTAGATAACATCACCTAGTTTTAAGCAATATGAGCTCTCAATACTGAATCAACTTTAACTATAAGCCAAACACTCGAAATTCATTCACTCATCACTATTAATGGTATTGCTCCGTTCGTAAACTGTTAAATGTATCTTGGATCAATTGTTAAATGTATCTTGGGGCAATGGGAACCACAGTTTTGAAACCCAATGCAGAATTATATATCAATTGTACTTCAATAGGCTCAAAGGCACAACTAAAATTTGTCTTATACCCAGGATAGCGTCAAACCACCGAAAGAGAAGATGAAAGCCATCATCAATTTCCTCAAACTTAAAACTTTAGATGAATCAATGTTTTCTTGGTGGAATCAACTATTAATGAGAAAATATATTTGATGCCATATTGTTACAATCTCAGCTAATTGCTTACCTACATAATGTGAGGAAGCAAGTTAAAACATCTATAGTTTTGGACACAGCAAGCAAATCAATCATTTAAGTCATGCAAGGACTGTTTAAAAAGTCCAGCCTTACTCATTCGCACAATTCACCTATCACATTATTTATCAACACAACTGGTACTGTACTGCAAGGATACGTCGATGAAAAGTGATAACCACTCAATTGTGGTGGGTAGTGGCAACCATTAGGCAATAGCATATCATATTGAATACATCGTACTACACCAATGATCAAGAACCAATGGTACCTTCTATGTACCCAACAAACCAACCTCACCCACAAAATCGCCAAGGCACCTATTATTCATATATAAATTCACCACCGATATATGCCATATCATCCACCAATATCTATCATGTTGCCTTGCCCGCTAACATTGTCGTAGATACTCTCAGCTATGTAAAAATGATCATAAGTCCACGACTCCATCAACTATCGACTATACAAAATTTGCATAGAAACAAGTACCGAAAAGAGGAACACAGTTAGCAGTCCAACAAAGCAAATTATTTGTTTAAGCAAGTTTCCCTAGCCAACACCAAGTGTAAGTTATATTGTCTAAGCTATAAATCATGTAAGCTATAAGTCGTAGCTTTGATGTATTGGGTTGATCACAAGGCATACAACCTTTGATATGGGATGTTCTGGTTGGTTATAAGAGATTGCTTTCGTAGCAATAAGTGTGCCCTATGTATCAATTAGATATATTAAAGTATATTAATAAATAAATATTGTGAAGTTGCAACTCAGCATATCCATCAGTACAGACGAAAGGATACTGATGCATCGAGTCGAGCCATTGTCTACTGCACTCGAGTGATGACTGATTTTTCTTAACAATTGTTAATCGAATTACTGCTAACTGCATGGGTAATGACAAACTCTGAACATTGCCTTATCATTCACAGTGTAAAGGAAGCATTGGACATTGGCTCCATTCACTAAAAGCTGTACTAATGTTATGCTTCAGCAGTCAAACAACATTATTGCTCAAATAATTTACTGTACTCCTTGGTTTGTGAGCCGTCACAGACAAAAGAGTAAGTTCCGCCAAACAAATGGAAAACTATAACTTCAGATTACTGGGAGGATTCCTGATTGCAGCTACTGTCTAATATTATACGAACCACAGTCTAGTCAGTAATTTGCTTCAAGAACATTATGATGAATAAAATCTGCAATGAAAATTTATGAAGAAAACGTGATAGCAAACACTTTGTAGATCATTAGTTAATATGATTAATGGTATCTGCATACCTGATGTTATTGATAAGTTTCCCAATGACAGATATTTCTTCAGTTACTTTATTCAGAGCTTCATGAGCAATGCTATTCAATCTTTATGTGAATATATTGAGGATATGCCTTATACTTTTAATTTGAAAATTTTCACTCAAAATGAAAGCTGCCCATCGACCCTTACATTTATCATTTTTTGCATCAACTACCAAAGAAAAATTTGGTTTCATTCAAGGTAACATCATTATCTTAAACATATTACTATTTATAATCGAAAAATAAAAATATATAGAGGAAAAATACTATCTATAAAAAACAAATATTAGGAATATACGTGGAAAATAATTCCGTCCGTATAAATAGAATGTAATACAAACTTTATTAAAAGGGAACAATTATTGAAAGAAAAGTTGAATTTTAATTTCAGAAATTTTGCAGAAAATAAAAATGTGCAAGAAAATGAACAAAAATGAAATGAAAAAAATTAATCATAAAACTAACTTTTCATTTTCTAGAAAAAAACAGCACCTTCAAATACAGATTTTGGCAAATTATTTTCACATGAAAGAATACACTTTTTAATTTTATTGTGCGCCAGTAAAGATGATAATATGTAGTGCAAAAGATTTTAGGAAAGTATGGGTTTAAGTAAATCTTTCTACACTCAAAATATGAATTGAAGCTTCTGCCAATTGCTTATTATACGTCTTTTCAAAATATTATAATGAACATGGTTGATAAAATACTATACCAAATGCAAAACTACGCATCTAAAAAATTACTTTTGTTAAAAAATTATATACAAATACACAACAGAAAACAATTCCAATCAATTGAAAACTTTCTCTCAATTTTAAATTATTAAGAAATGTTAATAAGCTGTGTAACTCAATGTTTATTATTTAACAGTTGGATCATAGAAGCGACCAGTGGCGGCGCTAGGCGTCGGCGACGTCTGCCACCGCCGACGGCCTCGCGCCTGAGGAGGTCTCGCAGAAAAACTAGTTACCTATTTATTTTCATTTCGCCAATCATCCTGGTTTAGGTTGCCGACCCCGAACAATTCGGGAAAAAAGCTAAGCAGATGATAATGAATTTTATTATTTAACACGTGCCTGATGGAAGTGAGTACCTAGTAGGTACTTTACGGGTATTCAGAATCGTCTGTCTGGCAACACTATGAAATGAAAGTTTCGCCCTAATTAGCGTTCTCACACACTGCCCGACACGATATCTGTATTGGGTGAAAATGTTTGTAAGTAATGTGTATGGCATTTATCATTTATTTATTTATTGAATTCATGGGTGTAAGTAAACCCATGAATGCGCAATAAATAAATCACTTATACGTGCAACAGATCTTAATTTAGCACACATACAAACATAATGTGTGTGTGCTCTTCATTATGAGCGTCCGATACCGATATTGTATTATCGAGTAGTGTGAAAACGCTCAATTTCGCGCACTTCGCACGAGACTCTGGACAGAGAATCCCCGTGTTGTTTAGTTTATTTATCTGTATTTCATTTTTCTGTGAGAGTAATTTTCTTCATACGGCAACTCGCAGACTCGCAAGCGCAAAGTTTCTTTTTATTGTATTGTAAAGTCAACACCCCGACGTTCTAGTGCACAGTTCTAGTGGATAAAAGTTTTACGTTATTTGTTATTAATTTCATACCTAATGTTAAGGTAAGTCAACATCAACTTTTTAACGACTTTAACAAAATTATTTCGTCAAAATCAATAGTTACCTATATCTTTTATAAGTTGTAAATACTCTTAATATTAACCAAGAAATGGGTTTGATTTTATATTTACTTAGGTAAGTAAAGTACCTACCTACCTACTTATTAAAATATAGGTCATCTATTTCTCCATAGAAACCGAAATAGAAAAGTGAATAGGTACCTGCCTACTTATTTTTAAACCTGTGCTAGTGTTTTTTCTCGAGATAATAGAAATATTTCGCCTCTCGATCAATGCCCCCTACATACATATACAGGATGACGGGAGTCGCTGGATGCAGCTGGCCCGCGACCGATCAAGGTGGCGCTCTTAGGGGAGGCCTATATCCAGCAGTGGATGCCTACCGGCTGAGATGATGATGATACAAAGTTGGCAGCTGACTCGTAAATTTTGTATAGTCGTTTTTTTTTCATTTCCGACAAAAAGTTTGTCAAAAAATGTTCCGGGTATGTATCGTAATCCATGGTTTTCGTATTTGCGCTTTATTCAGGACCTCCCTGTGTAATAATCATCAACCAACTCTTATAATCTGTATCCTGTAACATTGCGTTCTTACCAAACTTAACTAAAAAATGTTTTAGGTCATCATGTCTGGAGGACCCTCTAAAGACAGAGATGTAGGGAGAAAATGGGAATCCGGTGTGTCAAAAAGAAAAAGAAAGGCTGAAACGGCTATATCCAACCCAGCTCTGAGTTCCAGTATGATGAAATTTCTTAAAAAGCCTTCTTCAGGGGTCACTGCTGCAGAGTCACGTGATGAATCTTTATTTTCTGAAACAGAACCAGCTTCAGAGTTGAATGAAACTTTTAGTCAAATTTCTCATACAGCTTTACTTCAACATCGAGTGAATCTGCTGTGACCCAAATTTCTGAATCCAATAAGAGTTAGAAAGTGAGTATATGTGTGAGTCAGAAAATCAAGAGCAAGAAGTTCATTTAAGCGAGCCATTAATAGACCTAGATTTGGGGAAGTGGGTATTGCCACTAAACGATGCACAGCGCCATGACTTAATTCAAAACGGTCCCGATCAAGACCTAAAGAAATCTGATGAAAATTATCCAAAAGACCAAAGTAAAAGACATTTTTCTAAATTTCATTTTACTAGAAAATCGAGTAACGGCGAAACGCAACATCGCAGATGGTTAACTTACTCCATATCTCAAGATAAAGTTTATTGTTTTCCATGTAGATTTTTTTCACATTTGCAGACACAGATAATAAAAGAAGGATGTTGTGATTGGAAGGATCTGAGTCGGATATTGCAAAGACATGAACAAAGTCAAGGACACATGGAGTATATGATTAAATGGATGGAACTCTTTAAAGGAATCAAACACGGTAAAACGATAAATAAGGATCACGAGAGATCGATTAGGGAATCCCAAAAGTATTGGTATAATTTGTTTGAAAGATTGATAGATATAATAAACTACTTGGCCTCACACAATTTGGCATTTAGATCTCATCGAGAATCCTTGAAATTGAACGATAGTAAAAACTCTGGCAATTTTCTAGACTTAGTTAAGTTGTTATCTAAATATGATCGTCTTAATGTTGATTAGATAATGTTGATTAAGTTGCTTTTCATATGTATTAATGAAAAGCAACTTAATCAACATTATCTGAGCCACGACATCCAAAACAAATTAATTACACTAATGTCTAAATTAGGTATTAACGAAATTATACACAGGGTTAAACAAGCAAAATACTACGTCATCTTGCTCGATTGTACCAGGGACATAAGTCGTGTTGTACAAATGTCAATAATATTAAGATTTTGCAATTTGTCAACTGGAGCTATAGAGGAACATTTTATTGGGTTTATTGACGTCGCAGAAACAACAGGAGAGTATTTAACAAAATCAATATTACAAGAACTGGAAAGAAATGATCTAGATATCCAAAACTGTCGAGGACAGGGATATGATAACGGCGCCAATATGGTCGGAATTAACAAAGGTGCCAGAACAAGAATACTCAATATAAATCCAAGAGCATTCTTCACACCATGCGGATGCCACAGTTGGAATTTACTTTTGATAGATGCAGCTAACTCTTCAACGACAGCCAAAACATTTTTCGGCTTTATCAATAAAATCTATGTGCTGTTTTCAAAGTCAAGCAAGTGTTGGGAGATAGTAAAAAGTAAATTAAAATTGACATTACAACCTCTAACTGAAACGAGACGGGAGAGTAGAATCGGAGCAGTAAAAGCAATATTTTTACAATTTGATGATGTCATCGAATGCCGTGAATGAACTGAAAAATAAAACTGATGATTCTGAAACTCTAAGCGACAGTGAAGTAGTTGAGTATATTGTTGCAATACACGTGTGGTATGAGGTTTTGCTACGTGTAAACAATATAAGTATACTATGGCAATCGGTTCAAGACAACTAGAAAGTCTCTATTGATACTTTACGTTCATTTTGTAGCTGGATTCAAGAATTCCGTAATACAGGATTTGAAAAAAGCGTAACAGAAACTAGATTGTTTGTGGAGAAAAGTACTTATGAAATTCAGTCTCAATTTAAGGAAAAAAGAATAGCCAGGAAAAAACGAATGTTTAGTTATGAACATACTGATGAACCAGTTGAATCTTTTGAAATGCAGTTCAGAGTTAATTATTTTAACACAATGGTAGATGCTATAATAGTCGACACCGAATGTCGATTTACAGCGATCAATGAATATTTTGAGCAATTTGGTTTTATTTATGATATCAATTATTTGAAATCTATGCCAAAAGAGGATCTTCTCAAACATTGTAATGATTTACGTACAATACTTCGGGAAGGCGAAAACAGTGACATACAGCCTTTCGAACTATATGAAGAACTTCAGCTTTTAAAAACTAATTCACTAGACTCTATCAACGATGCAAAACAACTCATCCAATACATTTTAGAAAATAATTTAGAAGAAATATATCCAAATATTTATATTACAATTAGAATCATGCTCACAGTTCCGGTCAGCACAGCTTACGCTGAGAGAAGCTTCTCAAAGTTGAAATTGATAAAAACCTATTTGAGAAGTACGATGAGCCAAGACAGACTATCCGCGTTATCAGTTCTGTCAATCGAAGCTGAAATAGCGGCTAGACTTAACTACGATAAAATCCAGAAAAAATTCAGTGAAGCTAAAAGCCAAAAAGTTCGACTATTTTAATTTCTATGTGTGTAATTATTTTTTGTCATCATTTTATTAACAATAAAACTCGTTATACTCATAAATTATTTTATAATTTGGCTCACTTAATTTAACGGTTTTTTTCACTGCGAAGTAAAGAGGCCTCGCGAACTTGATGTCGCCGACGTACACATTTGGTCTAGCGCCGCCACTGGAAGCGACAGGAACAAGCCATTATTGAAATCAAAACACCGACCATATTCAACATTTCAAGATAAATCTGTGGTGTATATTTTCCTGTCTTCTAGACTATGGAAAGAGTTACTTCAAAAGTACATTTTGCATCCACAGAATCTATGTTTACAAGTATTTTGAAATTTAATTTTCTTTTAAAATATACCTATGAATATTATTACTTTGATGTTATCTCATGTAAAATAAGAATAAATCAACACTTACACAATTTTTTAAATAAAAAAAAGCCTCGGAAAACCCTTTACCTATTGTGGATTGCTATCTCTAACAATTGATAATACCAACTTGACAATAATATATAATAGTTTAATTAAAGTATAATAAAAGCACCAGAAAGAAATTTTTACAATTAATAAATTAGAAAGTCATCACATTTAGAAATGACAAAGGAAAATAAATTTGTATACCCATAGAATAGACGAGTAAATCCAATAATCAATCATGGTTATAAAATGAAAAGACAAATTGCCTTATGTGAGGCCAAGTAATTAACATTAAATAGACTACATTGTCGAAGAGCATTTCCATTTTCTGTTAGAATTGGATAGAGAAATATTCAGTTTGTTTAAAAATGGCGTGCTGTTGTTTAGAGGAATCGATTCACTTTTTAATTGTATTTCAGTCAATTCTGGGAGTCAACCGATTTTTATATAAATTGGAAAATCGAACTACATTAATTAAAATTATTTTAAAGAAAATTTACAGTCTAACATTAATTTTTCTCTTTATTTTGGCTGTCGTAACAGGCATTTGGTTTCGCTATATCTCTGTCTACACTGAAATAAATATAATTGGATGCCTTTTTCACATAACTATTCTCATTAATTTCATATTTACTTTATCTATTGACATATTTTGGCAAAAAAATTTGTTTGCTGAGAGTTTGCAAAAATTCAATGATATTTCTGTTTATTTCAGTGTTTTGTTTAGAACAAAATGCTTTCAAAAATTAAAAATCATGACATTATTGGGCATATTCATTGTACTTGCAAGCCACTTGATCTTTTTCATCCTTAGAATTATTGAATATTGGAGTTGGTTCTACATAATTACATATTTTGGTGAATTTGTCAATAAACTGGAACTGCTACTATTGTGCTTACTTATGAATACCATTAATGAAATGTTAAAAGAAATAAACAATTACCTGAACCGTATGAATCGAGAAATATTCCCTAACAACACAGGCTGCATATCAGACTTAGCCAGAGTGATAATCTGCAATAGACTAAATGGGAATAGCCATTTTGATATTTCAGGAAATCCTATGCACATATCGATGTTACCAAATGTATTAACTACAGTAAATGAAATATGCAATGCGCTCAATAAAATGTTTAATTTACAGGTAATATTGTAACAAATTAAAATAAATTGGATATTCAAGAATTTTATACATTTTAATTCCTCAATTTTTATTTCAGGTACTTCAGACTGTAGTTACAGCTTTTCTCTCATCCATTGCTGGTATTCAACTCATATTGAACTTGTATATACATGATGTAAGTAAGAATAATATTACATAAATCATTCTAATTTTAATATTGTATTTAATAATAATTGATGATGACGTTTTGGTAATTTTAATGACTGTTATTTATAAAATAGTGAATGTCAACCTTTTACACTTATACATTTATTAAAATGTTTAAAATAGAAAAAGAGGGTTTGTAAAAAAAATATTGTTACTAATCGAATGTCTTTTCAGAAACTAGGTTTACAAGTAATGCTTAACTATTTGATATGGCACACAATCTGCATATTTGTTCTCACGGGCATCTGCACGTTTAGTGAGAGATTGGTCGTGCAATTTCATCAGTTGAGAGTAAACATCACAAAATTGAGACTTTCACCTCAAATGTGTAAGTATCTCTTCAGTAAATTTGCCATCTTTGATTAAAGGGATTCATTACTTATTGTATTCATATAAACATCTCTTATTATCCTAATTTAATTGTGTTACTTCAATTTGGATGGGTAACTTTACAAAATGTGATAAATATTCTATTCAGGCCGAATCAGATCACTGATAAATGTACAACAGAATTTAACACAATTTGGATACGAAATATGGTAATTTGGAATATTGGAATTTCATTATATTTAATCTACAATTAGATGTGTATAAAGTTTATCTAATTTAATCAATGTATCATTAGTTTAGAATAACACAGTGGCAACTGAGTGTATTTCACTCAGTGCTAAAATAATATTGATTTTTCAATTACTCAATAAAAACCAAAACAACTGAAATAGAATAGCAATCACAGCAAAGCATGGCCAATGTCCATGTAGATGAAAAACTAAATATTTTGCAATTAGAACCAATTTTTGTGTAACTAAAAATTATGTATATAAACAATTACCAAGTTAGTTTCAGCAGTGAGGATCTTAAGGCTTTTTCAACCTAAATTAAAATTAAATCAAGTAACGTAGGAAAAATCAATATGTAAAATGAATAATGTTGTTGATGGACTAATAAGTATCAATTGTATTTATCATCACGTAATAATTAAATGAACAAGCTGTTCTGGCTTTATCAACCTTTTAGGAACAGATGTAATGATCAAGTACTCAAATTCACTGCAGTGGAACCAAGTGTTTTGTAGGTACGGTGTTTTGTAGGTACTATATTGTATTAGACATTCGTATGTCGATGTGCCCACTACTAATGACTATGTGACAAAGGCAATTTTTAATGTATAATATTTGTGGAAGTACATGATATTTATGCAAATGATAACTCAGACAAGTCAGAGGGATAATCAACAATGTTAAATGACGTATATAAAAATCTATGTTTTAAAGCAAGACTTCTTCAGACAACTTTTCAAATTCTGCATATAAAAGTGAAGTTACGTGCAATAATGCTTTTAAGTCATCTGACCCCTTTTTGTCATGAATTTTTCAGAAAAAATATTACGGAATTTTTATAAAATGTGACAAATATGGTTAAGCCAAACATTTTTGTTTCGACGTGTATAAAGTAAAAGTTCAATGTAACAAACAACAATACTGAATAACCTCAAAAGACATTTGTCTAATTCTACAAGAACTTGAACAAGAGTAGGTAGATAAAATTCTATGCACATAGAAAATATATTCTTGTAACCACTCCCTTAGTGGTACTAATAGTTATATTCTGTTTTTTCCTATGGAAACCTAGATTGAGAATTCGCAATAATTTCCTATGAGTCAGAATATATTGGTTACTTTTATATATTCTGTATCTGACTTATTCATATTCTATATTCATTTGGCCAACTAAGAAGTCGGCTTGATTTATTTCAGTTTTCAAGAATTTCTTTTGCTTGTTTACCATTTTGTGGACAATAATGCTTAACTAATCAAAACATGAGTATCATATCAAAATTTTCCTAAAGAGATGACACATATTGTTTCTTCTCTGATTGGATGTTTTTACACACCTCTTACCCAACGACACTCCATAGGTTTTTTATAACCAGAAGTAAATTTTCTAAAAAGATTTTAAATTGAATTCATTAATAGGATGCAATTAAAATTTAATTGAGGAACAATGAAATAAAGAAAGAAATTTTTTATATTCTTCCGCATAAGCAAATGACTGTTGTTATTGCGTCAAGATGATCACTGATGATGACATGCGAGTGTTTTAAATTGGTTACAGCGGCTTTTAAAGCAAAACCAACTTATGGTTTTAGGCTTTTACCAAAAGGAAACAAATCATTAGAAATAAAGATTGGACAACTAGTCTGAATGTAGCACTACACGATAGCACTCCTAACGAATGCATTGAGCAGTATACGCTACAAACCACACATTTAATTACGGTAATGAATGATGGCGATGAGAAAAGGGAATTTATACAAAGGGAAATGAATACCCACTATAAAAAGAAATGAAAAACAATGCGTTACAATGGAGTCACAGGTGTCACAAGTGTTAGCACTAAAGATAGAAACCATGCGCAATATGCAAATACAACAAGCCAGCTTACAAAATGCACTTAGTGAGGTAAATGTATCTTTTATTAGCTATTTACAAACATTGCAGAACTACATAACTTTAAAAGGCGGGACACATACTAACACAAAATTACAAATATTTTAATTACATATATTTACTATATTGGACCAAAGTATTAGTAAGTTTTGAAGAATATTACAGCACTAAATATACCTAAATCAAATCCTTTGATGAACTGCTAAAAATATTGGGAAATCATATTGCATCCAAACTTGGTAAAGTTGCACAACAACACAAATTCTGTCTCAGATCACCAAATAAACATGAAAGCATTGCCAATTGTGTAGCCGGACTCAAGGAAATAGAAGGTAAATGCAATTTGATCTGCAACCATTGCAAAAATACCACATTTGAATTGCACCTCTGAGTTCAGTTTATATGAGGGCTGTGTAGTTCTGAAATTAAAGAGAATTGCTGCAGGAATCTCCCAGTACCAAATTGGATATTTTGAAGATCGCCATGGCCATAAAAACATCTGAATCTGAAACACAAGACAACCAAATATAAAATAAATATCAGTAAACAAAAAACCATACACGGCAAATAAATACAATGCTGTTCGCATTGTATTATAAATATACAATATAAATCAAAATAATACAAAGAAACAGAAAATTAATTGTTTCCATTGTGGGAAGATAATCACAAAGCAAATCCGTGCGGACTAAAAAATAAATTATATTGTGAGAAATACAAGATATAAGGATATCCAAAGTCAGGCAAACAATGTGAAATGTATTGTTTATTGCAGAAGAACCCTGCAAAAGTACTAGTACAAAGCTAGGAATACGCAAAATAGCCATGAAGCCGGATTCACATCGATTTTGCTCGACCATTCATGAACCAATACTTCCTTATCATGGTAGACGCTTATATAAAGTAGCTAAAAGTCATCCCAACCTAATTTTTCACAACTACAGCAACTACAAACATAGTGAAAAAGCTATATACAACATTTGGTCTATCAATCACTCAAGTATCAAGTAGTAGTTCAGGTCATACAAATGCAAAAATGTTTGAAAGAAAATGGAATCCAATGGTGGTGTACAGAAAAACAATTAAATAGCACCACAGGATTAAGCCCAGCAGAGGTGATGTTCAAAAGATTATGTAGAACAAGGATTGACTTAGTAAAGAGAGAACAGATATGGGAAAATACGACAGAAAATAAAGTAGTAAACAAAGAATACAAAAGTGGATATAGAGTATAGATTAGAATACATGACAGCAATAAATGAAAATTCGAAAGTATTAGAAAGAAGAAGAAAATTACATTATGAGTTGGAAGTGGATGGAAAATTACATCAAAGGCATGTTGGCTAGATCACAAAGTCGGCATGCATGTGCGACACCCTAAACATGCCCTACACCTACATGTCCGGGCTACGACATCTACAAGAGAAAGCCATACTGACACAAAGCCATTCTGGAAGAGAATCGACGGAGTCACCTAGTTTTGTAAGGATAAAAGTTACACTGCCAGCACCAGGCCCTACAAGATACGACCTACTGAAAGTATAACTGAATCTAGGGAATACCTACAGAAACCTATAGTATTTAGGGATACAGTAGAAGTTGTAGTGCAGAGTTTGTGCCGCGTCGCAATGGGAGAATTAGGTCAAAACCGAACACCAAACCAAACATACCTATAACAAAGAGAATAATAACGTAGAAGTGTTAGACAACTTGTCAGAACGTAGCACTGTACATGCCAGTGACTTTTACGTGGGATTGAATTGACATTTTATATAATAGCGAGTATAAGCAATAAACCATACATTAATTACGGGAGTCTTGTTATTTAAAAGCACATACACATTAATAAATAACATTAAAAGATATTTGAAATTCTTTTTTTATTTAGTTAGCAATTACCCACCTTTGATAGCTTACGTAAATCACAGTCAAGATGAAAGAATGCATTCTTCATATATCTTATTCATTTGTCAACTATTGAAATATAAAAACTGTTGCATGCATTGACTTTTGGAGAATCCAGAGGTTAATTTTTATAAATTGTCATTTTAATGTTTATGTAGTTTTATACTGATTGCACATCTGTTGAAACTGAAGAATAATGCTAGGTACTAACAATGGTTTCATTGCAATTGACCTAACCATGACCCCAATTTATCGTGCCAATGTTACAAATACACAAAACTTGTAAATTGATATGTCCATAATATGCGCGTAAATTTTTTATACCATATCTTTTGTATGAAATAAGCATAAATTAGTTACCTATCTTATTGCTATTGTTTAAGGTCCATCAATCGATAATGAATTGGAAAAACTTGAAGAAATTGTACTTCAGAGCAATGGCGGAACTTTCTCAGTGTGTCAGCTCTTCGACCTACGAATATCGCTATTGCCTAGTTTTTTCAACCTTGCTATTACATATATTGTTGTAGTTGTTCAATTAGCAAGTTTGCGTTCCAGTAAATAAGTCACACTTCTGCAACTACAGATGTGAATCTTTGATTTATCTTTTTGAAAACATTTCATTTATTTAATTTTGTTCTATTTTAAATTTATTTTTAATTTAAATATATTTGGTTCTAACTAACATTCTTGTATTTGCTCCACAGGAAAGTTTCATAACAAGGAAATATATTGGGTAGAACTTGTTGCATATATTTGTTTGAACTTTTTCTATGAAAATTTATGATTTATTCTCCTTTCTTTTACAACAGATGTTTATAATTTATTTTATCAACTAATGAAAACAACAATAATTTCATATTTATGTATTATTTAAGTTATAAGTGGTGTTTACATATTAATGATATTTAAAGATAGTTTCTCTCTCTGGATGTTTTTTTAGTATTGTCTCTAAAGCTGCAAAGAAGTACCTATAAATTACTCTGATAAAGTAGTAAATATGTATTTTACGTAGTTTATGATCCATTAGTGTAATTCATTCATCAGTCTTCAGTCCAACAAATTTTTTCTTCACTCTACTAAAATGTATCTAGGTATTTCTACCAAGCTTCCAGATCTATCTGAACTTCTCACCTCAATCAATGTTTTAGCATGCCCAATGTCCAATCCAGTTTCAAATTTACCCTGTCTTCCAATCTTCTCCACTATTTCACCTTTCGCCCTCACAAATTGAATAAAGATCACGTTTATGTTGTCGGTGACATTGGACTATTTATCATCCAAGCCCAAAGAAAAGAACTTCAACATAGTTCGCAATTTTCATCACATGCAATCAGATTTGATTCTGTTTCAAAAACTATTAAAGATGATGGCATAAAGCAAACAGGGTCAGACAAATTGAAGAAACAAAATTTCAGTGAAATTCTCATCTCTGAACTACTAACCGTTTTGTCACCCACACTGCTTAAGAGATGAAGTAAATCGTTCATCCCCAATATTCAGAACACCAAAATACATGAATATGCTATTAAACGTTTGGTGCTCAAATTTTTTAAAAATTAATCTTTGGTCCTCCTGTGAAAGTTAAAGTTCCCCACTGTGTTTTATCAAGACAAGGTATTTCCCTTGGATTGGAAATCGTAAATCTATATAAAGTCAAAGAAAAAATAAAATTTTAAATAAAAATATATACCCTACGTTTTCTCTAAGGAAGTGATATGCCTCATTTACAGCCCGACCCACCACTCACCTTCTCAAGTCTGTTTATCAAATTTATTGACGCCATCTCGTTCTACCAATTTCAAAATGAAATAGTCAATACAGAAGCTCATTGGTCAGCTGTAAATGCACAGTTACTTTTAACAATTGTTGTTGTTTCATTGGGAATCTCTGTTCTTTGGTATCTAACTGGCTGGCTGTACGGGAATGATGGTCTCAGGATTGCAGAACTTCCAAGTCCAATTTATGATACGCATAAAATTGTGGCGATTAAAATATATATTTTCTCAAAGGAAACTTCTGTATTGTCTTGCATGCATTTGGGACATTGTTCTATTCACACTCATTGGCTACACTATGATTCAGATATTTTGTAATCAGTAATTACGAGACGAAAGAGGTTGATCTCGACTATATTGACATATTTGCATATTTTTGAAATAATCCCTTTCCTCCATTTTTGTATGAATAATTATAATATAAAATTCAATATCCAATCAACGTTAGATGCAGTTGTCAATAAACATTTCAGTAGATATTTCTTATTTGTTAATTTTCTGTTTGTTTAATTAGTATTGCCTTACCTCTTCATCAACTTGACCTTGGCAAAGTTTCTCTCACTAAAAGGGAATGAACACTGTTAAATATAGAATTAAAGATAGATAAAAACATTGTTGTTCTATTTAATGCTTCATCTCAAACTGTAAGTTTGTCATAAGATTTCGGAAACTGGAGTATTGTCGTTGCATTCATTTATTTCATTTCAAACTTTTTTCTGTAAATTTTTTAATATTTCATAATGGATGAAATACATCAAATTAATATTAAATTAGTCTCTTTTAGTATTAGCACCAGGAAAGCATGACATAAATAATAGTTTTTTCTAGAAATTTTTTATAAATTTAATACCATTCATTTTTAGACATTTAATTACAGTTAATAATAAGCAAGCTTTTTCTTACACAGGGTTTTTATATTATTATGACATAAATGAAAAAAAAATTTACAAACTACGTATAACAGCAAAATAAATACTTCAATCTTGGGAGGTTTATGCAAATATTATAAGTCATAAAAATGAGTAAACAGTAGTTAACCGTACAAAAAATAATAGTGCAAATATAGTGAGGTATCCCAGCAAAAATTGCTTTTAAAAGAACTTGTGTCATAACAAAACAAAATCATATGTAATTTTCAAGAGAGCATAGCGGCAAAGATAATTGTAAGTTATAGATCATTGTATTATCATTTGATTCATTATTTCATTCTCTTTCCTCTTTTTCATAGTTATCTAAATGATTATCTCATTTTAACCCGACTATTTACATTTGCTATTCACTGCGAGCCGTATTGTCAATGTGTTAATGTGTGCTATTGTTATATTTTGAAAGGTAAGGTTACTATTGCGAGTAATTAGTGGAATTAATGACAGAATGTAGGACATCAAAATTAATAACATTATAAGTAGGTAGTGAATTTACATAATCTTATTTATCTGACAATATTACTTTACAAATAAGGTTACTTATCATAATGAAGAAAAGTTTGTAATAGTGGAATACTTGATATAATAAAAATCTGACAAAGTATATATAGATATAAAGAAAAATAACTGAATTCTACCTATATTATATACATGAATCCATTTACAACTCTCTCTTAAGAAGAAACATAAATTTTTAAATAAAAAAGCCTCTGTCGAAATTTATATATATGTATTAAACTTACAACTTTCTAAGGGTATATAATGTTAAAGTAATTGCTTATTTTTAAGTTACTATTGGAACTTTCTAAGATATAAATATTCACCAGCTTGCAGATTGTAATTGTATCAGTATTTAAAGCATTTGTTAGAAGTAATACAACTGAAGAGTCACGTGACAAAAAATAAATTTCATATTAAATAGAATTATTTTATTAGTACAGTCAAATTGAATGAAAGATATTTATTAGGATGATGTAATAATATATTATTACCTGACAATAAATTATTAGTTTTTTATTTTAATTCTACTCATTTATTTACATATATTACTATTACAATATCTTTATCTTACATAGTTTTAGGTATAGTTACAATTTTGTTTTGTAGACTTTAAAACAAAAATGTTTTTTGAAAATTGTTATTTTACTGAATCAAACTATAGATCCGCATTGATAACATTTTTTTGGTGGTAGATTATGCTTATACCATTATTGAAATGTTAAACGGCTCATAGGTTCCAACTTCACTGGAAGTTGGAACCTATGAGTACAAAAATATTTTGTTATATTGAAAACCATTTATTATTAGCTAAAATGAGAGTCTACAACAAATTATTGGGAATACTAAATTTTTATTATTCAAGAAATCCTACATATATATGTATATATATATATATATATATATATATATATATATATATATATATATATATATACATATTTATGTGTGTTTATTTTACCGAGTCACAGTTTCCTTTTCCACCCAGTTTTATTTAAGTATTTCTAGGATGAGCATTTACTACTAATAATAAAATACACCAAAATTTTCAACAACCTTTCTAGAAAAGTTTCCCCTGGCTAAAAGTTTATTATTATATTGTTCACTAATATACCTATTATCATTACGAATGCCGAAACTCAGCACCAGATGAAGCTGCCATATTACTGAGAAATAATATCAAGTTCAATAACCACAATCTTCATTTTAAATATATTGATTTTGATCCCCCTAAAATCAAAAATATTTTTAAATCACTTAATGTAAAGAAAACTAAAGAATCGTGGTGATTACCTCTCAAAGTAATTGGTTCTATTGTTGACAATATTGTTCTGCATTTAGCCACCGTATTCAATAACTGTGTTGATCCAGGGGTTTTTTCAGATCTTATCAAACATAATAAAATTATACCAATATTTAATCCGATGATAACCACGATCCATCTAATTTTAGACCAGTGTCTATTTTGCTTACTCTTATTAAAATTGTGGAAAAATCCTTGCTTGAGCAAATGGAGGCTCATTTCGAATCTTTTGAACTACTTCACAACCAGCAATTTGGTTTTATGAAGAGTAAGTTTCCTAGAGATGCAGCAGTGGAATTAGTTTCACACATATTTGGCACTGGGAAAGAAAGGCAGGATGATATTGACGTTTTCTGTGATCTGTCTAAAGTGTTTGATTGTGTTGATCATAAAATATTACTCTGGAAATATGCAAAATTATGGATTAAAAGATGAAGCCCATAGCTTGGGTTATTTGTATCTCATAAACAAATTACAAAAAGTACAGACAGAGGAAATTAAATGAACAAATTCTTTAGTAAAGATGGGTGTTCCGCAAGGCTTTATGTTGGGACTCTTTTCTTGTGCACATTATTGATCTGATTTTTCAGATGAAACATATTTACTATCTGTAGTTTACACTAACTTAATGTTCGATAATAATAGAGTGGCACAACAGTTTTTTTCGGTATTACTATAGATAGTACATTAAAATGGGTAGCTCGCATTTCAGAAGTGGCAGGGAATCTTAAGTTCACGGGAAACCTACTGGAAAAACAAAAACCACCTTAATGCAAAATAATGTCAAATTATGTATGTAATTGTAAATTTTTTCAATCTTTCAAGGCAACATTGCTTCTATCTTCCACATTAATAACACTCAAACAATTATTTTATACCTACTGCGCAATTTCTTGTAAATTATGAATTTAATACTTGAATATTATTTATAACCTACACATTTATTGACAGTCATAATGACACATTTTTCATTAGTTTTAATGTATGCTTTTACAAAATCAGCCTCGTCATTTAGTAAAACTTGTCAATTGTTGCCAACCCCCAATATTAATGGGAGACATTAATCAAAATGATATTTTAATGTTGATGATAAACTTTCATTATTCCTTCTAATGCAATATTGTAATATATAAATATACGGCCTTGTGCAAAAGTATTATTCATTTGTTTTTGTTTAAATAATTCTCTTTTATAAACAAGTCTTTTTTTGTGCAGCCATTTGTAGATTTAGAGCATAGTATTGATGAGTTATTTGCATTGACTTGCTTATAACATATCATTCTCTTTGTAGCACATTTAAAAGTAACTGTTTCAACACTGTACTAGCATATATAATTTTCTTTAATTACACTAGCATATATACATTAATAATAGCATATCTAATCTTGTTAGAATGTAAATTCATGTCATTATAGGTATAAAAAGTAGACAGGCCCAAAGCACTTTCTAGCACTGCTGTATACCTTATGCTATTCATCCAAAAGTCAAAAGGAGACATGCTCTCAACCTTGCTGGCAGCCATACAACTTCAAGCCAAATACAATCTCTGTCATGTCTCTGCCTAGGTACCGTGCACTCTGACTTATATTAGTATCGTGCAACTATTTTTAGTCTTACATATGTGGCCGCAGGAGTTTTAAAGACACAAAATGCACAGTAAGTGGTCACTCTCTGTTATACATTTTTAAGATATTGTACGAAATGGTGTACACCTTGTTAAGAAAAGTGTTCAAAGTATTAAGGAAATTATTATTTATTTATTACTTATGTTAAGCTCATGATCGACGATCGATTTACTATGCGGTTTTGTGAACGCGGATCACGCTCGCAACTTTATTCGACTGTGAATCAGCCTGAGTATGCAAACTTTAAGTTTAATAAACTTACTCGCGAATATTTGACATGCCTGAATTTTTACTAGACGAGCCAAGCGATTTCAAATAACTATGACTGTCGATCAATCATGCAAGCCAAGTGCCGTCATTTTAAAAACTCGTTGTGACATGCAATTGTTTGTTTACTTACTTTTTTCCTACCTATGTTTAATAATTCTCTGTTCTGAACTCAATTCCCTACTTTTTAGATTTGGGTGTGATGTAAACAAACAATAATGGCCGATTTTTGGACGTCCTCAAAAGATTTTGTTTGTGAATTCATTGAATGCCATAGGCAAAATGATTACTTGTTTTGGAAGAATACATTATCGATACAAGCAATGAGCATTCGAACAGCATGATTTCAACTTCATTTCTATTGACTATTGACAAAACTTTCTCTTATGTTATTATTGAACACTTTCAGAATTTCTTCCTCTTGCAATGCCTTCTCTTAACTAATGTTGGCAATCATTATGGCTATTTGGACTCTGGATACAGCTACCTATAAAAGCAAATGGGTATTTTATTGTACCACAGGCATAGGTCCTTCAGCCGGAATCTTCTCCTCCTACCTGGCCTGCTCTTGCTCATTATCTAGGCTTAAATAATGTTCATTGCAAGTGAAGTAGTTATGCATGATATGTCCTAGGTTTTGGAACTTGTGTTGTTTTTATGCTTTTTAACATATCCTATGTCTTTATTCAGAACCCATGAGATTTGTGACATTCTGCAGTACACCCACATCTCAAAGACCTAAATTCTCTAGCTTGTTGCTTCAGTGAATACCCACGTTTCAGCTACATATGAGACTGAAAGTATCTAGCGAAGGGCCATACATATTTGCAGGGTCAGGCTAAATTTACAATCACAAAAGATATTTCTAATCTTGGAGAAAGTGTTTCGGGCTCACCCAATTCTGCATTGGATTTCAAAATTGTAGTTATCTTTATCGTCAATCATTATCCCAAAATACATGTGACAGTTGATATATTTTAGAACAGTTCCATTTATAATGATGGGATATTACATGAATAAATTCACTTTTTAATTTTATTGTGGAAAGGAAAGATGATAATTTGTAGTGCAAAACATGTTAGGAAAGTTTGGGTTTAAGTAAATCTTTCTAGACTCGAAATACAAATTAAAGCTTCTGTCAATTACCTAGTATATGTCTCTTAAAAATATTACAAAGAACAGGGTTGATAAAATATCATATCAAATGCAAAACTATACATTTATATCATTACTTTTGTTCAGTAATTATACACAAATACAATTTTAGATTATTAAGAAATGTTAATAAGCTGCATAACTTAATGTTTAATTGTATAAACACTTGTTCCCATTATTGATATTATAACACCTACCACATCCAACATTTCTATGTTAACCTGCCTGCTATTCTGCTAATGAAAAATGCCGTACAGTCTTCCTTTACTAAGAACCTTCCTTAATCAGCCCAAATACTTTAGACGTATATTTATACTGGTCTTTCCTCTTTATTGCTCTTTGGACAATTCATATCTTTTTGATACCCTGCGGTCTAGATTTGACGTTGATTCGTAAGGCTGTACCGGTAATAACTGTTACGAATGTGCCAAATTATTTAGAGCAAAATTATTAGAACACGGCTATTAACTGATAAAAATTTTAGCTTCATTTTACCAGTGTACAAATGTTCTTTCCTCATTGCTGTTTTTTATTTTTGTAGACACGGCAGCAACCCTATTAAAACCATTTCAATTATTCATACTGATTACCACTTCAAGGTAATACGTTACCAGAAACAACTCTAATAGTTAATAATTCTAATTGTTCCTACAGTGCTTGTTTGCTGAATACCCTAATAAGTCTTTAATGGCCCATGATATCATTTTTTCTCCAGCAAAATATTTTACTTTGGTAATTGATCATCAATTAATTTGGCATTCTCAAATAACTGATGAAATACTACAAAACTCCTCCAATTAAAATCAAGGTCAAGTTTGTCAAATTCCATAAAGTATTCACCACAGAACATAACTCTTTGCTATATCTTTTCCCATCTACTAGAATATGGAATGAGTTCCTTCAAAAGTACATACTGCGTTCACAGAATCTATACTTACAAGTTTTTTTAAATTGAATTATTTTTTAAATATGTGTACGAATATTACTACTTTGATGTTATCTCAAGTAAAACAGGAATAGTAATGCTAACAGATTTTTCAAACAAATGAACGACCAGGAAAACAATTTGTGGATTGTTATTTAAAACAACGGGTAATACCAACTTAGCATTGATATGTAATATTTGAATTAAAGTACAATAAAAGCACCAGAAAGAAATGTAAGGTTTTACCATCAATAAATTAGAAGGCCATCACATTTATAAACGACATAGGAAAATAAATAAGCGTACCTGATAGATGAGTAAATCCAATAATCAATCATGGTTATATTATGGGAAGACAAATTGCTTTATATTAGGCTAAGTAAATAACATTAAATAGACTACATTGTCGAAGAGCATTTACATATTCTGTTAGAATTGGGTAGTAGAAATATTCAATTTGTTTAAAAATGGCGTATCATTATGTAGAGGAATCAATCCACATTTTAATTGTGTTACAATCAATTCTGGGAGTCAACCGATTTTTATATAAATTGGAAAATCGAACTACATTAATTAAAATTATTTTAAGGAAAATTTACAGTTTGATATTAATTTTTCTCATTATTTTGACTACCGTAACAGGCATTTGGTTCCACTATATCTCTCTCTACGCTGAAATAAAGATAACTCGATGTCTTTTTCAGATAACTATTCTCATTAATTTTATATTTATCTTATCTATTGATATATTTTGGCAAAAAAATTTCTTTGCTGAGAGTTTGCAAAAATTCGATGATATTTCTGTTTATTACAGCATTTTGTTTGGAACAAAATGCTTTAAAAAATTAAAAATCATGACGTTATTGGGCATATTCATTGTACTTGCAAGCTACTTGATCTTTCTCATATTTGGCAATGTTGAAAATTGGAGTTGGGTCCGCATAATTACATATCTTGGTGAATTTATCAATAAATTGGAACTGCTATTAATGTGTTTACTTACAAATACCATTATTGAAATGTTAAAAGAAGTAAACGATTACCTGAACCGTATGAATCGAGAAGTATTTCCTAATAACACAAACTGCATACCAGAATTAGGCCGAGTGATAGTCTGCAATAGATTGAATGATAATAGCCATTTTGATATTTCAGGAAATCCTATGCACATATTGGTGTTACCAAATGTATTAACTATAGTAAATGATATATGCAATGCGCTCAATAAAATGTTTAATTTACAGGTAATATTGTAAGAAATTAAAATAAATTGGATTTTCAAGAATTTTTTTCATTTTAATCGTACAATTTTTATTTCAGGTACTTCAGACTGTAGTTACAGCTTTTCTCTCATCCATTGCTGGTATTCAACTCATATTGGACTTGTATATACATGACGTAAGTAAGAATAATATTACATAAATCATTCTAATTTTAATTAAGTATTTAATAGTGAGTGATAATGAATTTATGGTAATTTTAATGACCATTATTTATAAAATAGTGAATGTCGACTTTCTTTATACTTATACATTTCTTAAAATGTTTAAAATAGAAAAAAGGATTTATAAAAAAAATATTGTCACTAATTAAATGTCTTTGCAGATACTATGTTTAAAAGAAATAATTATCTACTTCACATGGCTGACAATTCACATGGTTGTCCCTGTGACTGTGTGCGCCTTCAGTGAGATGTTGGTTACAGAATTTCATCAGTTGAGAATAAACATCACAAAATTGAGACTTTCACCTCAAATGTGTAAGCATCTGTTGAGTAAGTTTGTGGTCATTTTTGATTAGAGAAATTCATTACTTATTGTACTAATGTAAATATCTCTTATTATCTCAATTTAAATGTAATGAATATCTTCACTACTTATCTTTTAATATCTTCATTACTTATCTTTTACTTTATCTCTTTTTTTTCATAACAATTGAATTAGATCACATAATAAACAAAGTCACTTGTTAAACGCACAACAGAAATTAATACAATTTGATTACGGAATATCAAAATTGGAAATATGGAAATTTCATAATCTATAGTCTACAATTAAATATTTATAGAGTTTATCTCCATTCATTTATGTATAATCAGTTTAACACAGTTTATTTAACACAGTGACAACTAAATGTATTCAGGTCAGTGCTAAAATAATATTGATTTTTCAATTAATCAATAAAGACTAAGGGAACTGGAATAGAATAGCAATTATAGCAAAGCATGGTCAATGTCTTTGTAGATGAAAAACTATATATTTTGCAATTTTAACTAATTTTCAGTTACACTGTAAATAATTACCAAAATAGTTTAAACAGTGAGAAGCTAAATACTTATTTAACCCATGTTAAAATTGAATTAACCAATGTAAGGAAAATCAGTATGCAAAACGAATAATGTTGTTATTCAATTAAGACATATCATATGTATTTATCATAATGTGACCATTAAGTAAACAAACTGTTCTAGCTTTATCACCTTTTTAGAAACAGATGAAACGATCAAGTACTCAAATTCAGTTTATAGTCGACTGCAGTGGAATTAAGCAGAGAGTAACGTGTTTCGTATGTGCTATGTACTAATATGTATTGCATTACATATTCATACAATTTTTGCCTACCACTGATGACTATGTGACATTTTCGTAAATGCAGTTTTAATGTGTAATATTTGTGGCAGTATATGATATTTATGTAAATGATAACTTAGAGGAGTTAAACGACATATATAAAACTCTATGTTTTAATGTGAGACTTCTTTAGACAACTTTTTAAATTCCATAAATATGAGGGAAGTTACATATAATAATGCTATAGGTGATTGCTTGGTATATCAGTCATCCAACCCCTGTATGTCATGAATTCTTTAGAAAAAATATTGCAGAATTTTTTTAAAAACATAAATATGGCTAAGTCAAAAATATTTAGTTCAGTGTATTTAAAGTGAAAGTTCAATGTAATAAGCAACAATAGCAAATAATCTTATAAAACATTTGTTTAATTGTTCTTGAACAAGAATAGGTAGATAAATCTTTACGCTTATAGAAAATATATTCTTATAACCATTCCCTTAATAGTACTAAAACTTATATTCTATTTGTTACCACATATCCAACAGTTTTGGTAATGAGAAAAGGAAACCTATACAAAGGGAAATGAACACCTACTATAAAAAGGAAATTAAAAAAAATGCTTTACGATTGAGTCACAGTTATCACAAGTGTTAGCATAAATGATGGAAACCATGTGCCATGGAAACCAATGCATCGTTACCAGCTATTCACAAAAATTGCTGAACTAATAACCTTAAAAGGCTCGACAGATTCTAACACCAAATTACATATATTGGACCAAAGTATGATCAAGTTTTGAAGAATATTACAGCACCAAATATGCCAGAATCAAAATCTTATGATGAACTATTACAAATATTGGGAAATCACACAGTGAACTACACAGGGCTCATATGGGTATTGTTAAGATGAAAGCATTATTCAGAAGCCAATATGGTTGAAGAATATTCATTTTAATATTAATCACTTGGTTAAACAGTGCAAAATGTGCTGCTTATCGCAGAGGAATCCCGCAAAAGTACTAGTATATAGCGACGAATACCCAAAGGAGCCACTGAGCCAGATTCAAATGGACTTTGCCAGACCATTCATGAACCAATACTTTCTTATCGTAGTAGAAGCTTAAATAAAATATATTGAAGTCATCCCAATCACATCTATCACAGCTACAGCAACTACAAACATACTGAAAATCTATGTCCATATCCATTTGGTCTACCAATCATTCAAGTATCAAATAATGGCATACAGTTCAAGTCAGAAAAATGCGAAAATTTTTGAAAAGAAACCGAATCCAAGCAAAGTGTACAGCACCTTTTCACCCATCAACCAACAATCAAGGAGAGAGGTATGCACATACCTCTTTCCTTGAAAACTAGAGAACATTGGAAAATTAGGTGAAAGCAATAGCTTATGAGGAAGATCTGTTACAAGACAAAGTACATAAATTCCTGGTAGTGTACAGAAAAACAGCTAATAGCACCATGGGATTGAGCCCAGCAGAGACGATGTTTAAAAATTATATAGAACAAGGATCGACTTAACAAAAAGGGGAACAGACTTAGGAAAGAATGACAGGAATAAAGTTACAATAGTAAATAAAGTATTTAAAAGCTGATATAGAGTAAATATTAGAACGTATAACAGCAATAAACAGAAATTCGAAAGGCTTAGAGAGATAAGAAACCTACATTACGAGGTGGAAATGGTTGAAAAATAACATCAAAAGCATATTGAAAAAATCACAAAGTCAGTATGTATGAACATACCTTACACCTACATGTCTGGGCCACGACATCTGTAAGAAAAAACCACACCGACATAAAGCCATTCTGAAAGAGAATCGACGTAGAGAAAAACCACTTAAAGAATTTGTGCCGCTTCGCAGTGGGAGAATTAGGCTGAATGGACCTGTAACAAAAAGAATAATAAGGAGGGAGGGAGTATTAGACAACTAGTCCGAATGTAGTACTGTATACTCTAGTGCTTCCAGTGGATGTTTTGAGCACGAGACTTTCATGTGGTATTGGTTTGATATTTTATATAATAGTGAGTATAGGCAATAAACAACACATTTAATTACAGGAGTCTTACTATTTATAAGCACATACACAATGATAAAAATATTTAATAATACTTCAAATTCTTTTTTTAATTAATTAGCAATTACTCATATTGAATGAACTTACATAAATCACAGTAGAAGCATTGACTTTGGAGAAACCAGAGGTTAATATTTATAAAATGGCTTATTAACTCCAAATACTACTAGAGTATATGTAGTTAAGTTGGCACAGTACACGGAATGGTAAAATAGAAAGAAAATATTTTATTTAATTTGCATTCTTGTGCTTCTTTTGCACCTGATAAGTTTATGCAATTTTATATCGGTAGCACGTCTGTTTAAACTGAAAGATTATGTTAAGTAATAACAATGGTTTCATTGAAATCGTCCTAACTATGCCTCAAGGTTATCATGTAAATGTTGCACACAACTTGTAAATTTATGGATATTTTTAATGGTACATAATTCCATTCAATCTGTGCAAATTTTTTATACCATGTCTTTTGTGTGAAATAAGTATAAATTAATTATCTATTGCTATTGTTTAAAGTCCATCAATCGATAATGAATTGGAAAAACTTGAAGAGATTGTACTTCAGAGCAATGGCGGAACTTTCTCAGTGTGTCAACTCTTCGACCTGCGAATATCGTTACTGCCTAGTTTTTTCAACCTCGTTGTTACATATATTATTGTAGTTGTTCAATTAGCAAGCTTGCATTCTAGTAAATTTATTTATATATTAAAAAAACTAGAGATTTGAATGATTTTGAAAACATTTCATTTATTTAATTTTGCTCTATTTTAAATTTATTTTTAATGTAATTATATTTTCTTTCATCATTCTTGTATTTACTCCACAGGAAGGTAAACAATTTCATAACAAGGAAATATATTGGGTAGAACCTGTTGCATATATGTATTTTGACTTTTTCCTTAATGATTTATGATTTATTCTTCCTTACTTTTACAATAGGTATTTATAACTTATTTTATCAACTAATGAAAACAAAAATGATTCCATATTTATATATTATCTAAGGTATAAGTTGTGTTTACATATTGGTGATATTTAAAGATAGTTTGATAAAGTTGCCACTAGAATGTTAAACGAAGAGGATTTCCATTTCACTCTCTGGCCATTTCTTTTAATATTTGTTTCTAAAGCTGCAAAAAAGTATCTGAAAATTACTCTGATAAAGTAGTAATTATGTATTTTCCATAGTTTATTGTCCATTAGTGTAATTCATTCATCAGATTGCTCTACGAAAATGTATCTAGGTATTTCGCCCAAGTCTATGGAACTATCTGAATCCCCAACTCCAATCAATGTTTTAGCATGCCTTATGTCTCCATCCAATTTCATAGTGTAACTGATTATGAATCTGACCTAAAATACAAATCAAGATGTTTAAAAAAATCAGTCTAAATAACAAGAAAAATGAACAAGAAATTACCACTCCATCCATCTAAATCTTCTTGCAGAGAAACCAAGAATACTATTGCACCTAAGATTCATCATCTGTTTTCTGAACCCACCCAAGATAATTTATCAGTTTCAAATTTACCCTGTCTTCCAATCTTCTCCTCTATTTCACCTTTCCCCCCTCATAAATGAAACAAAGATCATATGTATGTTGCCAGTGACATTAATATAATATACATAATTCACTATTATCGCCACATGCAATCGGATTTGGTCCCTTTTCAAAAACTATTGAAGACGATGGCTTAAACTATGTTAGGGAACAAATTGAAGAAACAAAATTTCAGTGAAATTTTCAACTCTAAACTACTAACCGTTTTGTCATCCACACTACTTAAGAGATGGAGTAAATCGTTTATCCTCAATCGTTCATTAGCAATGAGGTTTTCAGAACATCAAAATTTCTGAAGGTTGTGGAAATGCTTTAAAACGTTTGGTACTTAAACTTTTTAAAAATTAACGTTTAGCCCTTATTACATTCCTTGAGAGATCAGTCTACATCTTTGATGGCCAAGTTCATTCTTAACGCATTTTAGTGGCATATTTCTTCCTACCAGTGACCAAACATAATTTGGACATGTGGTGAGGAGTGCCCATCTCTGAGCCTTGACATCTAGTGCCATCTCCGATGTAAGGAAGATGATCTCAGTTGAAAGTTCCCCACTGTGTTTTATCAAGACAAATTATTTTTCTTGGATTCGGAATCGTAATGCTATATAAAGCCAAGAAATAATAAAATTTGAAAAAATTGATAAAAGAATTTTTTCAAATGAAAGAATTTTTTAGAATTTTTTTAGAATTTTTTTAGATTTTTTTTAAGCTTACAATTCCTCCAAGATTATTTACAACCCAACCCGTCACTCATCTTCTCAGACCTCTTCATCAAATTTATTGACACCATCTCATTCTAATAAAAATAGTCAATACACAATCTCATTTGTCTGCTATGAATGCAATTCATTTTATAAACTCTTGCAATTTCATTGAGAATCTCCATTTTTCTGTTGGTCTGTGACTGACTGGCTGTACGGGAATGATGATCTCAGGATTGTCTTCCAAATCTATTACATGCAAAATTGTGGCGATTAAAAGATGTATTTTCTCGAAGGAAACTTCTATGTTGTCTCACATGCATTTGGGATATTGTTCTATTCTCGTTCATTCACTAGACTGTGTATCGGATATTTTGCAATCAGTGGTTACAAGATGAAAGAGGTTGATCTCGACCATAATGATATATTTGCATGTTGTCTAAATGATCAATTTCCTCCATTTATATATATATATATATATATATATATATATATATATATATATATGTATTCAATATGTTATCAACATTATATGCAGTTGTCAATAAACACATACTACAATTAAACGAACATGTATAAAAAAAAACGACATCACAATCTGAGGATTATATTTGTCCATGTTTATTTAGATGTTATGCCTACTTTTTTATTCACCTGCATGTGTAGTCATGTTTGTACTTTCAGATATTTGTTATTTGTACATTTTCTCTTTGTTAAATTAGTACTACCTTACCTCTGAAACTTGACCTTGGTAAAGTTACTCACAGTAAAAGAGAATGAACACTGTTAAATATAAAATTAAAGATAGTTAAATAAAAACATTGTTATTCTATTTATTGCGTAATCTCAAACTGCAAGTTTGTCATAAGATATTTGGAAGTGGAGTATATTATTGTTGCATTGAGTAGTTTAAGTTCGAAATTTTTTTTTCTATATCATTAATTTTGTTTAAATTTTTCAATATTTTATAAAAAATTAAATAAACAAAATTTAATATTAAATTAGTCTCTTTTAATATTAGACATAACAAAGACAATAGCTTTTTCTAGAAACTTTTTGTAAAATTAATATCATTCATGTTTCGACATTTAATTACTATTATAAATCAGCAGGCTATGTCTTTCACACAGTTTTTGTAATATGATATAAATGAAAAAAATTTTATGGGCTTTGTAATTTTAGTTAATGTTTTTTTAAAACCTATGTATCACTCTAAAATAAATACTTAAATTCCCAAAATGAATTTTAATTCAGATATTATAAATCTAAAAATGAGTAAACAATAATTAACATTGTCATTGAATCATTTATACCAACACAAATTGCTTTTAAGGAAAATTTCGTGTCAAAAGAAAACAAAATCACATTAATTTTAATTTAACGTAATTTTCAACAGAGCATAGCGGCAAAGATAACTGTAAGTTATAGACCATTGTATTATTATTTGATTCGTTATTTCATTCTCTTTCCTCTTTTTCATAGTTATCTAAATGATTATCTCATTTTAACCCACTGCGAGCCGTATTGTCAGTGTGTTAATGTGTGCTATTGTTGTATTTTGAAAGGTAAGGTTATTATGGTAAGGTGAATGGTGGAATTAATGACAAAATGTTGTACATAAAAATCAATAAGATTATAAATAGGTAGTAAATTTACATAATTTTACTTATCTAACTCTGAAGAATACTTTGTTATAGTGGAATACTTGGTGTAATAAAAATCTGACAATGTATATTTTGATATAAATAAAAATTACATGAATTTACAATGAAGAAAAAATGTAAATTTTTAGGGAGAAATAGTCTCTGAAGAAATGTATATATATGTATTAAATTTACAACATTCTGTTGGTATCTATAATGTTAAAGTGATAGCTTATTTTTAAGTTCCCATTGGAACTTTCAAAGATAAATATTCACTAGCACGCAGATTGAAATTGTATCAGTATTTAAAACATTTATTAGAAGGAATACAATTGAAGAGTCATTTGACGAAAATTAATGTAGTGATATTGAATTAAATGTATTTTTAATTTAGTCATATTGAATTAAATGTAATTAAATGTATAGTCAAATTGAATTAAATGTATTTTTTAGGATGTTATAATAATATATCATCATCTGAAATTTACTGTTTTTTTATTTTAATTCTACCCATTTATTTATATAGCAATTATAATATCTTTACCTGTATAGTTACAATTTTGTTTTGTAGACTTTGAAGCAAACATTTTGTATGAAAATTTTAATTTTAATAAATCATACTATACATCCGCATTGATATGTTTTTGGTGATAGATTATGCTGATGCCATTATTAAAATGTTAAATATGGTGAAGTTGGAATGTATGAATGAAAAAATATTTTGTTATAATAAAAACCATCTATTATTAGCCAGAATGAGAGTTTTTCAATAGATTATATGTGATAACCATTTTTATTATTATAAAAAAACACACACACACACACACATATATATATATATATATATATATATATATATATATATTTATATATACATACATACATATACATATTTATATGTATATGTTTCTGTAACGAATATTTTACAAAAACATTAATTACAGAAAATAAAATATGTGAAATACACTCAATAAAATATTTAAATTGCAAGTAAACTCTAACTGGTTAATATAAATAAAATATCTTAGAATGTGTTTTTCATTTTACTCATTCAACGTCAGGTAATTCAACTTAAAGTTTTTATTTGTTCCTGATCCTTTAACAGTATTCAACTCATATTAGAATTGTATATTCGTGTCTTATTTCTGTAGTAGTGGTTGTCATATCTTGTTAGAAATAAATAGGTTTGTCTACAATAATAATTAATAGTGTCTTTCCCGGAATAACTTTCCTTACAACTTTGACAAAATGTAATATTAATGTATTATTATCAACAAAAATGTATTATTTTTCTCGTTCAATACTATTATTTGGATCTATTTGGTCTAAAGCACTGTTTTTGTTTGTCCAAATTTTTGAGAGTACTTGAACTGAAGTATTTCCTTCTGTTTATGGGGGCCTTCGTATATCACCTTAATTTTTTTTCAGATATAATGTTTATATAAAAATGTCTTTATTATTTTCCTCAGTTCCGAATCTACGAAAAATAGTGGAAAGTCTTCTTTAGTGAATTTACGCATCTGACTTTGTGTTCAGTTCAGTTCTTCTTTAATTATAGAAGTATCTTCCATGGAGTGCATATTCCATCGTAAAACTAAATATGCACTTTCGTTCTTAATTTAGTAGATGCAGTGAGATATATTGCTTGTGATAAACATGGTGTTAGTTGAAGTACATGACCAGAGCATAATGTGGCCAATATGTAAAATTGATTACTTATGATCTTAGTTAAAGTTTCCTTCGGAGATATAATATTAATGACTACCATCACAAATATTGGTTCAGGCTTAGGTATGTATTTTTTAAGTGCATTATCTGCAATGGCATCTTCATTGTTGAAGGTCTCAACCCAGTTTTATGAGTATTTCTAGGTTGACAATTTACACCTGATAACAAAATACATCAAAATTTTCAGCAACCTTTCTAGAAAAGTTCTAAATCCCTGGCTAAAAGTTTATTATTATATTTTTCACTATTATATCCATTATCATTACGAATATCTTAAACTCAGCTCCAGATGAAGCTGCCAAATTACTGAGGGATAGTGTCAAGTCCAGTAACCACAATCATCGTTTTAAATTTACTCATTTTGATTCCCCTAAAATCAAAAATATTTTTGCATCACTTGATGTGAAGTAAACTAAAGACTTGTGATTATTTGTCAAAGTAATTGGTTCTATTGTTGATGCTGTTTTGGATTTAGCCACCGTTTTTAATAAGTGTGATATCCAGGGGTTTTCCAGATCTTATGAAACGTAATAAAATTATACCATTATTTAATCCAACGATAACTATGATCCATCTAATTTTAGACCAGTGCCTATTTTGCATACTCTTAGTAAAATTGTTGAAAAGAACTTGGTTGAGTAAATGGAGGTCCATTTCAACTCTTTTGAACTACTTCACAACCACCAATTTGGTGTTATGAAGAGCAGGTTTACTAGAGATGCAGCAGTGGAATTAATTTCGCACATCTTTGGCACTGGGGAAGAGAGGCAGGATCCTATTGGCATTCACTGTGATCTGTCGACAGTGTTTGATTGTGTTGATCATAGAATATTACTCTGGAAATATGCAACATTATGGGTTAAGGTTGGTTAGCTTGGTTAATTTGTATCTCATAAACAGATTACAAAAAGTACAGACAGGGTAAATTAAATCAACAGATTCTTTAGTAAAGACGGGTGTTCCGCAAGGCTTTATTTTGGGACTATTTCTTTTCTCGTGTACATTATTGATCTGTTTTTTGATTGAAAAATTTCTTGAAACAGTGTTGTTTGCTGACAATACATTTCTCTCATTTTAAAGAAATAGATATGTTGAATGCGATTAGATAATGCAAATAAAGCTATGTCACAAATTTTTACTTTTTTAGCTGTCAATAATTTATTACCTAATACAAACAAATCTATGCACATTTAGTTGACACTAACTTAGTGTTCAATAATAATAGAATGAAATTTGTTAGCACAACAGTTCTTTTTGGTGTAACTATACATAGTACACTGAAATGGGGAGCTCACATTTCAGAATTGGCAGGGAATCTTAGTTCACGGGAAACCTATTAGAAAAAACAAGAACCACCTTAATGCAAAATAATGTCAAATTATGTATGTTATAAGGTTTTGTCAATCTTTTAAGGCAACATTGCTTATATCATCCACATTATTAACACTCCAAAGAATTAGTTCATACCTACTGCGCAATTTCTTGTAATTCCTACATTTAAAATATTGAATACTGTTTATGGCCTACACATTTATTGACTGTCATAATGACATACTTTTTATTAGTGTGATTGTTGGCTTTTACAAAGTCAACCTCGTCAATTAGTAAAACTTGACAATTGTTATCAACCTTCAATATTAATAGGAGATGTTAATCAAAATGAGATTTTAATGTTGGTGAGAAACACTCATTATTCCTTCTAATGCAATATTGTAATATATAAATATATGGCCTTGGGAAAAAGTATTATTCATTTGTCTTTGTTTAAATGATCATCTTTTATATACAAAAGTCATATTTTGTGGGGCTATTTGTAGATTTAGGGCATAGTACAGATGAGTTATTTACATTCACCTCGCTTATGACGTACCATTCTTGTTGTAGCGCATTTAAAAGTAACTGTTTCAACATTATACTAGCATATAAAATTTTCTTTAATTACACTAGCATAAATAGGGCCTGTCTATGTCTATAAGGGCCTGTCTAAAAAATAGACAGGCCCAAAGCATTTCCTAGCACTTCTGTATACCTTATGCTATTCATCTAATTGTCAAAAGGAGCCATGCTCTCAACCTTGCTGGCAGCCACGCAACTGCAAGCCACTTATATTCTCTGTCATGTTTCTGCCTAAGCACTGTGCAGTCCAAGTTAAATCAGTATCGTGCAACTACTCTTAGTCTCACATATGGGGCATCAGGAGTTTTAAAGACACAAAATGCGAGGTAAGCGATCACCCTCTTTTATACATTTTTAAGATATTGTACAAAATGGTGTAAACCTTGTTAAAAAATCTTAAAAGTATTAAGGAAATTATTATTTATTTATTACTTATGTTAAGCTAGCTAGCCAGACTCGTGATTTTATTCGACTGTGAATCAGTCTAAGTATGCATACTTTATGTTTAAAAAATTTACTAGCAAACATTTGACATGCTTCAATTTTACTAGACGAGCCGAACGACGTCAAATAAGTAGGACTGTCGATCATTGACGCGAGCCACAAGTTGTTTGTTTAGTTAATTTTTTCCTGTGTTTAACAGTTCTCTGTTCTGAACTCAATTTTCTATTTTTTAGTTTTGGGTGTGGTGTAAACAAGCAACAATGGCAAATTTTTGGACGTCCTCAAAAGATTTTGTTTGTGAATTTATTGAATGTTATAGGCAAAATGAGTGCTTGTGGAAGAATATATTATTTGACCATATATGTAAAAAAAGTAGGTAAACATGAAAATGGAAAAGCTATGGCTATAGCTGACAATATTTCTAAAGTAAGTATTTTCCTAAGTTAGACCTTAGGAGATATGTGAGTGGAGCAAGAGTTAGCCTGTGGACAATGGTACACTATCGGAGATAACCCATAGTTAATTATAAGCCGGTTAGACAAATGTAAAAATTACAAAAAGGCGATAAATTTGTGACATTCTTGAACATTGGCCATATTTTTATATATTTGTTTTATGTAAACTTTAGGTCACATTAAAATTTTTTTTCAAAATAAGAAATTATATTAAAATTTAGCTTTGAAGTATATTTGACTGGAGCGCTAATATCGCTACGATGCTCTGAAAAGATTTTCCAAGGAAATAAAAGTTAAGTTTTAGTCACTTAAGCTATTTAATACATTGATAATATCGTTGTCAATATACAGGTTTCAACAGATTTAACTCTGCTTATTATTTAAATATTTCGCTAAAGAAATTTACTACTTTGAATACGTAAATGTAAATATTTTATTAGTATTACATCTGCATGCATCAACATATATAGTTATTTACACTTAATATAACATTGAATGTTAAATCATGGCATAGGCACCTAATTGAAAAAATGGACTAGTCGTTATCAATTATCTAATTAGTAACATTTTTACTTTATTTACTTCATTTTGTACATACTTCTTTATTTTAACATTTAAATATTACCAATTATACAAATACAGTTATTAGACATTTTCTTTTTTAAATCAGTCTGTAACAAAGATCTTTATGTTGAGATATTTTTTTTTCAAATTTCTAAAATTTATTTATCCATTTTCATAATCACATCCCAAAAATTAAGTTTTCGAAATAAAAATATGAAAGTAAAATTTTATAAACTATTGCGTGAACTAGAACAAAGATGCGGAAAATAAATGCTTAAAGGAGATTTGCACTGAGTACTTATAGATTTTCTCATCAGCTTGAAACGCTGTCAAACAGGTTTTTGTTTTCTCAACTTGAAAGTAGATACATTAACACAGTATGCAAACACTCACAATTTGCATTATAGGAAGAGACAACCAAAGTACGATTTTGAAAAATGAAAATTTCAATTCAGTCTGAAACATGCAACTGAAACTTATTTATTTACACATGATAAGGTCAATAAAATGTTCGAATTTATGGTTAAAACGGTATTAGATTAATATATCCTGAAAATTCCGAGTGTGATTAGTTTTAAATTCAATAATATTTTAATTAACTAAGATAAACTAAGTTAAAAAATTAATTAACTAAGATAAACTAAGTAAAAAAAGTTAACAAGTTTAATTAAATAAGATAAACTAAGTTAAAAAAATGTTAATTTCTGTTCAACGTTTGAAAGAACAAGAAAAATTAATATTTACCTTATATTTCAAACTGCACAAGTAGAAAAAAGCATAAGTGACAGCATATGTGAAAACTCTATGTATAATGAAGAGAAACTGAAATTTTGAATATCAGTTATATTCATTTAACAATATTGATATTGCTAAATCATCTAATATCAAGAATATTTATCATTTGCATGCCCTGTTAGTATCGTTTATATATTGTAGAGATTACTATAATGTAGTAAATAAAATGAGATGTGAAATGTTGTGCTCATTACAAACCTGATTCTTAAATATGCTGTAAAAACATCTACAAAATTCCAAAAAAATTACGAAGAAATCTGACAAACTAGTAATGTCTTTCCCTTTGAGTTTAAGTGTTGAAGATAAAATTCATGGTGTTCACAATTAAATGAAACTACGTGATGTAGTATTATTTCTACTTTCTTTAAGTTCTGTACCACGACCTAGGTTTCGTTGTATTACAACATCTTCAGGTGGGTTATTAGCAGGTGAGTTATTAACAGGTAGGTTTAAAATGTTGTACAGTTTTATGTAATTTTGAACAATGAATTTCTACAAAATTAACGCCAAATATATTCAATATTTCATAGTGTTGCTAGACGCACTGGGCTGGGGATTAACAAATAAGTCTTAAATGAACACAGAAGATGGCTTTCTGTTCGCTTTTTCAACAAATGTATTCACTGTAGTTGAATTTGTTGTAGAATGTTGCTAAGCATCAGCCAGTTAAATATGAGTTCGAAGTCACAAGTTGTTTCACAAATTATTCCAAACAAAAGATATTCATAAATTTGTAATCCCATAGCATTTGTCATATACAAATATACATTTAACAAAACTATATGGTTTAATAGCTCGAAACTGGTAAAAATATAATGTTTTGAATCTTTTTGTAAAACAATTTTTCTATGAAAACACTCAAAGAGACCATCAATTTTGTTGAAACAGTTAATTAATTTCATAACACTTTTTTCGCACAACTTACATCTGTACAAACCCAATATATGGTAACCATAGCTGTAATAATATTGGGGAAATGAGTAATATAGATACTGTTAAAATCACTGAAAAATAAAATTATTTGACAAGAAAATATAAGAAAAATTATAAGTGTATAACTGTAAATTTTTCCAAATTAGGATCTTAGATTATTTTTGATAGTGGTTTTTTGGCTAACACTGAAGATGGATTGAAGAAGCAGGATGGATCGAATTGTTTCAATAAAACCGATGACTTGATTCATGTTATTAAACACTCTAATTTTGTTAAAAGTTACAGTGTTTAATAACATGAATCATTATTAAACGCCTTTCATTCCTTCTGATAGCCGTAAAGCCTGCTTATAAAATGCTTCTTGCCATCTACATGACGAGAAATGAATAGCATTTATAAGGGAAACAAATCAATATAAACTCCTTTATTCATAATTCACAGTTCAAAACCATTCATCACTTAAATGTGTCAAACAAACAGTACAAAGTTATTAAAAATAAGCACTTAAGTTAAAAAGAAAATACTCTTATAACATATTTTCCATTCTTCTTCTACGCTTTACAATATTATATTTTTATGTAATCACGGTTGTACATGTTCGAAATAAGAAAGTAACATTTATATTTATTGCATGTAGATCATAAATTAACGACCATAGATATACCATTGTTATAGCGCACAGGTAAAAAGTGACAATGACAACCAATTGACAAAACTGAGCCACTTATTTTCACAAAATCTATCGATAAGAGCTACACTTTCAATTTTCTTTTCAGATATCTTGCCGAAACGCTTTATGTAATAAAAAATTCATGTATTGTTCAGTTGGAAATGAGAATGTACTCACATTAAAAAAAACAGCAAACAACTGTCAAGTTGTTTCGAAAAAATCTTGTTTTAAACAACTTGCGAAGATTGAATAATTCACCAGGTTTATAACAGTCATAATCACAATGTAGAATAACACTTTCATACACCTTGTATATTTCTGAGTTTACTTACGAACAGTCTTGATAAAATAAATAGTAATTGTGTGAAATGAATTGTCTAATAAAGACGAAGTGGTGCTGGTGGTGAAAATAGAAGTCGTCATAAATAACATAATTTACTACTTGAATAAATATGACATGAACATAGCAATTATTGTCACTGTTAAAGAAAGTTCTAACTCTAATTAGTTTGTACTCTTTCCTCTGTTAGTAAAGGGCATAAGTCGTTGCTGCCTGTGCTGATACATCTATCTTCACATTTGAATATATCACAAAATTAATATAAAAGAAACTTAAAAAGAAGACTTTTCAGAGGAAGCACGTGTTTAATTTAAAAAATATTAATTATTTTGATACAAAATAAATAAATTACGAGCATATTAAAATTATTAACCGTTTTAGTGCCATTGTTTTTTACTCATACATACTTAAAAATGCCAAGGAAATCTTTGGTTTTTGATGTCATTTACCCCTGTCTCGAAAAAAAACTGTATCTCTTCCAAAAATTATCCAATTTTAATAATTTTTTCTTATTACAATTACATTGCCTTTTGCATTTTTATATAATAGTGTATGTCATCTCATTCAAAAAAATACCTAAGAATGGTGGGACACTTTATAATAGTTTTTGTTATATATCAAAGTTATATCCTCTATGCGGGTAACATTGACAGTACTAAATCTGGTCATGTAAATTCTGTATTAAATACATTTTCTGAGTAATTGGGTAACGCTGGTATATTTTTTTAAATATCTAAAATGTTGCCATTTAGTTTTAAAATAACATTGAAAACTTCCTGGGATTTCAGACCAATATTTATGAGACGTAATAAAACCAACACAATGAATATACGATCATATATTATAATCTTAAAATATTAAGGTCTGTAATAAACAGTATTATTTTAAAGTAAGTTTATGTAGACAAAGAATCTAAGAATATTGTTAGAAAAAAAATAACAACCCATAAATTATTCACCCCATTCTATGAATAATAAAGCATCAAAACAAATACAAAGTCTTCTCCAACGGTAAGAGCTATATAGGTCTTCCCGCTTTCTTGGAATGTTTGGTAAGTAATTTATTTTTTAAAGTATTTATCGGTATTTTATACTCGTTGCTTGCAGCGTAAGCACTTAGGGATCCACATTTGATCTTTGTTATGGCTTCCTGCATGGTTTCTAGAGAATAGTTAGACCTGATTCCATACTTCATTTTACCTGGTTTTGGAATTTTTTATTTTCTTGGCATGGAAAATAATAATTTACCTACAAGATAAAAATGCAACAAGAACATCATTATATAAAACTCCAGATATTATGTACATACGAGAAGAAAAAATACTATAATAGTGTCAAAGTTAAACAGATGAAAAAAATTTCTTGTATGGGTCACATTGACACTATCAAAGTTTCCCTGAAAATTGCTAAATATTACTTATGTTTAGGTGTAAATTATGAAGAAATGAGGTGAGAATATGACAGAAATATTATCGAAAATTGAAATTCAGCTTTCATTTTTAAAACAAAACACTTACCAGACTCTGATTCGACTTATTTCACAATAAAACTTGAAAAGTTAAAGACGATTTGCTAAACACAGAAATTAAGCGCAAATATCGATATGTATTTGACAATTGGTATTGACAGACTCATTTATTTTTTTCTATAAGCAGCGTTTATGAGGACCGATACGATTGTGTTCAAATATTCAGTCTTGTATTGAGTGTCTGAACTCGGGAAAAAAAAATAAAAAGTCAAAAGCAGTTACGACTGTCAAAGTTATTCAGCACAGCAAAGTTACCCCATTTGAATGTAATATAATATTAATGACTGCCATAATATCAGTTATTCACAATTAAGAAAAACTGAAATTCCCCTACGTGCTAATAAATTGTAGTAAATTTATAAGCTAGATATTTTTATATCACTACCTAATTACACATAGAATATAATGAGGATATATATTGTGGGGGATATGTATGCGGGCGCTCTGTGTAATTAATTTTTTTTTAAATAATTACCACTGTTTTTTCCGAATTTTTCCATTAAATAAGTTAATAATATTAAACTTAGATATTGATGTAATTATGCGTATGCTACATTTTTAATTTAGTGTAAAAGAGACATTACCCAGAGAATATTACGCAGACATGTAAAGTTTAAATTTATAAATTTAAACTCCAGTTTTTTTTTTAAATATACTTAAAATATTGCTAAAAAGTGAATGAACTATTAAAAGAAATGCTTTGTGTCCGTTTAATTAGCAAAGTAATTGATTTTAATTTTCAATTAATGTGATATGTGCAATATTAAAGTGATATGTGGGTGAAATCACAGATAAAGGTGAGCTGCTATTCTACTTAACGCCAACTTCGCTTCTGACTGAGTATTCCTAGACTTTTTAAAATTCATCATCGAATGGGATTTTACAGAATTTTTTCCATATTTTATGGTCGTACTAAAATTATTTATAACAATTTATGTGTTAGTTACTTCATGTGAGAGGAGTTTCAATAAACTAAAATTAATAAAAAATTACTTACAGGCAACAATGACCCATACGAAACTTAACAAACTAAGCATATTAACAATAGAATATGAGACAACACCTTTTGATCGTACATAAACACATTGCCTCACGCCTGTCTCCCAAAGGGGTAAACAGAGACTATAGATTTTTACTTGTTATTATCCTGCCATTCCTCCTTCGCTTCTTTATCTTTCATCACCCTTTACATGCATACTCTAGGTGTTACCGTTGTGAATGGTCTCGTAGTATAAAACTGTCTGTTGGACAAAGTATATTGGATATAGTATAAAGCATTGTCTATTGGAAAAAACATACATTATTTACTCAGTAGTTCTAGAATCTTGAGTGCACATGGCAATATTTAAAATAATTCCTTATCCAGGGCAACATTTTATAATTCTCACCACATTTTATTTAATTTACAGCTCACATTATCAAACTATGTCATGCGCTGTATTCCTACACTTTCTTGTTCTCTATCTTAAAGCTTCCTTTTCTAAACTGACATAGGAACCTATTTGCTGAGCAGAAAATATGTTATACATGGCTGCAACTGATCAACTTTGTTTAACTTCAACACAGCGATAAAGCAGATACTCTTAAACAAACATTCTAAGTCAATTTACAAGTGTTGAGGGTCTTATATTTCGTTTAAAGTATTTTTTCCAAAATTGTTCACCAAGGAAATAGTTGGTTCTTGGTTCTTATGTTTAGCAATTAGATTTTGAGCATTTAAATTTTTCACTCTTCGAGACTTTGTTGGTAGGCTTTTCAAGAATTCTTCATCCTAGTAAGAAACTTCATCATACTATTTGTCAGTCTGTCCATGCCTTATAGTTTCTATTGTTTTAGAGCTAAATGCATAAAATATTGTGTTCGATTATTTCATACACATGGAGACTGCAGTGAATGTGAAATAAAATAAGAATTTTTTTCAATAAATTTGGTGAAGGGGAGAAAAATGTTTAATATGCGGGTAATACACGAAGAAAGAAATATCATTACAAAGGTAAATTTAAAATGAAATTATGCGTAAATTTGCTATTTTATAGGTTATGATGTATAGTGACACATAAAGTAAGTTGGAAAGTGACACATAAAGTAAGTTGGAAAGTGACACATAAAGTATAGATTGGAAAGTGACACATAAAGTACGTCACCTTCAGCCAAAAATTTTATTTAAATGAGTCTAAGTGAACGTTTGATTAAAACTTTGAAATAAAATTATTCCGGTTAACTTGCATCAACATCTTCAACAGATGTGGACAACTACACAATGCTGTTTCGCACCAGTTCCAACATGCACTTGGCCGGATGCTTATATTTATTCTTACACTATATTAGCATAACCTTTTTTATATTGCAATGACAGATATGTTGATTACAATTTATTACAGAAGACTGACTCTGACAGATAGATAGATTTATTTTGCACTCTGTTTTTTTCTATCATAAAGAAGATTCATTCCATCGGCTATATTCCAAAAATAATTTATTTTGTCTGTTACATCATTACAATTGTTCTACATAAATCAATGTCATTAGCATCAAATATGTGCCGTTAATTACTGTATAAATGTTATTGGAAAACCATTCATCCTTACAAAACCAACTTTCAAATATACCCAATTCAATATTGTTATCGGTATGTGAAAATACATTTTCCACACACTACACTTCCCTTGACTCTATTTGCATTGTATAACATTAATCATTTTTCAAAGCACAATGGTCTCGAAACGACCATTGAAGCTTAAAACAATGTATAAGTACAAATTTACACTTAGTACCTGTACTCTGTTACTCTGCAGCACCACAAGCCTTATATATAACTTTTTAGTTCTATTAACGGATCATTTTGGTACAATTATCAATAATTTATTTGATGTTGGTCTGAAAAACACATTTTCTCCTTAGGTCATCAATAAAACTAAGGGGACAATAGTGGCTTTGAGATCTAATGTTTATAAATTGATTATACAAAATTCAATAATTTGCAATAAGAATGAATGAAAATAAACAATATATTCTTAAAGATTTATTTTCATATGAATTTATCCACACATTACTAATTCTGGATCCTTTAATTTCGTAATGTAAAAAATTAATTGTGATGTTGCCGAGACAAGTATATTTTGTTAATATGCTTTTGTCCAGTGAACAGTTTCATAATGTTTGGTATTTTCCACATAAAATAGAGGGATATTTATTTAGCGAAGCAAAGATTTGTTGATTTGATATATTTTCAGCTTAGAGGTTACATTTAAATCTCAAACAATATTTTAAAAGTTTATTTTTATCATATTTAACCTAAAATAGATACAAGTTGAAAACTATGTTGTATTTCGTAGAAAAATTGTTAACTTTACTCACATTATCATCAGTTTTATATAAATTGCTACTCTTGATTACAAGCGTTGAATATAGAATTCTCCAATACGGTTTTTTTCGTGAATCGTCTTGAGGGAATGTAAAATATTTAAAATCTGCTTCAAACTCTTCATAGCCACTTTTTAGTTTCATAAGTGAGTTTAAAATCATCGCTATTTTCAATTTCTACATTATAAATTCAAGTAAAAATATTTCCAAGTAGTTGTCACAATTAAATAAAAACCTGTCAAGCACAAGAGGAACTCACGCTACGAGGTTTGTATTTGGCTATTTATAAATATTTAATGGTATATAATATTCCTGTTAAACTATTTACAAAATTTCAATATTTTTAAAATGAAAATATATTGCCAACTAAATCTTTCGCAGGCGCATATTTAAAATGAAAAAAAATGTTTATGTGATATAACTACAAATTAATGATTTTTCGTATTTTCTCCTTACATGTGCTATGAGACCTTGCTTTTTGCTTAATTTCATGATTCTAGCTCAACAGAAAGAATCCTATAGGTTTGGGTTAATTTGCAAGTGTTAAAATATGCAGCATTAACTTAGAAGTTTGATTTTTTACAGCTCCAAAGGACTGTAAACCTAAGTATTTGATATTAATTTCAACTTGATATCTCCACATGTCCCTGAGAAAAAGTGTTTTGGCATACCGACAGACAGAAAACGAAGGGATCCTATAAGGGTTCCTTTTTTCCTTTTGAGATATAAAAACCTTAAAAACATGTCCCCGTTATAACTTAAATGCGGCAAGAGCACAGCATTGCAGTGTGTGGTGTGTTGAGACCCCTACCCAAAAACCCGCGACTACCCGAATTTCAAATTTTAGCATTAGCGCATCCTGAGGATCAGGGACTTACATTGTTTTTCTTTTAAATCTGCGGAACACAAACCATGATAAAAGAATACAAGAGAATGGTAAAGAAGGAAAATATTGTTGGAAGGAAAATATTGTGGGAAGGACGCATATGTCTCTAAATATATTACAAACGTTATATTTTTAGCTATCGGGTAAGATAATTTTTGTGTTAATGAGTCACTTCATTTCATGTTGAATTTTTACTATAAATAATCAGGTATTGAATATTCAAATTTTGAACATTGAAAAGTTGCAAAACTTATTTTTGTGTATAATTTGTGTGTTTTATATATGCATTTTTATATAATTTTGTTACATGTATTGCAAAATAAAAAGAGAAAATTGAAAACAAGGCATATATTATTATTTATCCAAGATGCAACATTTCTGTTTTGCTTATAAAGGAAAAAAAAATTTGTGATTTGTCCTTAATTGTGATTTAAAAAGCTTATTTATAAAAGATATTTGTAAATAAGAAATAAAGCAGAATTACATAAGTGGCAAGTTACTGAAATGAGATAATTAAATACATGATTAGTTATTTTGAAGATTTCACTACACTATAAACCTTTAAGTATCTTTCGATTGAATTTGTCTATAATTCAAATTATTTATAAACATTTTATGGATTAAAACTTAATAAATGCAGTAGGAACAAAAAAATAAACAAAAAATTCAATACTTAAGAAATGTATTTAAATTGCACCAACATAAAATTTATGAGCTTACTTACTTTCAAATAATGACTTTCGAACTTTTTGATTCATAGCTAGTTAAGATTTTGAGACGAAATGTTGTAAGTTTATGGATATTTCTATTTTAGATAGTTCCACTAGTATCACCAATAATGAATTAGTAAATGGATTTTCTAGTTTATTATTGACACAACTATTTAATTTGAAAATCAATGTCATTGAACTCGACATAAATATGCAAAAACTTTTATTCCTGCAACTTCCCAGTAAGTAGCTCATTAGTTACTTGTGTAGATATGTATTCTTTCTTAATGTGGAGTGGTAAATATATTTATATATTCAATGTTACTAGGGTTCTACCATTTTTGTGTACATGTATAAAAATGAACTTGCCTTTGGCATGTTGTTCCTATAATTTATCTAATTTCAACATGATAATATTTAATTTTTTTATTTAACATATTTCAAAATAATTTCTATTTAAAGATATATAGTCCAATTAATGTAATTATATGAATTTAAAACTTCTCTGCAATTCTATTAAGTTTCAGTCATATAAAAATATATTGTAATTTAAACTATTTAATAAACACAGTAATATTACACATCAGAAGATAAATATAGTACAAGAGTAAATTAAATACGGGAAACCAAAGAAAAATTTTGATTTTATTTGAAAACAAATTAAGCAATTTAAAACATGTGTGTTTGTTCATCTTTGCACACTGTTTCGTTACGAATATATAATAAGTAGTAAGTTTTGAAATCCTTCTTAAATGAATAGTCTAGAATTGTTTGTAACACCTATGTTTCACGTAAGATTCTATTTATGATTATCTATCATGAAATGGACGAACTGAAATAAAAACAAACAAATGTATTGCATGGGCTAATAATCTTTTAACCAGTAGTTCAGGACTTTTCTGGAAAGATTTGTAGAAAGTTTCGATGTATTTTATTATCAGGTGTTAATGCCCAAAATAGAATAATAACACAAAGAAAGAAAAGAATACCCTATTGTTATAATACTTACACAAAACCAGTTTGAGATATTATATATATATATATATACATATATATATATATATATATATATATATATATATATATATATATATATGTATATATGAATATATATATATATATGTATATATATATATATATATACATATATATATATATATATATATATATATATACGTATATATTATATACATGTATATATATTTATATAAATGTATGTATGTTTAGGATTTCTGGAAACAGTATAAATCTAACGTAATCCATTGTGGATTCTCACTCAGACTAATAATAAATGGTTTGTATTATTACAAAATATTTCTTGATTCATAGGGTCTAGCTTCACCGCTTTAAACATTTGAATAATGACATCAGCATAATCTACCACCAAAACAATATTGTCAATAATGATCTGAAGTTTGATTCAGTAAAATGAAAATTTTCACATAAAATATTTTCTTTATAGTCTTCAAAATAAAGTTGTAATTAAACAGATAAACATGTTATAATCTACATAAACAAATGAGTAGAATTATTATTAAAAAAGAAATATATTTCAGGTAATTATATATTATTCCTAATACCTTTCATTTAATTTCACTATAATAATAAAAATAATTCTATTCAACATATTTTCATGAAATGTCTCTTAAATTTTATCACTTCTAACAAATGCTTTAAATACTGACACAATTGCAATCTGCAAGCTTGTGAATATTTATATCTTGGAAAGTTCCAATAGTAACTTAAAAACAAGCTATAACTTTAATATTATTGCTACCATTAGAAAGTTATAAGTTTAATATTTACTAAGCTATTTCTAGCTTAGTATATATTAAACTTATAACTTTCTTAGCTATTTCTTCTTTTATATTTATTATTTTATGGAAATTTACATTTTTATTTGACATAAAGCTGTAAATGGATTTGTGTATTTAATATAGACAAAATTCAGCCAATTTTATTTATTTCTATTAAAACATATTTTGTCAGATTTTTGTCATAGTACAGCTCACCCATCAAAATACAACAAAAGCATACATTACCGCTCAAACTTTTGTCTTCACTATATATTTTTTAAAATTGGTAGGATAGATGGTGTCAATAAATTTGGTAAAAGTTTAAGAAAGATGAGTGTTGGGTTGGGCTGTAAATGAGGTACATAACTTCCTTAGATCAAAATTAATTTTGGAGGGGTAGGATACGCCCTTTTATTTCAAATTTAATTTTTTTTCCCTTTAAAATTTAGGGCAGATCCTATCTGTAGCATTATGATTCCCATCGCAAGAATATACCTTGTTTTGATAAAAGACAGTGGGGAGATTCCAACTGAAAAGATTTTCCCCCCATTGGAAGCAAAGCTCAGAAGATAGGCATTTCTCATGACATGTCCAGATTATACTTGATCATCAGTGGGGAGAAATATACCCTAAAAATGCATTGAGAATAAACTAGGCCATTTAAAGTGAAGATCATCATCTCTCACAAAAAGTAATGAGAACCAAAGACAAATTTTTATAAAATTTAAGCATCTAACCATTTATGGCGTTTTCACAGCTTTGTTGGATTTTGAAATTATCAAATACGTCATTGGTAATGAACAATTAGTGACGAACAATTTACTCCGTCTCTTAACTATTTTGGTTAATAAAATGGTCAGCAGTCGACAGACGAGAACTCCAGAGAAATCCTGTTTCTTCCAATTTGCCTGTTTCCATCTTCGACTATGCTATCGATTTATATGGTTTTTAAAAAGAAACCTAAATTGATATCATGTGGTGAGAATTGTGAAGTATCTTAAAGTTCTTTTCTTTGGGGTGGATGATAAATGATCCAACAGGCAACACAAATGTGATTTTGTACGAATTGCGAGGGAGGAAAGATGAAGTAGTGGAGAAGATTGGAAGACTGTGTGAATTTGCTTAGATGGATTCAGAAGATAGATGTGGAATATTAGGTGCAATTTTATTCTTGGTTTCTCTGCAAGAAGACTTAGATGAAAGTAGAACTAATTATTAATTAATTTTTCTTCAAATTTTTTCAACCTGGTTTTTTAGATACAGTTTTTTTAGACTCCTTGATTTGTATATTAAGTAAGATTCATTACTGATTAGAGTTATAAAACTGGACGGGTATATCGGGCATGCTAATTTATTGACTGATTGAGTTTTTCAGACAGATCTGGAAACGTGGGAGAAATAGCCAGATACATTTTCAATGAGTGATGTAAAACTTGCTGGACAGAAGACTGATGAATGAATTACACTAATGGATACGTAACATAAATATTTCATACTTTACCAGAGTAAATTACAGAGATTTTGTTGCAGCTTAAGAGATAGAATGCCCTGAAAATTTAACCAGAGAGTGAAATGTAAATGCACTTCGTTTGACAGTTTCTATGGCAGCATTTATCAAACTTATATAATATATAAAAATGTTTTTATTACGTGGATAAAATATATTATAAATAGTTATCTTAAAAAAAGGAACAATAAATCATAAAACATCAAAGAAGTTAAAATACATGAAATTTTTTGCTTTCCTTCGTAGTAAATATGTTAACATGTGTGAATATTTATTTAAAACAAATTTAATACAGAGAGAAATTAAATAAACAACACATTTTCAAACAGGTAAATCAAAGATTCACATCTACTCTTGTGGAAGTGTGACTTATTTACTGGTATGCAAGCTTGCTAATTGAACAACTACAATAATATATGTAATAACAAGGTTGAAAAAACTAGGCAGTAATGATATTTGCAGGTCGAAGAGCTGACACACTGAGAAAGTTCTGCCATTACTCTGATGTACAACCTCTTCAAGTTTTTCCAATTCATTGTCGATTGATGGACCTTAAATAATAACATAAGACAGGTACATAATTTGTACTTATTTCATACAAAAGATATAAGATATAAAAAATTAAATAATTACGAGTAACCTTCACGTGCAGCTGAAGTAAAACTACTTTGGCGGTTGTAGCAATTAGGATGAAATGAGATGTTTATATTAGTAAAATAAGTAATGAGTTTCTCTAACAAAAGATGACTACAAACTTACTAAACAGATGCTTACACATATGAGGTGAAAGTCTCAGTTTTGTGATGCTTATTCTCAACTGATGAAATTCCGTAACCAACATCTCACTGAAGGTGCAGACAGAAGTGAGAACAACTACGCAAATCGTCTGCCATATCAAATAGTTAAGCATTTCTAGAAAATATAGTTCCTGAAAAGTCATTCCATTAGTAACAATACTTTTTTACAAAACTTTATTTATTTTAAACATTTTGTATACATAATTGTAAAGAAAGTTGATATTCACTATTAATTAAAGAACAATAATTAGAAATGTCAACAAAGACAATATCAATTGTTATTATACACAATATTAGAATTTCAATGATTTATGTAATATTAATCTTACTTACTTCATGTATATACAGGTCCAAAATGAGTTGAATGCCACCAATGGATGAGAGAAAAGCCGTAACTACAGTCTGTAGTACCTGAAGTAAAAATTTAATGATTAAAATGAAAATAATTTTTGAATATCCCATTTATGTCAATTAATCTAAGTATACCTGTAAATTAAACATTTTATTGAGTGCAATGTGTATTGCATTTACTATAGTTAATATGTTTGGTAAAATAAATATGTTTTTAATAGGATTTCCAGAAGTATCAAAATGGTTGTCCCCATTTAATCTATTGCAGACTCTCACTCCGGCTAAGCCCGGTACGCAGTTTGTGTTATTATGAAATATTTCTCTATTCATACGGTTCAGGTAGTCGTTTACCTGTTTCAACATTTCATTAATGGTGTATGTAAGCAAACACATTAAAAGCAGTTCCAATCTATTAGTAAGTAAACCGAAATATATAACTATGTGGAACCAGTTCCAATTTTCAATACTGTTAATGATGAAAGTGATCAAGTGGCTTGCAATTATAATGAATATGCCCAATAACGTCATTATTTTTAAATTCTGGAAGCATTTTGTCCTAAACAAAATACTGAAATAAACAGAAATATCATCAAATCGTTCTAAACACTCAGCAAAGAAATGTTTTTGCCAAAATATATCAATAGATAAAGTAAATATGGAATTAATAAGAACAGTTATATCAAAAAGGCATGGAATTATCTTTATTTCAGAGTACAAAGAGATATAGTGAAACCAAATGCCTGTTACAGAAGTCAAAATAATGAGAACAATTAATGTCGAACTGTAAATTTTTTTTAAAATAATTTTAATTAACGTTGTTTGATTTTGTACTTCATATAAAAATCGGTTGATACCAAGTATTGACTGTAATACAAGTAAAAAGTGAATCGATTCTTCTATACAACGGCACGTCATTTTTAAAGAACTGACTATTTCTACTATTCACTTCTATAGAAAATGCAAACACTCTTTGTTAATGTTGTGTATTTAATGTAACCAGTTAGTCTAATACAAGGCAATTTGTATTCTCATTTTATAGCCGTGATTGATTATTGGATTTACCCGTCTAGTCTACAAGTGCACTTATTTATTTCCCCACTTTGTTTACAAAAGTGATGGCCTTCCAATTTATTGATTGTCGTGCCTTAAATTTATTTTCGAATGCTTCCATTATAATTTAATTCAAATATTGCATATTCATGTCCAACTGGTATTATTGATCGTTATAACTAGCAATCCACTACAGTTTAAAGTGTTTTCTTAGTAGTTCATTTATTTAAAAGATCTGTTAGCATTATGATTCCTATTTTACTTGAGATAACATCAAAATAGTAAATAATATTCTTAGGTATATTTTAAAAGAAAATTCAATTTCAAAAGATGTGTAAATATAGATTCTGTGGAAGCAGCGTGTAGGTATATTTGAAGCAACTCGATTCCACAGTCTAGTCGAATGGACAGGAAAAGATACATCACAGAGTTATTTTCTGCGGTGAATATTTTCTTGACATCAATATCCTTGTTTTTAGAATGATGTCCAAAGCCACGTGCTGATAAACGTAGAAATCGGTATTAAGAAATCAAAACCACTCTAAAACGAAGAAAAGCAAGAAAACATCAGCAGTAACGCATCAATATGATAGCACAACTACCTTATCTGAGGCTATAAATAAATAAAATACACAATTTGTCCTTCATTCTTACGTGATGAGAAGGTGGTTTTTTATAAAAAGTAGATTGAAGGAAAGCTTAACAAACATGAGATTTGGCTTTCAGTGGAGGAGTTTCAGAGTATTTCGTCAATTACTTGAGAGGCTAAAGCCATTTCAATTACCACGCTGTAATTTTATTAAAATTTACTGAAGAAAAAATTAAATCATTGAGGCATGTAAAACTTGTTAGGGTATTCAGCAAGAAGGCACTATAGGAATAATTAGAGTTTTTTCTAGTAGAGTGGCTTATCTATTATTAAATGAATACATCAAATAGTTTTGGTACTCTTGTTGCAGAGTGCAGAATTGGGAAAAGAACATGATTTGAAAAAGGCGACCACTGTTTTGACATCCAATGTTGAATTGAGCAAGCCCGATACCCTTTCAAGATGAGATAGATCCTTTATGATTGTAACTTAAGTCTTAAAGTTCAAACACATGTGGCCAATAGCTACATATTTTCAGTCTTATTATATGGAGCTGAAACATGGATGTTCACAGAACCGACGAGCTAGAGAAACCTGACCTTTGGGATTTTGGTTTACTGCGAAACGTTTTGAATCTCATGGGTTCGGAAACTATGAAATACCATAGTAGATAGATATATAGATCTTAAAACCAAACAATCACCAACATCTTTTACATATCATGGGCTAGAGAAAATACCAACTCTTTTAACTTGTCATGCAAATCAAGATATTGGGCAGAAATAGGTCTAGCTGCAGAAGGAAATCCTGGCTGAAGAATCTAAACGAGTGTAAACTATAATAAAATAATTGAGAAGAGATAATTTTTGTCTCATGATATTTTTCAATTTTATTTCACATTTACATATTAATGTAATTAAAATAAAAATAGATCGGCATATTAAATATAATCAGTAACTCATATGTATTTTTGTCCACTAGAGTGTTTTCTCTGCATGAAATTTAAATTTTATTTTTTCTCATGCAGAACACACAAATTCATTTTGTACCAGGAAAGGTAATTACAACCTATAAAATGTTTCATTTGGCTTTATATCTTATAGCTTTCATACATATCATTGTATTAAGTTGAAATTTTATAAAGATCTGGGTGCTGGATGCTGCAATCTTTATCTAAAGTGGTACGCAGCTATGTGATACCCCTATAATTTCAGTGACGGCAAAAGTAAAATTTATACTACATGTAGAGAATAATACAAGATTGTAATGTTTTTTAAAATCAATTTTTTATATTCAGAAGTTTCTGAGATATTTGAGAACAAGAACCATAAATTTTGTAGCAATCACTCAGTGACAGGTAGGTCTGAATACCCTTGAAATTTTATGCATATTTAGTACTTACAATGATAATAAAGAAATAACTCAGAAAACTGGAAAGTTTTAGCTAGAAATACAAATATAGTTTATATCAGTGTACCTAGCAAGTTCCATGCATGCATAGTGGGTTTACATGGCTTTATACATGTATTGTAGCCATAGCAGCAGTTGTAGAATATAGATGTATGCATTCGCTCAAATAAATGTTGTAGATGTGTAGATGTTTGTTGTGCAAGTCCGTGCATGACAATGAGATTCTAGATAGGCATTATGCAGTGCTGTTGTTGGACCAGACCATGCGCAATGGCAGTGCAACACTGACATCAAGCTCCTTATAACGGTATACCTTCACCAGTATGATATTGACGATCAGTAATGAGCATTGATGATCAGTCATGAGCATTGATGGTCGGTACTCTATGATATTTAATGGCCAAAATAAAACATATATTTGTGCAGCATTATATTCCTCTATTGAAATCTAGTGAATATTACAATTTGATTTTCATGCTCACTACCAATAACTGTGAACATTTGAATTCTAGCATCTTAATAATTGATCATTTTATTGTACATAATCATTTCCTCATAAATCAATGTATGTGCTCATTTCATAATTGTAATAATGCACAAGTCACTCCTTATTCTCACAAATCCTCCATTCTCGCGAATCACACCCCATTCTCTCCCACCTTACCTGTGCTTAGTACACAGCCATCTTTTATTATCAATCCCCAGACCATCTGAAACTTTTCTAAGGGTTTTCTAAGGGTTACATTTGTTTCAACACCATAAATCTTTAAGAATAACGTGTCCAGGCCAGTTCGATCAGCAATTAACATAAAATGTAAACATAAAATGTAAACATCAAATGTAAATATTATTTTCAAAATCATTGGAAATAACAAATGATAGCTATGTCTGATATCAATTAAATTCAGACTTCAAGTAGAAGCTGCGTATTTTGATTATCAGTAAGCATTTGATCATGTAACAACATTTTGCCAAATTATCCTAGTACAGTGGAATTATCGATTCCACTTTCACAATTTTTTGCTATTTTTTTCTTGCAGATATAAAGTAATATATTTGAATGAGAAACTTCATTTCGCAACCTTACTTCACAAAGTCGGGAGTGAGCCAGGGTTTGAGTCTCGGACCTCCATTATTCATTATTTCGTATTGGTTACGCCGTAATGCAACCAGATTAGTCAATAATGGGGAAGCGAGTTTAGAACAGTCAAACCTGCAGTGGATGACATCAGCAGAGTCAATGAGTGAAGCGCCGCAAGTTATCTATGACATAACACAAGCAAGTATTCTTTAATGTGTCACTTACAGCCAAAAACATGCCCCTATTAAATATGATACAGTCAGTGTAACTCCTCTGCACCATCTGGATGACATTGTTGATTTGGGAATCATAATTCGATTCACAATTTATATTTCACAAGCATATAATTGGCATGCTGAAAAAATCATTTATGCATATTTGAATTTATTTTCAACATATTGCTTGCTCTATACTTCATTGGTTCAAAGTCAATTTGAGTCCAGTTGCATCATTTGGAATCTTCATGAAGCTAAGTACAGCTTAATGATTAAATTTTTACAATAGACATTCCTGAGATATATTAGACAATATGGTTATTTCCATCCTCTATTTTTTACCAATTTCCTCCTGGCTATGATTTGAGGTTGGATGGATTCCTTGCAACTCAACAACTTTGCAACTTTTGAAGATAAAATTTTTCTAAAAATAAATTTTTCAATTTTTAAAATACAAAAAGTTCTGTATCCTATATTATTCACCCACTAGAACCGAACTATGCATGAACTCTCTAATTTATCAGGGTATTTTCCTTCTCAACCACCCAATCAGAGAGTGATTTGTTTATGATGAGTGAAAATAAATTTCTAGAAGTTTGTCATCATAATAGTTCCCGTGCAATTTAAACTAATATAAATAGAGTAAAACTAATCTTATTAAATAATCCAAATAGATACTTTTGTTTTAGAAATAAAGTCTAATACAAAAGTATAAAATAAATGCAATAACACACTGTATCATAATAATGTAATCACAATCATGTTCATGAATATATATATTTTTAAGAAATTTTTTAAGAAATAGTACTTTGTTTTTCTACTGACCATCTTATTAATTTAATAAAAAGAATATAATAATTATGGAATTTTAAAAAAACTGGAGTTTACAGCTCCAAAGGAGGAATTGTTACAAAAAAGATCTGTAGACTGCATTGTATGATTCGCTGTTTTTCGCTAATATGTGCAATTTTTGAGCCCTTGATACTCGTGAACAACCAACATACAAGAAGCACGGGGACTACCACTTTCAACATTTAGCTCTGGAACTTATTAGTGTTAAAGTGCAGCCTTATAATTTGATTTGCCATTCAATTGTTTGAAAAACGCCGGCTCCTTAACAGCTCCAGTGAGAATAGTGACTTTTATATCTCCCCAGCTCTGTAGTGAGTAGCCTGATCCCATTACACAATCTTGGTGTATCAAGGTTATGCATAAGCAGAACTGGAATGCCAACTTCAGCTCCATTTTGTGGGAAGACACGCCAGTTAACTCCAAGAAGCTTAGGAACTCTACGGGGTAAGCAGTATCGTCATCATTGATCATAACTTTGTCTATAGATGTGTATACCTTTGATTTGCCAACTATCATGTCTATTACCATCTTATTAATTTTATTGACAGAATCAATCTTTGGAGACAGCACCACCTTCTCATATAACCATTTTTCATTGGGTATATTACTTTCCGAATTGGGAGAAACATGCGCAATTAGATCACCTTCTCTCTCTACTGGATGACAAAATTAATGAGTGAATGTAATGTTTCTGTCCACATCTCTCTCCAGGCGATCTTTTCCAATTTGTTGCAAGTTACTTGCACAGGTACCTGAGTCTCGATCGTTATAACGTATGACAAGCATGTTGCACGTAAGATAGAACTTTTCTAGCCCAGATCATAGTGGCAACGTCTTATGACATGCATTTATTTCATATGCTTGTATACCCTTCTCATGACTAGTGCCCCTCTTAATAACTATCTAATATTGCCTGCTAGTAGAATGACAACGCCGCTAATTGAAGCCTGGTTGCCGTGAATGATCTGCAGACTTCCATTCAATAATTATATAGCGTGCTTGTGTAACATCATGCACTCGTCTCAACTTCAACTTCAACTTGCACTACTGTAAGATAGTGCCACGGCCACTACTGTTGCTAATGATACATGTCAGCGTTTGTTTGGTTGGAAGATTTCATAGTAATTTATATACTGAATTTGCAGCCCATCAACCATCAGTGTCGCAGCAATGCCCGAGGAGTCAATCTACAGCGAGCGCAATATTGCGATCGCTTAGGAGTTGGGCTGTAGTAGGATGAGCACAATTTTTTTGTCTGTATCTCCCGGTGCATCAAAGAAAAAGATTCTGCCCTCCTCACTATTTATACGCCACAGGATTATATAAACAACGTGCTGCTTCACGGGAAGCATACATGATGCCATAACGCGATTCTGTAGAGCCGCTACATCACAGTCTAGCTCTTTTACCACATTGCTTGATAACACTTTCCTTCGTTACTGTATGAGCGATCTAAAATCAGTCGATCTTTTACCAGAAAGGTAAATTAATGTTTCTTCATTTGATTTTAAAGTTTTGTTAATTATTATGTCATTCTGCATATTTGTAGCTGTGACCTTTGTGCGATATCCTCTGACAATGCTTCCTTGTATTTATCCCAGGGCCGGAGTGAGTTGGATTGTCCACGGGTGCTTATTATAATTGCGAATAACTTCTTAAGTTTGATGGTTGAGAAACACAACACGATTTTCTCCACGGTGGCGTCTGAGCGGTTGTCGTCTTCTAATAGTCCATGTACCTGACAAGCTTCCTTGAATGTCACCCAGCCTTGTTCATCATGACTTGATTGGTATATATCCGATCCAGGGCATCACCAACCTTCACCTAACTAGCCCTCGACTGGTGCTCCCTGTACATGGCACTTCCATTATTTTCTTGTTATATTCCATATATAGCACAAATGGACTTCGGCGTAAAACATAATTTTCGTAAAGTTACTATTTTTGTCAGGATAGGGCTAAAAGTTATAACTCATCTGTTGTCCACTATGAAGTCTTCACTTTTAATAGTGACCGATCATCCTCTCTCCTGAAGTGTTCTCCGTCGGTACTGCGGGAATCTATTTTTATTGGTTTGCTTCTTCCATGCATGGTGATGACATATTGTGCGCACTGCATTTATATTCCCTACAACTATGTCGTACAGTTTTTTTTGTCCAGATTAACATCAGGAATTTCCGTGCAAATAATGTCGTCACTCTGATTCAGCCGCAACTTTTCTTTAAGCCACAGTAACATATGTACGTGGGGCAAACTGCGTGTTTGACACTCAATGGAGTACATAAAACATTGAGTCTCGCCGTAAGTTTGGCCTTTCGTGAACAGAGCAACCAACTTTTGCACTGTGATTTTAAAAATTCTAATAGTGAGGTTGTGTCGGTCGGTAGTTTTTTAGCTAGGCATAAGTTTGTCGCTGATCTCTGTCTATGCTGAGTTGCAGGTAAACGTAATGAGCCAGTCGTGATAACCATAGTTGCGGACAAAGGCAAATACGTCATGTGTGTATTCATGCAGGTAACTCGGGCTATTCACGACTGAGGAAGGAAGAACAAACATTTTCCCAATATTATTATTGTCAATTTGCGTATCATTCCAAATAACTTGTAATTGTATGTAGTTTTCCGTACAAAGGTTGCTTTGATTCAATCTTATATAGCTTAAGCGCCAGTTTAACGTACATATTCACCAGGTACCGACGCAGAAGTTGCCTGTAACGCGGCAGCAAATTGAAATCGTTGTAACACGCCATTAGATGATAAGAGTAAAAGTCGACGGAGAATATTTTTTTTTGTTGGACCTGGACCACCCAGTCTACGGATTCATCAAACATTTAAAATGATATCCTTCTTGATTTTTCCAGAAAATGAGCACATTTTAGATCAAATGTGTATGTCAGCAACGCAAGAAAGCTATTCGTCACGCGCATGCAACACAATGTCTCTGTTAGCAGTGGGGTTGGAGCCCACGACCACTGTCACTACCTCATTAGTGGAGGGCACATTGTAACGTTGCCCGTGAGATATAAGATCAGAGTGTATCATAACCTTACAACTCTCAAGGCGTATATTATCAAGAGCCTTTTTAAATTTGTGTACCAAAATCTGTATTTGTATTTTTCGGGGGTCTCTGTTTGGACTCCTTGACTTATGCGAGAATGTGTATTTACTTGTGTTTCCTCATCACCTATAAAATTAACTCATAAAACCTGTGGCTGAATGTGCAATGTCGGACGCAAGGGCCCGATCATGTGACAAACTTGTCCTTGTAAGATTAAAAGTCGGTAAGAATCCCGGCATACTAACAGCTCTGTTTGCATCAAAAGATGTCAGATGGAACAACATATTATATTTTTTAATATTATTTAGAAAATTCCGTGATTTATCATTGCCACGTGAGAATAAGCCTGTCAATTTTTGTTTGCATAGACCCCTATAACAATATAATAGCTACTTTTCCTCCAGAACAACAGATTCCAGCTCTTGCTTCTCTCTGTTTCATCGCTCAAAATGTGCACACTTCATCCTTCCTTTCAATTCTCAAGAGCCTATGATAGCAAAAAAATCAACACTTCCCACATTTTAACTCTGAGATTTACGTCGTTTACACACGCGTTTGGGCGCCATTTGACAAGCGCTAACAGTTGTACCTCTCAACCCAAAATTAGAACGTTTTCAACAAATATTTCTACCTGAATATTAAAAGCCCACCTGTGAACACATTTTAGCCTGGATAACCTTTTCATGCCTTTAACAACAGGAGAGTTTTTACGCCTTGTCTTTGGTTTGGCTAAAAAAATGAAAATTCCCCACAGATTCAACAGAGACAAGCATATGGTCAGAAAAAGGCTTTTTCCATGACTTCAAGAAACAAAATCCAGATATAACGATAACAACTCATGAGGCAAAAAACTTTATGCATGCCACACGTTTCAATATATGTCAAGTTCACAATTAAACGAAACTACGTGATGTAGTATTATTTCTACTTTATTTAAATTCTTTGCCACCATCTAGGTTTCGTTGTATTACAACATCTTCAGGTGGGGTATTAGCAAATATTGTCTGCCTGAAGATGTTGTAATACAACGAAATCTAGGTCGCGGCAAATAATTTGAATAAAATAGAAATAATACTACATCACATAGTTTCATTGAACTGTGAATAATGAATTTCTACAAAACTAATGTCAAATAATTCAATACCTCAAGTTGATCGGTTTTATGACCTTCTCATTAAACTACACGAACAGTTTAATTTTCTAGCTTCTCAAATATACGATACCAATGAAACCGGACCACATACTGTCACGAAAATGGTAAGGTATTGTCAACGAAAGGGAAGAAACAGGATGGGAAGCTTACTTTAACAAAACGAGGTAGTAACATCACTGTCATATTTGTCATGAACGCATTGGGTCACTTTGTGCCACCAATGTTCATTTTCCCTCGAAAAAAGATAAATAAAGATGCCCGCTTTACGATAGGCGTACCACAAGAAAGCATTGGTGTTGCTTGTGAAAGTGGTTGGATGAATGCGGGGACATTCCTCCGGTGGTTACAACATTTGCAACAACGTGACCCTTCTTCTGAAACACGCCCAATTATTTTAATTTTGGATGGACGCAATAGCCACAAAATACTTAATGCTATTGAGAATATTCAGAATAATCACATCCACATGCTGAGCACACCGCCTCACATGACACATAAAGCTTCAGCCACTTGACCGTGTTTTTTTAAAGCCTTTCAAACAGATTTACGGATCAGCATGTGCATCATAGATACATCAAAATCGTAGAGTTCGACTGACAGATAAAGACACAGCTCGACTTGAGAATGCAGCGTTTGCCAAAGCTAGACCAGAAATAGTCCAAAATGGTCTCCGCTACACATATATTTAGACTTTTAATCCAGACCTTTTCGTAAAACCTAGACTTATTGGGGTCTGCGTTGACTAATATTTCACTGGATGAAGATCAGTGTCATCAATCAACTATTCAGGCTCCTAGTCCCTGAAAAGTAACCAGAACCATCACCTAGTTCTCTACCGGGTCCATCAACTACCCGTTCAAAAAGAGGTGTCAAACATGGAAGTCGGTTTCGAAAAGTTAATGACGCGCTTAAGGTTTTATCGCCTCGCCCGGATGCCTCAAAGAAAGAACTGATTGCAAGAAAGAGAGGAACACAAAAAGTGAGATTTTGACATCGTCACCTTATAAAAATAAGTTGGTGGAGAAGGTTATGATTCCTAAAAACGTGGCAAAGGTCAAGAAAAGTATGGAAAACGCTACACCGAACCACATTTACGAAATCAAAAAACGGAATATACAATTTACCATGAAACGTTTGATGAATCTAACCATAAAAACATTTTTAAGATTATTTTAAAAACGTTTTTATAGTTAAATTGTTCACTCATACTTTTTAAGGCTTAGAGCTAACAACATAAAAAAAATAGTTGACGTATTTAAAAAAAATAATGGCAATAGTTACAACATTTAAATTTAAAATGTTGAAAACAAAGCGTAAAATATACAAAACAAAATAATGAATCGTATTAAATCTTTACTCAGACGACGGCTTCTGATGAGCGACGAGCGCTGCTTGACAGTAAAGCACTATGATATTTTAACATGTTAACAAAGCGTTATGTCCTTAATGACGTAATATGTTCATTCCAATCGGTAATAGGTATGAATCACGTAACATGTATGGATTTACACGTTACAATAATATCTTATTAATTATTCAGTAAAGTTCTGTGTCATTGGCTGATGCTTGGTAAATATGAAACGAAGGGCATTATGAAAGGAAACGTGCTGTCTCGTTCTTGTTTCAACATGATTCGCATAAAATGCGCCACGGAAATAAAACAAAGTTCAGGTTACATTTGAACTCAGCATATAAATCTATTATTTTATATCGCATAAACATCGACACGATTCATGAGTTTTATAAAGTATTTTTATGAAAAAAATGAAATATTTAAAATTGTTACCCTCGAACACATGTCACGTCAAAAAAATGTGCAAAATAAAATTAATTAATTCTATTACCAATTTGACTACGGTGTTTCCATATACGTCGGTAATGCGACAATTATTATAGTTCCGTAGCTCAAAAAGAAAGAAGCGAAACACTAATAGAGCTATCCACGTGACTGTTTATGTGAACGTGTAACCGTCTACCGCATACGTTTTTCAGACATAATTTGATGTGATTAATGAGTTGACATTCAGCTGAATAATAAAGTATACACATCTAAACACACACGTAAACTTTTTGCTAAGAAAATAAAAATACAAATATCTATATTTTATAAATAATTCTAATTTAAACACGTGTTTACGAAAAATATTTCCGGGTTATCTTTGAACTATAAGCTTCAATATCCTTTTATCTGTGTATACATATATGTCATCTACTTAATGGTATATTTAAATTAAATTTTTCTAAAATCCAATTATTAATTCATTAATGTACCCGTAACACATAAAGCGTAACTAATCTAATATTCATTTGTACTGAAAAATAATTATTTTAAAATTAAAAATACCACATTAGACGTAAACTTTTTGCTAAGAAAATAAAAGATACAAATATCTGTATTGTCTCAATTATTTGAACAACGTGTTTTCGAAAAATATTTCCAAATTCTTTTTGAACTATAAGGCTCACGGAGCGTGTCAACTGAATAGGCTATTTGACAACATCGAAAATGTACAACAATTTGGGGTCATCCTGTTAGATTGACCCCGAATTGCTTTTAACTTTCGTTCGGTTTTTGTTTTTAGTTCGTATTGCTTTTAATTTTCTGAAGAATAAGTTCATATTATATAAGAAAAAACGTAAAGAAATCAAAATATTTTTTTGAAATTTAATCAGCGTAGCAAACGCCCTGTTATTGGTTAAAAGTCAGATGACGTCACAGACAAGTTTTTAAATATTTAAATTATGGTCTTTTTTAAATTTAAAACTATCGTCTTTGAATCCAGTATAATTTAAAAAGAAATACATTAAAAATTATATATTTAATTAAAATAACTTCCGATCATAACTAATGTATTAAAATAAATTATTTAAATCCCATGCAATGTATATGTTAATGTATATACTATTAGCGCTATAATTTTATTCCAAACATAAATCATAGACAAATATACTTTTCCTGAATGTTGTTGGATAAACAAGATATTATTGTTAAAATTGACAGATTAAGTAAATATTCGAGTTGAGTAATTCAATTTAGGTACTATATTTATATTGTAAATACTCAAAAATTTGTAAGAAATTATATTTTTAATTATGTAATAAGTGCTTAGCGATAAAATATAAAGTGAACTAACTTAAAAAAACGTTAAAACATATTCCCTCGCAAACAAAAGTCATCAGGTATGAAATTTGTTAAATTAATTTTTTTATAATAAATAATTGTCTGCTGTAGATTTTTTTTAAACATATCGTTTTTAATGTATTTTCTTTCATATCATATCAAATATTTAAATTTAGATAAATACTAACAATTGTCAAAATATCATTGGTACTGAAAGGCATTCATACCAAAATTTAATATTCTTATTCTCTTGGTTTATAGGCATTGATATCGATAATAATGTTTAAAACACAAATATTACTTATATCGAAATGATCTTCACACATAAAATCATTTGCGTGAGCTACAATGCTGTTTGGGTCTCTTTGAGCTAATTGCAGCCACTTTTTTCGTCTTCGAAGGTTTGTTAGCACTAAAACGAACATATTGTGTAGACTTTTTATAGACGTATTTTAACATTGTGTCACTATACACCATATTAATATGAAAATAAATAATAATCCCCTTCAGCGGGCTGGACTGTTTGTTTACATTGTTTGTGACTTCACATTAGCCCCCATTACAGAAATTGTGTTTTTAGCGCGAATAAACGGCATATATCCTGGAAATATAAATGTAGTGTGCTTATAATACAAAATGGAACAATTTAAAAAAAATTAAAAATTCAAGTCAAATAGCCTATTATAAATTTTGAGAAAAATACAAGTTGTATAAAGATATTAAATTGAGATCGATATTATAACCCAAAGTCCATTTAAACTCGAGTACCTGGAAAATAAAAGAATATTTACATTGCTGATAGGTATTTTATTGAACATTGTATTAGTTTTCGTTAACTTAATAATTTATATAACTTCTAATAATTTCGGAAATCTAATAAGGTTCAGCCTAAATTTAAGGTGAAACTTAGGCCTGAAGCAACATGGTACTTAGTGCTAACTCTATGTAAAAGTCAATCTTATAAAGTAAATAAATCCAAAAAATTGTTCATAATATCGAAACATTAAAATGGCAGTATAATAAATAGACTTTACGATTGTCTTTCAATTCTAACTATGATGCCTCAATTACACTCGCGGCTCGTGTCGCAGCTCGCGAAATCAATCTATGTTCACATTCTCGCGGCGCGTTCAGTTGTTTTCGAAGCATCAACTATGGGGGACTGTGAAGTATTAGCGGCGTCGACTCTATGTTTACTGAGCTTCTGCTTCTATACAACTAATTTACAAATACAAAAAGTAAAAAAAACGACGTCGCCCTAGAAGATGGTGGATGTCCAAACAATAACGACACAACTGGCACGGCAAATAATTTGTAACCGAATGAAGCGCGCGCGCGAGAGTAAACACCACGCGCGCGTTCCTCGCGTGCCCTTTTGACTCGTACCAAAAAAAACCGCTACCGATTCGAGCGCTACGAGGCACGAGATGAGACGCGAGACGAGCCGCGAGTCCACTGTTTACATACGCGTCTCGTGACTCGTCTCATGGTTCGCACGAGTGTAAATGAGACGTAAACATAGTGTCTGAAATACATTCCGAAGATGAACACGACGTCATTGACTTAGCATTGGTAGCACTAATTGACACTGGTAGCACTAATGCCATGCACTACCTCTTTGCTACTACTTTGTTACACCATTCTATACAAACATGACATAATAAGAGAATAAAACACATTTTTTCCTTCTGGGCCTTCTAACGAGCTTTATTTACTATACGTATCGTATACATTTGTTTGCTGTCGATTACAAGTTCGCGTGTTCGTGAACATTATATAGGTACATGCATTAATACAGACACTGTCAATGTAAGTGATAGCAGATCATTAAATGCGGCAATTGTGGATCATTATTAAACAAATGAAAATAGTAATAGACCATTATAGTGTCTGCGGTCACTATCGATGTAGTCGGTAACATAGCGCCATGGCTTATGGGAAAGTGAAATATTTAAACCGGGAAATAAACGTTTTCTTTATCCTAATCATTTTAACTTATTGTTTTGCTTACATGAATTTCGCAGTCGACGACGACAGGTATGAATTTATTCAGCATACGGCATTGCAATTTGCTGAACAATTTTACTCCAAAAATATTCCTACATTGATATTCAGCAAGAACGCGATTGAGAATGACATTTTACAATGGTTTTATCACAACTACAGTGGCTGCTTGCTATCCGTTGAGATAAATGAAAGAAAAGAAGTTTCGAACATGTGGTATAGTAAGAATATTGCACACCATATCACGCAGTATGTTATTTACATTGAACGCGTGACTGATTTCGAATATTTTATGGATCACATGAGTAATGTATCATCATTTGCGAATTACGGTAGATTTATAGTTGTCTGTATGGACAAAGAACAAAGTGCAGGAAGTTGGTGTTTGCCATTTGCTGGCGTTACTATCTAGTGAACGTTGTCTTTTTATATCCAACTCTAACCGACGAAGTACAACTGTTGACGTATTTCCCTATGAAACATGGACATTGTGGCAACGTAAAGCCGACTATTTTAGATACAGTGAAACAATGTAAAGGTTGCCAATTTTTTTGGCACCTATTTCCACAAAAATTCAATAATTTCAATGGCTGTCCACTCATAATAACGACCTACCCTCTACCACCGTACATGATGGTATCAAGAAATCCTGACGGAACACAAGCAGTTAGTGGTACAGCGGGTGAACTTTGTAAAGATCTAGGTCAAATTATAAATGCAACATTGGAAATTGCTATCAATCTAGAAGCGCCTGGATCATTTAATGAAACGCATTGGCCAGGAAGTTTTGAGGATCTCATGGCGCAACGAGTTAATATTTCAACACCCGTCTTTTTACAAAACGATAACACACGCACTTTCCGTTTCCTGTATACTCACTGGACAGGAAATGCTGTTTGGATCTCGCCCCCCGTTCCTTTAAGACCAGCGTGGGAAAAGCTAATAAAACCATTCGATTTCTGGCTTAGATTTTCATTTGGATTCGTTGTAGTAGTATCAATTATTTTCTTAGTGATATTCATTGAAACAAGACTGAAAATTAGATGGAACTCATATTTTCCAATGGATATATTGCATTCAAATATTTATATAAATACATTTGCAATCTTTTTTGGACAAATGAATGCTAAACGACCGACGAAAATAATTCTATCGTTATCTTACCTTATGACTAGTACTTATCAGGGAGCTTTCATTAGTATTTTGAAAAAAGACATGTACGTATCAGATTTGGACACTGTATCTAGTGCCATCCGAGCTGGATACGGCTTTGGAGGAATACCCGAACTAAGAATGTATTTTTCTGATGAACCGGACCTTTATAATACATAAAAAATTATAAAATTTAAAGATGTTGCAGATCATATAGAACCTATGTCTAAGGATATTTGAAACTCATCATATATCTTCCTTTAGATTCTCTACTTGCCTTCTCCTTAATGAACAATCGCACACATTTCTTACATATTATTCCAAACTCTGCCAAACAACAGTATTTCATTACTTATTTACCGCCGAACTCGCCACTTGAGGCTACCCTAAACACCGCACATGCTCGTATGGCAGCTGTCGGGTTATTCGAAAAACAAGATATTAAAATACGTCATTTGACTAAGATGGAAATGAGTAAACCTCAATGGAACAAGGATAATGATGAAACATTGACCATGGATAAAATTAAAGCATGCTTTTTCCTTATTATATGTGGATGGATCGTGTCACTATTCGTGTTTATTGCAAAAGTAATTTGGAATCGTTATGAACGGCCTCAAAGATCAAAGCGTCATCCTTTGGTTAGGTGGAATCTATAAACTACTGTTATATTAATTTTCTCAGTAAGTCTTAATTCTGGAGTGCCCATGAAAATATTTAATATTGTCTTTTGTTTAGAGCACTACTTTACATTTTTCGCCAAATTAATTTTTAGATTTTACATTTCACATTTTCAAACTGTGTCAAGCGTGTCATTCCTACCTTTTGTCAACACTCCTTTTCTTTAAAGTTTTTCCAAACAGATGGAAGAGCTGGGACTGGGAATGGAAGATCTGGGCCGAAATAGTTCTTCTTTTCTCCCTCTAGTTCTCTTATTCTTAAGTAATTACTGTGATACATGTTTTTGGCCATTGAAGTTTGTTCCATTCTAAATTCGGTTATAGCCATAAAAATGATTCTACCTCTGAATTTACAAAAACGTCTGTAATTAGCGAACATTATATATGTATTCAATTTTGCGTTCAAAATATTTTTCCTCAATTTTTTTACTTATACTCAAAAAGTGTGATTGAATTTTGTTATGTTTGAGACGATCACCTATAGTATCTCACATAGACTATATATATATATATATATATATATATATATATATATATATATATATATATATAGTCTATGTGATGTATATATGTGTGTGTGTGTGTGTGTATATACATAGTCTATGTGTGATACTATAGGTTTTCTGTAAATTGTTCCTTTGTTAAGAATTTAATACCAATTGCTTTTGGGAAGCAGGAAAAGCTTGCAGGAATCAATCCCGCATTTCCGCAATCAACATTACTTGCAATAAAAATTATATAATTAATGTGTAGAAGAACAGGTTAGGTAATTTATGAATTTGTGTTTAGTGATCATAACCGTCATAGTTTTATACTAATAAATACTGTGTGTGTGTGTGTAAAGGTATACTAAAATATTTGTGCTCACTTTTATTGTAAACTCTCCCAATACCAATTTCATGTTATATCAATCTTTTGTTATTGAGTCATGCAATTTGTGTGTTTTTTTATGAAATATTTATTTTACGATATTAACATCACTTTAATTAAAATAAACTCAATTTCTTTTCACTTTATTTATGTTAAACTTAATGTGTCTAACTTTTTTCCTGTCAAAAATCCTGCTTCAAAATTTTTACGAAAGTATGTTCAAGTGATAATAGATTGTTGTTTATGAATTAATGTGAACTGGAAACTAATATATTTTTGATGCTCGCATAAGTCCAACGCTTTGAGGCAAACTGTAAAACGAATGTGGTTTTTTAATAAGGAAATAAATAAATTTTAGCAAACAAATCTTTTATATTAATTTATTTGCCCCTCTTTCAGGGTTTTTGAATAATACACCGCAATAGCATTAGGAAAAGTGATATTTTTTTTAGATTTTTGGGACTTAAAAATATTAAAGAAAAAGTGGAGGCGGGAAGTAATGTTAAAAATAAGTTAATTTAATAATTTATGGCTAAAATAAAATATGCATCGTCATTTTTAATGACTTTTTAGAGTAAATTTAAAAATAAATTATGTTAGCCAAAGAGGGAATGCAAGGAAAGCACAGTGCCAATAATTTACCTTAATGTAAATTATTTTCGAAGAAAAATATTGACCTGTTCAATTTCTTCAGCGTGCTATTGCATTAGTTCCGAATGTGAGGAAACGTCAGCAACATCTATTACTTGACATATATCAAATTAATTCTTGGTGAATTGACCAGAAAGCGCAGTGCTGAGAGGCCGTATATTTTTAGGCTTAGCTGCTGGTTTCTCTGAACATCGCCGGCAGCGGACGACCGACGCGCACCCGCGACCGACAGTATCCGAGTTACTAATACAAAAATGTTCGGGCATGGTTTCTCTTTTGAGACGCCGCACGCGGCGAGCAGCGGTGGCGGTCGAAGCGGGCAGCACACTCGCCGACGCGTCGAGTGTGCTCCCTGCTTCGTCTTCTCTAAATTATTTCCATCATTTTTACAAGCTAAAATTTTTTATGAATTCTGAAAAAAAAAATTCTTTTGATAATTTTAAACCTTTAGTGAAATATGACCGACAGATTGAAAGTAGGCCGCGATTTTCCAAGATAATTGCGATAACAAAGTAGGCGCGTCTGTAAATTTTTACGTTATTTTTAATTTGCCAGTACTACTCATATACGAGGACATATAGTAATTTAAAATAACAGTAATAAACATATAGATTTTTGGAAGTTATTGTAATTGCTAGTGTTACAGATAGGCAAAGCATTCACTTTAAGAGAATTAGGTTCAAGTAGAGGATTATTTTGATATAACAACACGAATATCCAATACGCAAATCAAATATCGTCGTTTATTTAAAACTAAATATCGACACCGTTTGATGGTTTGTGGCATGACGTCAAAGATTTTGTAATTATGTACTACTGAATCTTTACCCAATTTGATACTATGATCAAAGGTTATTTACATTTTTAGAACCACAAATCTGTTACAACGGATATAAATAAAGCATCAACTTCAACAACACTCTCGATATGCAGCTAGCAGATCTCTCGCTCATAACTGTCGGATTTTGGATACTTCTAAATAAAAATCATCGTAAACACATAAATTATCCGGCAAACATATTTAAAAATAATAAATAAATTCAATGTACTCAAGACGTAATGAAAAAGTAATTTCCCTAGCTGAACGATAACAAAAATAATCAATAACGAAAGAAAATTAATACCCAAAATTATATCCAAAGAGAAAAGTTTGTGGGAAAGCATCCGAAGAATATTTTGAAACAGTTCATTGATCAGCCTTTATTTAGTTTCGTTTGGACTCCATGCAATTGGGTTGGCTTCGAACTTGTTCCGCGTTAAAGAAATAACTACTTGAAAAAATTAAACCAAGTATTTGACGATAAACAAACGATGTAGCTTTCGATACACTGTGATTATTAACTACGCATACGTATTTATATATACGCATATTTGTCAGCTACTCACTTACGTGTGAATAATTATATACATACCGTCCATTTATCAGCACGTTTACAGAAAGTACGCCTATTTTTTGGAACGAAGTTCTTTTACGAGGTTTACAGTAGAGCGAACTGGCAGAAATCGTCACGTAAGGAAAAAGCATTATGGCGACCTTTTTTTCTCTCTGTCTCTCTGTCTCTTTTTATTATATATGGTTGTATGTGTGTATGTTCGTACGAGTATCGACATTCGACCAGCAAGCATTGTGTGTGGTTACCTGTTTAACCTCGATTCTAAACACTTGTAAATATTATTTAAACTTATTTTTTTGATTCTACTGGCTTTCTATTGCAAGCTAATAATCATCTGCCAGACCGTTTCCAATTCGGTATGTATTTATTTGTATTATAAATTATTGTTATATTATTTACTAAATATAAAAAGATTATTAATTATAGACAATTTTCGGCAAATTCATTTATTTTCATTAATTAGTTAAACTTCGTTTATATTGTTTCAGTAAATTTAACAATTTATTATATTCGTTGAAGTTTTCGAAATATTTAAATTTAAAATAAAATAAAAACTTAAAATTAACTTTAAATTTAATTGGATTGATTTAATATGAAATACTTAAAATAATAAAATAAGAAAAAAATAGTTTATAGAATAAAAGTATTTAATTTTAAATTTAATTCAATTTTGAAATAATTAAATTAAACATATTTTAATTTCAAAATTCTTAAGTTTTAATTTATAATCGAATTAAATTTAAAATTAATTTGAACATTAAATTTTATTATTCAAAAAAATTATTTTTTTTGTTTCATCAAACATTCTAAATAAAACTTAATTAACAATGGAAATAAATGAATATGCGGGCAATTTACTGTAATTTATTAATTTTTGGTATTTGGTTGTTTTTTTATTAATTCACACATGGTTTATATTGAAAGTTGAGATTGACAATTTTATAATGGAAAGTTGAGAAACAGAAACTGCAGCAAGTCTAAATAATGCAAACTTAGAAAAGTAAGTTAATAAATCATTTAAGTATTTACTGTGTATATACATTGAATATACATGTGACTCGAGTGTTTATTATGAGTATGAGCGTCAAAACGAGTATCGAAAAAGAAAAAAATCCAAAATCAACTTCAAAATGCGAAAAAATACCAAAAACAAACATTAAATGTCAACAACAATTCCAGCAGAATAAAAAAAAATTACAGCAAAATGAAACATTGAATCCTGCCAGGTATTATACAAAATGAAACATTGAATCTAGCCAGGTATTATACAGACAACGAGGCGAAGACAACGCGACTTTAAATGAAAACTTGTTTCTTATTACTTCATTAAAATACTTGTTTGGAGTTGAACAAATAATGTAAGGAACTTCGTTCCTGATAGGGGCCCCCCACCGCACAGTTTTTATTTATAATATTTTATTGTAGCAATTAATTTATACTTTGAATAAAACTTTATAATTTTATTAACTTTATAATTTCTAACGATTTTCACATCGATAATTATTGGATATTACAAAATTCCATGTATTCATATATTTATACGTATATGAAAACCTAATTGTTAATTCAATAAGACCCAAGAATGTATTCATATATCAATCAAAAAATGTTTTTAAGAAATGTCTTGTGGGATTTATTAGAGCATTATTAAAAGTTGGCCCAATAAGGTGTAAACAATCACGTTTAGCCCGGTTACACATTTTTGTAGAAAACGCTAACTTTTAAATAGAAACTAAGTAAACATTTATATTTACCACAAAATCGTTTCAAAATTCACCCACCTGAGAATCTTTACAATAACTCATAATCACTCTATACAATAATTTCCTTTATTTTAGTAATTTGTATTAGATTATTAAATACATAGGCCTTTTCCTTACAATTTTGTTTTGTGTTTGTTAAAGTACATATTTTCTGTGATTTCCAAAATTGGAATATAATCAAAAAAGGAAACCCAAAATTTAAAATTAGTTTATTAAATTCAACGCTCAGTCGTACATAATGTTAATTCCACAAAACGATAAAGTGTATGTTAAAGAAAAACTTTAAAACATGTTTAAAAAACAAGCAACGTAACAAACGACTTTAAAAAAAATCATGTTTATGTTGTTTTATTTATCTTAATTATAAGAGACAGCGGCCACAATAGACTACGAAGATGAACACGTCACTGATGAGATTGCAGCACAAGCGATAAGAAATTACCTCTGCTACAATTATATTAACACATTATATATAAACGTGAAATATATAACGAAGAAAGAGATTTCAAACACGTTTTTATTTTCTCGTTTAAGGTCCCATTTGTAGCAGCTACCTTACTTATGTATTCTGTATCAATTAATAAACTGTGCGCCCATTAAAACGATACATCACACTGATGTTAATACTGTCAATATAAGTTATTGCATATCATTAAAAGTGTTCTATATAAGTAAAAATAATGACAGACAGCTATTGTGTGTGTGATCGCTCTCTAAGTGGTTGACATTATAGCATTTTGTATAAATTTATATTTCGAGAAAAGTAACAAAATTATATCGTGAAATAAATATTTAATTTTTCTTATATTTTTATTATTTTTATTAACATTAGCTTAGTCAAAATGTGATCGAGAATGACTTTTTAGAATGGCTTTGCCACAACATATGGGCTGTTTAATATTGTTAAACATAAACGAATGTGTCTAATTTTACGGACACATCTTATAATAAGAATATCATATTTCATATTATGCCATATATTATTCACATTGATCACATTAAAGATTTTGAATATTTTGTAGATCAAATGAGTAAAATGCCAACATTTTAAAACTATGGTAGATTTATAATAGTGTGCAGTAACAAGAAAATAAGGCAGTTAGTTGTAATGTGGATACGTTGTTTGCTATTTGCTGGTGATTCTACCTGGTGAACTTCGTCTTTTTACACCAAGTTCAAGTTGATGACGTGCTTATATTGACATATTATGCTATGAAAGATGGACTCTGTGATAACATACGGCCTACTATTTTAAATAGAATTTATCAGAGGAAAATTTGTAAATAGGCAAATTTGTCCGTGACCTTTTTCAATGGATGCCCACTCATAATGACAACTTTTTTCAATGATTTTTCTTAACGATATCGACAAACACTGATGGAGTCAAAACATAAATTCAAAATTGAAAATTACTATTCAAAAATCGCCCCCGTTATTTAATAGAACGCATTGGATATGCTATTTTAAGTATCTTGTGATGTAACGACCTAATATTTTGACAGCGATCTTTTTAAATGCCAACAATGTACGTACTTTTCGTTTTGTATATCCTTACTGGGCAGGAAATGCTTGTTGGGTCCCACCTCCCGTTCTTTTTAGACCTGTTTGGGAAAAGTTAATAAAATTTAATTACCAAATTATATCATGCGTGGTGAACTTATATTGTCTATAGAAACAATTCACTTTTCATCGCGCCGCTGAAGCGCTCGGACAAGTTTATCACTCCTTTTATTACTTAGAGACATAATTTATTAAAAGATTTATTGAGAAATAAACACACAAACCAACTAACTTCTGCAATGATTGTACAAAATACACTAATATTAAAAGAAATAAATATTAGGCACTTACATCAGTGCTCAGATGAAAACAGGATAAATGTACCTGTTATATTTGTAAGTTCTTCAGACTACCTAATGTCGGTGTTCGATGCTGGCAGGCACACTCTTCGGCTGCCGTATGTGAAGCTATCTAAGCGGAATTTAACTGTCGGTAGATTGTCGATATGGACCAGGTCCGTAGCCTGCTAGGTCTCTAGATTAAATGCCAATGTGGTGGGGTCTGTGGTGCTACATAAATATCTACCAAACTGAATGTGATTATGAAGATGAAATACGTAATCGGATAGTAGGGGCGTTATACCACATTACGTCGTCTGAAACTTCAATGATCGCCCAGAGACTATGCGATCATTGAAGGCTGACGCTGACGTCGATTAAGAAAACGTCAACAGAATAGGCGTAATGTAGTTTGGGTGTTGTAATTAGATCGTACACCGATTTCACATCCAAATATTCAGGGTTAGTAAAATGGCTTCAAAATACTTTAACTTAAAAACAAAACTATCAAATATAAACAAATTCACACACACACACACGCATAAACAGTGAAAATAATTATCAAAAACACGCCGCCGACGACGGGTGTTTATGTAATTTCATAAAAATATTCTATCTATGAAATATTTGTCGATATGAAATTATTTTAATACCGTGATTTACACCTTGCATAAAAGCTTTTCGTAACGCAAGTTGAATATAATCTTCTCTTTCCGATACAAGTAACAGGCGTTAAAAATTGTTAAAAATCGGATTAATATTTCTTTCAAGTTTTTCTCAAAGTTACTGGCATTCACATCGTCATGATACTCGTATTTAGATTCAGAGGATTGGAAAAATATAAAAACATGGTCGACTCTGGATTCTATTTTTACTCGAAGCCTTTAGAAAAAGGAACTTTTTAGGCCACGATTTGCATTATCCATCCATGACAGTGGTGTCAGTACTATTAGGACTACAGGGACCTCATAAGAATAAATGGCAGGTTGATCTTTGTGTCAGTCCCACCTCGCATTAACATTTGTATGTGATATATTGCATTTCTTAATTGAGATTCTAGAATAATCTTACATATTTTCTACTAGGTTCCCATTCCACGGAGAGGTAAACGATATATATCATTAGAAAAAAAAATTGACTAAACTATAACTTTAGGAGACCGGAACCAACTTTAAAACGGCATTAAAATTATACGAGTATATGATGCATCTCACAATCCTTTCGTCATAATTATTAAACTGAATTTTCCCACGCTCGCTTTATTTATCAGACGTAAACACTTGGACAATATTTTGGTATTTTTACCACCTAACAGTATTCTTTAAACTTATATACAAAACTAAAAGCAAGAGGCACAAGCTCTTTTTTTCTAATCTGATAAAGGATTTCAAATAGTGCTTGAAAAATCGATTTTAATTTTAAACGATTTGTCGAGCAGCTTGCGTTAAAATAAAGCCTATAATTTTAGAACTTGAAGTTATTTCATTAAATTAAAGATAATAATAATTTCTTTATATTTTAATAAAAATTATATATATATATATATATATATATACATATATATACTTTAATAAAAATGTTTAGCTTTTATAAAACCTTGCACTAGAATAAAGCATACGTCAATTTAAGGCAAACAATTATTTTACGAAAATTAAAAATAATAAAATGTTGTTACTATTCTAACTTTTATATATCCTTGCAATTCAATAAAAGATTATTTTCTGCAATAAAATATGTTATTCTAAAGCTTAAAGTTATTTTATCTAATAATTTAGAAAAATAATAAAAAATTCATAACAATCTAGCTTGTGTACATTCAAATAGTGAACTGAGTTTTAAAAGTATAAGGTGTAAAACACTTAAGAGAAACAGTTATATTAAAATGAAGCTTATAGAAAAAAACAACAAATAGAACGTATAATGAAGAAAATATATCTCGTGCCAATGAAGTCTTTGAAATTCTGTTACAAATAAAACGAATAACTTGATTAAAATACAAACCAGAGTTGAAAACGCTCTTTTATGTACTCTAATTCTTGGAAACTAAATTTGATTTCATCATCACGACACGAATACCAGTTACTATGGAAAATACTTGAAGGAAAAATTAATTACAAATCAAGTAAACGCGACTATTTAAATGTTTAATGCCCGTTACTCGTATTGTAAAGAGATGTTTAAATTCAACTCGCGTTCCGAAAAGTTTATAATCACGGTTAAAAGTTCCGTGAATTTTAGAACCAATTTACCACGGTATTAATAAACCATAACTAAAATAATTTTATATTGTCAAATATCTGCTAGCTGGAATATTTTTACGAAATCATTTTATAAACATCCGTTCACGGAGTATTTTGTTAATTAATAAACAATATCTTCCGTCAATAATTTCGTCTTCAGATTCTTTCGCGCAATCAGGCAAAATCAAGATCTCTTATAAAATATCAATACCATTTCCATATCAGCTTTTCACATGTTTCTTACCAGATGAATTGACTGCGGAGTATATTTTTTTGTTCCTGTCGTGATTCTTGATCCCGTGTATGAACAGGTATTAACGTATAAGACAAAACAAAATAATACAATTATATACATAGCGGAATGAGGAAATTTCATCGACGTAATTTAGGTTTACAATTAATAATTTGGGTTTCTCCGTCTAATGGTTGAATAATCAGAGGGGCTTAACAATGAAGAATAATTAAGGGAACTTCCATTTTCTTGTAAAAGACCAGCCCAATTGACCGATGGAATTCGTAAGTAACCAATTTCTTCCCCACATTGTGTGTATTGGTAGTAAAACATTTTTTTTCAATATTTCGCTATATATTAATTGCTAATCGCCATGTGATTTGCAAAATGTTATGCACATAGCTCAAACATATAGAAACTGTGATGCTGCGATAGTCAGACGGACTTTATGAAATCATAATGGTTCCTTATTTTACTGCAGAGCATTGAAAACGGTAAAATTGAAACTAAATAAAGTTTTAAACCTGAATGGGGGCAGCTATTTCGTGCAACGGTTTGTTATTCAGTTTTTTCTAATGAGAAGGAAACGTATCTATTTTAACATACATATTTAATATTGCCAATTTTTAAGATATTGTCGACGTTACAGTTAAACATGACATCGTGTTATATTCACGCAAAAATTGAACATCACTGAACACAGATGGTATCTACTATTTAGTAACTACCATCTGTGTCCAGTTAAATATTCAGATTTTACTGCCAAATTAAGGGAGAAGTGTTTGTAGCAAATAATTAGTATAACTAGTTTACACCTCTGGTCACGTGAATTGCCAACACGACCTCCCGACTTTCCGACCGACCAACTTTAAATACTTCAGTCGGAGAATATTTATTAAATTTGACTATAATTTCATGAGAATAGTATTCATAATTCCATATATTCAGTAGCGTGCTAATCAATGGTATCAATTTGCATGAAGTTAAACAATGAACTACTTTGTAAGTATATTTTACAGATTAATAAAGTCATTACGAAAAACCCAAGAATTGTTGAGAAAATGCGGATACTTATCATAATAAAATATGATAATTGAGATTTTAAAATATGAAGTAGACTTATTCCATGACACTAACATAAATTGTGTTGTACTAATGCATTTAAATTCATTCACTAATGCATTCATTTAGCACTTACTTAACTAATTCTTGTCATTTATAACAATAATAAAATATTAAGTACAATATGATACTCACATAATTTCAATAGTTTCACAGCATTTTTTTTGAGTTCTAGGCTGAAACAATATATTCAAGTTGATACCGAGGGACAGGAATTTTTTATGAAACCCATGATATGATATATGTGGAAAATGGGACAAGCTCTCTTTAAGTTGCCAGGTTAGTTGAAACATTAAATAAAACTAAATGTCAAATTCCACGTGGTTTAAAATGAAAAGATATACATTTTTAAACATTTTAAGTACGTAATATAACATTTATATTTGAATTTGGCAAACATTTTAATAAATAAAACACAGTTTTATATTTGTCACGCAAATCTTAATTTTTTTAAGAAAAATAGATCCCGGAGATTTTGAAAAGTATAGGAATTTTACTATGTTTTTAGCGATTATTGAAATAATTTTCCTTATATCCTCGTCGCCCATGGAAATACTATTTTGAGTTCTATACGTGCCATTGTGGCCATCCAAAATAACATGTTGTTTTGTATAAATTTTTTGTTTCATTCAATAGACGGGAAACAAAAATCACTTGGCCATTCCTTACATTCAAGATCAAGTCGTTGTTTTTCTATTAGGCATTCACAGAAATGAAGAGACGTCACAAACTATTTAAAATCATTTCTCTATTATTAATTTTTTTATTGGATAATTTTTTATTTCTATGGTTCCGTTGTTAAATAGGGAACCTTTATAATTCCCTCACGTTCGCTTATCTGTTCATCCGTCTATTACAGCAACACAGTTTCCACAGTTTTAGACCTTTGTGCACATTTTCCAAGTTCGTACATTGTAAAGTATGTGTCTACAATAGATCTTAATTGTCATAAAGCAAAATAATTTTTTCTTTATTCGAATGTATTTTCCCACTTTTTTGTGAACCTTTGTTTTAGGCTTTCTTTCCTCAAAAAAACATTAACCCTTATAAATTAACCCACTTGTTTCTCTGTCTGTCTAAACACAATGCACAAAAATGTTTCTCAAACATCGTTCGCCGTAAAAACTTCATACTTGGCAAATAAAGAAAAAGCATACTTCAATAGATATATTTCAATAAATGGCACAAAATATTTGCTTAAATATTTGAATAGGGAAAATAAAACATTGATTTTTTTGGGGGCTATCAATTGAAAGAGAAAGTTGCCAGGGATCCAAATCATTTTTTTTTTTAATTCCACGTTTAGTTATTTTGTGAAAAATATCCACAAAAATATATTGCCTCTAAAATGCTACGTTAGAAATTCCGTCAGTAAAATTAACGAAAGAAGAGTGTTATGGACAGTTCACCAAGATGCTACCGGAAAACTACTGTCATTTGATTACTACTTTCAAGTAACGTTGCTTCATTTAATTAACATTAACAATTACAGAAGGTACAGACAACTACGAAAACATAAGTTGTGCATGTTCTGATACGCACTTCGCCGATACTTTTTACGTCATTTTCTTCCATTTAATTTTTTTATTGAATTTTATCTTGCCTATTATATTTCCGATCCATACTAATGAAATACTAAATATATTTGGCATTACGTACGTAAAGCATATGTTTTGTAGAATATATTATTCGTAATTAAATGAAACTACGTGATTTAGTATTATTTCTACTTTATTTAAATTCTTTACCATGACCTGGATTTCGTTGTATGACAACATCTTCAGGTGGGCAATTAGCAAAATGACTGAAGTATATTAAAGTTAAGTTTAATATGTAAGCTTCAGTGTTTATCATTAAAAATAATAATTTATATTTAAATGTTTATCATTAAAAATAATAATTTATAATTATAAGACCACAATCAATACTTCATTAATTATTTTTAAATTTGATTAGCCAAACAATTACTGGAATAGAACTTTATACAAATGTTATGGAAAAATAGCCTTTAATTTTGAAAAAAAATATATGCTTGAGAAAAATGAGTTATTAAATGAGGCATCTAAAGTTTTATTCAGAGTAAATATCATTTTCATAATTATTCTTGCTAGTTTGAAGACCCTTCGTCTGTAATTTTTAAATTTTTATGAAACTTATATTTGATTCAAATATTTTTTTTGATTTGGTTGTTCTGGAAGTATCTGTAATGAAGAAAAACGTACTGTAGTGTAAAATAAAAAAAATCTAAGTACATGGTAGGAAAATTAGCATAAAACTACCTTATACATTATATTTTGTTATTAGCTTTAAATTAAACAGAACCAAAATAAACTTGTCTAGTTTATCAGCAAATAAAAATACATAGTTTACAAATATAATATAATAAACTTACCATATTTAAATGTGAAATTTCCTTGTTTCATTGATTTATATTATTGTGAGCAGTTGAAATTGAGAATTCAATAGCAGAATTTGGAGGTTGAGTGTGAGATGTTGTAGTATCACAAGTGGCAGTAGATGGCTATAGATTTAATGATTCACTGAAAAGAAAAATATTAAAATCTATAAATAATATACTATAACTAAAAAAAAATGAGAGTCTAATCTCTGTTGCTATATCCAATAACATAAATCTTCAGAAAAAAATTGTGCATGTCAGCTCCGACGCGCGACAGAAATTTACTCCTAAGTCTTGGAATTTATAAAATAGGGAACACTGTATATAAATATGAACATCATTAAATTTAAATGGAAAATTCTTTAATAAAAATTGCTGACAATATTTTCAAGTAAAACACAAATGAACAAGATCAAATTTATACAACAAAATAAAGTCATAAGTTTAATAAAGTCAGACTAAGAAGTTAAAATTGAGAGACTTTTCATTTTGTATGATAGAGGACATCAAATATTCACATAATGATATTTAATGACTCCAATTCAAAAATTCTATTACTGAAATTCAATCTGACTAGTGACATGATTCCCTTTACCTATAGATAGAACATTAAAATGTGCATTAAATTAGTTTGCACTGGGTGATTCACTTTAGCTATAGCCAGAATGATAAAATGTGCATTCTATTAGTTGGGACTAATGATATATTCCAGTCATTGCTTTAATTCAGGAAATTATCAATATATATTTATTCTCAATATTTGTTAACTTATCAAATATTGACAAAAAACATATTGTATTCTGACAAATTGAATTCGAGTACATATATATATATATGTTATTAAAATGCAATATATGGGTGAATTTGCCATAACTAAACCAAAAATGTGCATTTTATTAATTTGGACTAGATAAGACAAACCATTTTTTTATTAAGTTTTAATATGGGAGTCCTCTTTGTTAGGAATTGAGAATGCAGCCGCATCAATTGATGCGGTATTTCGGAACGCATGTTCCATTGTTTATGTATGTCGGTACAGTAGTTTTTTTCTCTCTGTAAGTTTTTATGATGTGTCGAAATATACGTACAAATATTCTGCAAATCTCAATAATTTTTATTTCAAATCAAATTATCAACATGGTAGCAGAACGGAGATCTGATAATCTTTCCGGAGTCTCATTTTTATTAGAATTCAAGAATTTTACAAATATATAGGAATATATCACAAGTTAAATTCAAGAATTAGTATTTACATAAAGTATAAACGCAGTATAACAAATTGAAGATGTCGAATACGGGTCACCACAACTCCTTTCATATTAATAGACTCGTTAGAAGGGACAACTATGCAAGTTGGAAATTTACAGTATAAGCTTATATTGAACTTAAAAAATTGTGGAGCTATGTCATATGTACTGATACCGATGAAAGAAAGAAAATCAAGGTGACGTAAAAGCTTATTTTATTGTTAGACCCTATCAACTATGTACATGTGCAGAGCGTGACTACATGTAAGGAAGTCTGGGAAAGTTTAGAACAGATTTTAGATCACAGCGGGTTACACAGAAGAGTGGTATTATTGAGAGTTCTCATAACAACTACGTTGGCAGCTTCTCATAGCGTGGATGACTATGTGAATAAAATAATGTCAACTACACATAAGCTGCGGAATATCAAGTTTGACATTAATGATGAATGGGTTGGGACACTGATGTTGACTGCTTTACCTGAAACTTACAAACCAATGACAATGGGTTTGGAGAATTCAGGCATCAAGATCAACGTCAATTCACTTAAAACGAAACTCCTGCAGGAAGTTCAATTCTCCGATAGCTCAGCGTTCTTCATAGAAAATAGGACCGCTCAATGGAATCAAAATGTAACAAAAGCCAATAAAGGGCCTCGATGTTATAACTGCAATAAGCATGGACATTATGCTAAGAAATGCTGAGTTTTGAAAAAGAAGAACTTAGAGAAGAAAGTAAAAGTTTTGTTGCACTATTTTCAGCATCTTATCAGCAGGTAATGAAGCGAGATGTATGGTATGTGGACTCTGGTGCCTCCATACATATGACCAATAGAAGTGATTGGATGTATGAAGTAACTAGTCCACTGATACCCACCATAACTCTAGCCAATAAGACACCGCTACATGTTGAGAGTATAGGAAAAATTAATTTATTAATTAATGGTAATACAGATAATAAAATTTAGGTAAGACAAGTTATATACATACCTAAACTTACTGCCACTCTTGTCAGTCAGTGCTATGGTGAAAAGTGCGTGTAAAGTAAATTTTAGAGATAGAGTATGGGATATCTATTACCAAAATGGAAAACTATTATGCTCAACCACATTAATAAACAATCTGTATTTATTAAACACTCACAACGAAGTATTTTCCAATTTTACGTGTTCAGATGAATTATATGGTGTTGTCCTGTGGCATAGATGCAAGCAAAACTTGAATTTTTCACATGTTAGCAAGTTACCAGAATGCACTGAAGGAGTAAAATCATTTAAAGATAAGGGTAACCTTGTTACATGTACCACATGCCTCGGAGGGAAACAGAGTTGATTACCTTTTAACAATATTGTTTCAAGGGCTTCACAACCATTGCAGCTCATCCACATTGATTTATATGGACCTATGGTGCAAGTGTCACTGGGAGGTAAAAAATATTTTATTACCTTTATAGACGATTATGCAAAGAGAATTGACGTTTATTTTCTAAAAGATAAAATGAGTGTACTTGAAGTTTTCAAACATTACAAAAGTAAAGTAGAAGATGAACTTGAAAGAAAGATAAAAGCTGTTCGCTCAGACAATGGAAAACTTCTTAAGTACTCTGTACTTACCCCAGCAGAATGGTCTTGCAAAGGGAATGAACAAGACCTTGGTAGTAAGAGCTAAATGTAGGGTGTTTGATGCTCAATTGTCGAAACTGTTCTGGGGAGAGGTGCTAGCGAACTCTGCCTACATCATCAACCCATCACCCACAAAATCAATTGATGGTAAAACTCACATGGAGATGTGGTCTGGTAAGAAACAAAAAAAAATTAAAATTTTTGGCTCTGGAGTTACGGCTCAAACACCTAAAGATAAACGTGAAAAATTTGATTCAAAATCCAGTAAATACATATTTGTTGGCTGTTGTGAATCTGCCAAGGGATATCGAATACTTGATCAAAAAACAAATAAAATAATCAAGAGTAGAGATGTTGTGTTTTTAGAAAATGTTCAGAAATATGAACAAAATATATACGTACCTTTATCATTGTTATATCCCACAGTTCTAAAATGCAGTTAATTGAAAGACCGTGCAAACAAGAAATAGAACAAAATATTTCTTCATATGATGACTATCAGTCTGGTGACAATGACGATTCATCCTACACACTAGAGGCTTCAATTGACACCGAGATACCAACGCATAATATAAATTTGCGCCGGCGCAGAGCTGTGCAGTATGTAGAGGAGGAAGATCAAGATGTAAGTTACTTATATACAATACGAACTATAAGGAGGATCTCATACTTATTTACAATATACCACAATAACATCTAGGCAATCCTTAGGAAGGATAATACCTGAAACTTGTGAGGTTATATTTAAGATGTTGAAGGAAAAATATTTAAAAGTAAGTATAGCCATTTATTAAATTTTCTAACAAAATTGTTTTGTATAAGAAACATAGTACTCAAGTAAAAATTTGTTATTCCTCTTTATAGTTATTTACGTAATGTAAAATACTTTCACTGTTGCCGACATTTGTATACTCAGAAATATGGGAATTAGTAGATAATGAAGTGTTATGTTGCAAATGGCAGTTTCCCCACTGCTTAGGTTCAGTTGATGGAAAACACATTAAGGTTATACCTTTGCCTGGAGCTGGATGCCATTTCTTTAACTATAAAAGTTATCATAGTATCGTCCTTATGGCAATTGCAAATGCAAGTTATGTGTCTATCTATGTAGATATTTGCACAATTGGACGAATTCTGAGTGTACTCAGTAAAAGTGATATTATCAACTTAAAAAAAAACAAATGAAAATTCCTTTACCAGAATAGCCAGCTTTTCGAACAAATGAATTATTACAATTATATTTTTATCAGAGAATTTGCATTAATACTTGATTTTATGAAACTGTATGCCCAAAGGTAACTTAACCACTACTGAAAAATTTAAAATTATCATTTCAGTAGAATAAGATGTGTTGTAGAAAACACATTTGGTATTTTGGCAAATAGATTCAGGATTTTTCATGTTCCAATTAACATGGAGTTAACAAATGTACATAAAGTTATTTTGGCTTGCTTTTGTTTACATAACTTTCTTTGTCGAAAATCTAGTACACTGTATACACCTTCCCACCACCTTGATATGGAAAATGATGAAACAGGTTCAGTAGAATTAGGTTTAAGGCCCAGTGGTACTATAATGTTACCTTTACAATCTAGCGGGTATAGAAGTATGAGTAAAAGTGTGAAAACAGTAAGAGAACAATTTGAAAATTATTTTAGTACAACAGGAACTGTTTCTTGGCAAGCGGGCATGACTGCATAAAGGCAAATTTTGTTGTGAAGTGAAAATAATAATATTTAGTGAACTCTATCAAGTTTCCAGACATTGTGCTGGGTTGTGTAGTTGGAGAAGGAATTTTCTCAATTTTTTCTTCTGTTGTAGGTGATTGTGCTGATTTTGATACAGATAACCTTGATATCAGTCCTGGAAAAATACATGCTAAATAACATAATTTTGTTTATTTTATCTACCTTCAAAATTACCTACCTACTAATTATGAACTTATATCACTGTTAAAATAAATAAAAATACTTTCCCTATTTGAGTAGAAATAGATAAAGACAATTTGAGTTACATAACCCTATATGTGTGCTAAATTTCAACTTGATCAGTCCAGTAGTAAACCCTAACAATGATCTTCAAACTAGAACCAATCTGGGAAATCCAGACTAATTGCAGCCCATAATGAGACCAAAAACCATTTCACTAGCATATGGGTAAATATAAAGTATATGGGTAAATGAAACTTATATTCAAAGTCATCTTAAAACTCCAACGACAAAACCATAATTTTGGATATAAACCTCATCCATATCTGAAACAGAAATTAGACTATTATGCACCTTCTCTTTCTTTGCGAATAGTTGTTTGCAATGAATTTATCTTCTGCTTAGTTGATTCTAGCTCCATATTTGGTTCCACTTTTCAAACTATTTCCAGTAATTTCAAAAAATTTTCATGTTTTACATCTTTTTTTATATATATGGTCAGATAATGTATTCTTCCACAAGCACTCATTTTGTCTATGACATTCAATGAATTCGCAAACAAAATCTTTTGAGGACGTCCAAAAATCGGCCATTATTGTTTGTTTACACTACACCCAAATCTAAAAAGTAGGGAATTGAGTTCAGAACAGAGAATTATTAAACATAGGTAGGAAAAAATGAATTAAACAAACAATCGCACGTCACAGCGAATTTTTAAAGTGACGGCACATGGCTCGCGTCATTGATCAACAGTCATACTTATTTAACATCGCTCGGCTCATCTATTCCAAATTTAAGCATGTCAAATCTCGCGAGTAAGTTTGTTAAACTTAAAGTATGTATACTCAGGCTGATCCACAGTCGAATAAAGTCACGAACCTGGCCCACGTTCACAAAACCACATACTAAATCAATCGTCGATCATGAGCTTAACATCAGTAATAAGTAAATAATAATTTCCTTAATACTTTAAAGACTTTTTTTAACAACGTGTACACCATTTCGAACAACATCTTAAAACTGTATAAAAGAGAGTGACCACTTACCATGCATTTTAAAACTCCTGCGGCCACATATGTGAGACTAAAAATAGTTTAGACTAAAAATAACTCAGAGTGCACGGTGCCTAGGCAGAGACATGACAGAGATGGTATTTGGCTTGCAGTTGCATGGCTGCCAACAAGGTTGAGAGCATTGCTCCTTTTAACAATTGGATGAATAGCATATGGCGTACAGAAGTGCTAGAAAGTGCTTTGTGCCTGTCTACTTTTTATGCCTAGTGATATGAATTTAAATTCTAACAAGATTAGATATGCTATTATTCATGTGTATATGCTAGTATAATTTAAAAAAATTATATATGCCAGTATAATGTTGAAACAGTTACTTTTAAATGCGCTACAACAAGAACGGTACATCATAAACGAAGTGAATGCAAATAACTCATCTATACTATGCCCTAATTCTACAAATGGCCACACAAAATTTGACTTTTGTATATAAAAAAGGATAATTTAAATAAAGACAAATGAATAACACTTTTGCACAAGACCGTATATTTATATACTACGATATTGGATTAGAAGGAATAATAAAATATTGGAGGTTGGCAACAATTGCCAAGTTTTACTAATTGTCGAGGTTGATTTTGTAAAAGCCAACATTAAAACTAATGAAAAATGTGTCATTATGACAGTCAATAAATGTATAGGTCATAAACAATATTCAATATTTTTAATGGAGGAATTACACATAATTGCACAGTAGGTATGAAATAATTGTTTGGAGTGTTATTAATGTGGATGATATAAGCAATGTTGTCTTTATAAGATTGAAAAAATTTACAATTACGTACATAATTGGACCTTATTTTGCATTAAGGTGGTTTTTGTGTTTCCGGTAGGTTTCCCGTGAACTAAGATTCCCTGCCAATTCTGAAATGCAAATTCCCCGTTTCAGTGTACTATCTAGAGTAACACCAAGAAAAACTGTTGTGCTAACAAATTCCATTCTATTATTATCAAACACTCAGTTAGTGTCAACTACTAAGAGTAAATGTGCTACGATTTTTTTGCACTAAGTAACAAATTATTAACCACAAGTAAATTAAAAATTTGTGACATCACTTTATTTGCCTTGTCTTATCGCATTCAATAGATATACTTCGTTTAAATAGGAGAAATGTATCATCAGCAAAAAACAATATTTCAAGAAATTTTTCAACCAAAAAAGCAGATCAATAATGTACACGAGAAAAGAAATAGTCCCAAAATAAAGCCTTGCGGAACACCCGTCTTCACTAAAGAATCTGTTGATTTAATTTACCCTGTCTGTACTTTTTGTAATCTGTTTATGATATACAAATTGATCAATAGATATTAATTAATTTGTATCTCAATTATTAGATACTTCATCTTTTAACCCATAATGTAGCATATTTTCAGAGTAATATTCTTTAATCGACACAATTAAACGCTTACACAGATTATAGAAAACGCCAATAGCATCCTTTCCCAGTGCCAGAGATGTGCGAAACTAATTCCACTGCTGCATCTCTAGTGAACCTGCTCTTTATAAAGCCAAATTGCTGGCTGTGAAGTAGTTCAAAAGAATCAAAATGAGCCCCCATTTGCTCAAACAAAGTCTTTTCAACAATTTTACTGAGAGTAGGTAAAATAGATACTGATCTAAAATTAGACGGATCGTGGTTATCATCGGATTAAATATCGGTATAATTTTCTTATGTTTCATAAGATCTAGAAAAACCCCTAGATAACACACTTATTAAAACGGTGGCTAAATGCGGGACAACAGCAACATCAATAGAACCAATTACTTTGACAAATAATCACAAGTCTTCAGTTTTCTTTACATTAAATTATTTAAAAATATTTTTGACTTTAGGCGGATCCAAATCAATCAATTTAAAATGAAATTTGTGGTTATTGAACTTGATACTATTTCTCAGTAATTTGACAGCTTCATCTGGTGTTGAGTTGAAGGCATTCGTAGTGACAATGGGTATATTGGTAAAAAATATAATAATACACTTTTAGCCAGGGATTTGGAACTTTTCTAGAAAGGTTGTTGAATATTGTGATGTATTTTGTTATCAGGTGTAAATGCTCAACCTAGAAATATTTACATAAAACTGGCTCAACCCAGTTTTATGTTGAACAATTAAGACACCATTCCAGATAAGCCTGAACAAATATTTGTGATGGTAGTCATTAATATTATATCTCTAAAGGAAACTTTAATTCGGTAAAATAGACATACATAAATATGTGTGTATATATATAAATATATATAAATATATATATATATATATATATATATATATATATATATATATATATATATATACATATATATATATATATATATATATATATATAAATATATATATGTAGAATTTTTTGAATGATAGAAATGATTATTCCCACATAATCCGTTGTAGACTCATTCTAGCTATTAAAAAATGGTTTTTATTATATAGGTTTCAACTTCACCATATTTCATTAATGGCATAAGCATAATCTATCACCAAAAAAATATTACCAATGCGGATCTATAGTTTGATTCAGTAAAATAACAACTTTCTTACGTAATCGTAATATTTGTAAATAAATGAATAAAATTAAAATAAAAAAACAATAATTGTTAGGTAATGATATATTATTGTAACGTCCTAATAAATACATTTCATTTAATTTGACTATACTATTAAAAATAATTCTATTTAATATGAAATTTATTTTCGTCACATGACTCTTCAGTTGTATTACTTCTAACAGATGCTTTAAATACTGACACAACTACAATCTGCAAGCTTGTCAATATTTATATGATAGAAAATTCCAATAGTAACTTAAAAATAAGCGATTACTTTAACATTACAGATACCATTAGAAAGTTATAAGTTTAATACATATACATAAATTTCTGCAAAAGCTTTTTCTCCATAAAAATTTACATTTTTTCTTAAAAGGGAGTTGTAAATGGTTTCATGTATATAATATAGGTAGAACTCAGTTATTTTTCTTTATATGTAAATATACTTTGTCAGATTTTTATTATACCAAGTATTCCACTATAACAACCTTTTTTTCACTGTCACAAGTAATTTTATTTGAAAAGTAATATTGTTAGATAAATAAGATTATGTAAATTTACTACCCACTTATAATCTTATTGATTTTGATGTCCAACATTTTGTCATTAATTCCACTAATGACTTACCATATTAACCTTACCTTTCAAAATATAACAACAGCACACATTAACACACTAACAATACTGCTCGCAGTGAATAGCAAATGTAAATAGTCGGGTTAAAATGAGATAATCATTTAGATAACTATGAAAAAGAGGAAAGAGAATGAAATAATGAATCAAATGATAATACAATGGTCTATAACTTACAATTATCTTTGCCGCTATGCTCTGTTGAAAATTACGTATGATTTTGTTTTGTTTTGACACAAATTTTTTTTTAAAGCAATTTTTGCTGGGTTAATTTATTCTATTTGCATTATCATTGTTTGTACGGTTAACTACTGTTTACTCATTTTTATGACTTATAATATTTGCAAGAAAATCCATTTTGGAGATTGAAGTATTTATTTTGGTGTTATATATAGTTTGTAAATTTTTTTTCCTTTATATCATACTAATATAAAAGCCGTGTGTAAGAAAAAGCTTGCTTATTAATAACTATAATTAAATGTCTAAAAATTAATGGTATTAACTTTATAAAAAATTTCTAGAAAAACTACTGTCTATGTCATGACTTCCTGCTGCTAATACTAAAAGAGACTAATTTAATATTAATTTTATGTATTTCTTCCATTATAAAATATTGAAAAATTCACACAAAAAAAGTTTGAAATTAAATAACTCGATGCAACAATAATACTCCACTTTCCGATATCTTATGACAAACTTACAGTTTGAGATGAAGCATTAAATAGAACAACAATGTTTTTATCTATCTTTAATTTTATATTTAATAGTGTTCATTCTCTTTTAGTGAGAGAAACTTTGCCAAGGCCAAGTTGAAGAAGAGGTAAGGCAATACTGATTAAATAAACAGAAAATTAACAAATAAGAAACATCTACTGAAAATACAATTATGACTACAATATGCAGACGATTAAAAATGTATCCACATACATAAACGTCTAAATAAACATACACAAATATATTCTCCAGATTGTGATGTTGTTGTTTCTTATATATGTTCATTTAATTGTAGTATGGGTTTATTGACAACTGCATCTAATGTTGATAAGATGTTGAATTTTATATGTTAATTATTCATACATAAATAGAGGAAATTGATTATTTCAAAAACATGCAAATATGTCAATATAGTCAAGATCAACCTCGTTCGTCTCGTAATCATTGATTACAAAATAATCATTGATTACATAGTATAGCCAATGAGCGTGAATAGAACAATGTCCCAAACGCATGCAAGACAATAGAAGTTTCCTTTGAGAAAATATGTCTTTTAATCACCACAATTTTGTGGGTAGAATAAATTGGACTTGGAAGCTCCGCAATCCTGAGACCATCATTCCCGTACAGCCAGCAAGTTAGATATCAAAGAACAGAGATCTTCAATGAAGCTATAGGAGTTGTTAAAATAACTATATATTTACAGCAGACAAATGAGCTTCTGTATTGACTATTTTATTTTGGTAGGAAAAGATGGTGTCTAAATTGGATAAAGAGACTTAAGAAGATGAGTGGTGGGTTGGACTGTAAATGAGGCATATCACATTCTTAGAGGAAATGTAGGGTATGTCTTTTTATTTCAAATTTTGTTTTTTCTTTGATTTTATATAGATTTACGATTCCCACTCCAAGGGTAATACCTCGATTTGATAAAACACAGCAAGGAACTTTCAACTGATATCATCTTCCCTACATCGGAAGGAACACTCAGATGACGGGCACTTCTCACCATATGTCAAAATTATGTTAGGTGACTGGTAGGAAGAAATATGCCACAAAAATGCGTCAAGAGTGAATTTGGCCATCAAAGATGTAGACCATCATCTCTTACGGAAAGAAATGAGAACCAAAGTTTAATTTTTAAAAAATTTAAGCACCAAACGTTTTATAGCATTTCCACAACTTTCATGGATTTCGATACTCTGAATATTGGGGATGAATGATTTACTCCATCCCTTAAGCAGTGTGGTTGACAAAACGGTTAGTAATTCAGAGACGAGAATTTCACTGAAATCTTGTTTCTTCAATTTGTCGGACCCTATGTTTTTTTTTTTTCATCATATATTGGATGATAAATAGTCCAATGTTACTGGCAACACAAATGTGATCTTTATTTCATTTGTAAGGGGGGAAAAATTAAATAGTGGAGAAGATTGGAAGACAGGGTAAATTTGAAACTGGATAGGACATCGGGCATGCCAAAACAATGATTGAGGTCAGGGGTTCAGATAGATCTGGAAGCTTGGGAAAAATACCTAGATACATTTTCAAAGAGTAAAGAAAGAACTTGCTGGACTGAAGACTGATGAATGAATTACACTAATGGACCATAAACTATGTAAAATACATATTTACCACTTTATCAGAGTAATTTATAGATACTTTTTTGTAGCTTTAGAGACAAATATTAAAAGAAATATCCAGAGAGAGAAACTATATTTAAATATCACCAATATGTAAACACAACTTATAACTTAGACAATATATAAATATGAAATTATTGTTGTTTTCATTAGTTGATAAAATAAATTATAAACGCCTATTGTAAAATAAAGGAAGAATAAACCACAAATAATCATAGAAAAAGTCCAAATACATATATGCAACAGGTTCTACTCAATATATATTAATGTTAGTTAGAACAAAAGATATTTGTATTAAAAGTAAATTTAAACTAGCACAAAATTAAATAAATGAAATATTTTCAAAAAGATAAATCAAAGAGTCACATCTATAGTTGCAGAAGCGTGACTTATTTACTAGAATGCAAGCTTGCTAATTGAACAACTACAACAATATATGTAATAACAAGGTTGAAAAAACTAGGCAATAACGATATTCGCAGGTCGAAGAGCTGACACACTGAGAAAGTTCCACCATTGCTCTGAAGTACAATTTCTTCAAGTTTTTCCAATTCATTATCAATTGATGGACCTTAAACAATAGTAATAAGATAGATAACTAGTTTATGCTTATTTTATACAAAAGATATGGTATAAAAAATTTACACGCATGTTATGGACATATCATTTTACAAGTTTTGTGTATTTGTAACATTTGTGCTATAAATTTGGGTCATGGTTAGGTCAATTTCAATGAAACCATTGTTAGTACCTAGCATAATTCTTCAGTTTGAACAGATGTGCAATCAGTGTAAAACTACATAAACATAATCAGGAGCAGAACAGTGCACAAAAATGCAAATCAAGTCAAAAATTTTTAAATTTTACTATTCCATATACAATGCTGACTTAACTACACATACTGTAATGATATGTGGACTTAACAGGACAATTTATAAAAATTAACCTCTGGATTCTCCAAAAGTCAAAGTTTGTTCACGCAGTAGTTTTTATATTTCAATAGTTGACAAATGAATAAGATATATGAAGAATGCATTCTTTCATCTTGACTATGGTTTATGTAAGCTCATTAAAGGTGAGTAATTGCTAACTAAATAAAAGAAAAGAATTTGAAATATTTTTTAATATTTGTTATTAATGTGTGTGTGCTTTTAAATAACAAGACTCCCGTAATTAACGTGTGGTTTATTGTGAATACTCACTATTATATAAAATGTCAATTCGATCCCACGTAAAAGTCACTAGCATGTACAGTGTTACATTCTGACTAGTTGTCTAACACTCTCTCCCTCGTTATTATTCTCTTTGTTACAGGTATGTTTGGTTCGGTGTTCGGTTTTGACCTAATTATCCCATTGTGACATGGCACAAACTTTGCAAGTTGTTCTACTATATACCTAAGTACTATAGGTTTCTGTAGGTATTCCCTAGATTCGGTTATGTTTTCAGTAGGTCGCATCTTGTAAGGCCTGGTGCTGGCAGTGTAACATTTATCCTTATAGAACTAGGTGACTCCATCGATTCTCTTTCACAATGGGTTTGTGTCAGTATGGCTGTGTCCCGGAGAAGTCGTGGCCAAATCTGATTGCATGTGGCTCATGCATGCCGACTTTGTGATTTGGTCAACATGCCTTTGGTGTAATTTTCCATCAACTTCCACCTAGTAATGTAGTTTTCTTCTTCTTTCTAATATTTTCAAACTTCCATTTATTGTCGTCATATATTCTAATGTATACTCTACATCCACTTATAGATTCTTTGTTGAAAAATTTAATTTTTTGTCATTTTTTCCTATATCTTCCCTTTTTACTACGTCAATCCTTGTTCTACATAATCTTTTGAACATCATCTCTGCTGGGCTCAATCCCATGGTGCTATTAGTTGTTTCTCTGTACATCACCAGGAATTTATGTACTTTGTCTTGTAGCGGTTCTTCCTCATTAGCCATTGCTTTTAGCTTATTATCCTTTCCACTTGAAACTTCTCATATCTTTCCACTTGACTGTTGATTGATGGGTGAAAGGAGCTGTGAACTTCGCTTGGATTCTATTTTCTTTGAAAAATTTTTGCATTTATCTGACCTGAACTGTCTGCCACTACTTGATACCTGAGTGATTGATAGATCAAATATTGTATGTAGCTTTTTCAGTATGTTTGTAGTTGCTGTAGTTGTGAAAAATTAGGTTGGGATGACTTTTAGCTATTTTGTATAAGCGTCTACCATGATAAGAAAGTATTGGTTCCTAAATGGTCTGGCAAAATCGATGTGAATCAGGCTTCATGGCTATTTTGCATATTCCCAGCTTTGCACTAGTACTTTCGCAGGGTTCATCTGCAATAAACAACACATTTCGCATTGTTTTACCATATGTTCAATATTCTTCCACCATATGTAGTTTCTGGCAAATGCTTTCATCTTAACTATCCCCGTATGTAGCTCTTCTGAGATCTTAGGTTGTAGTTTCTTTGGAATAACATTGAAGTTGTTCTCTTATATTTACAAGGAAAATTAATGAAGTCTTTTACAATCGTCTTTACCTTATTGGATGTCCAGGTATCGTTTTTGTAGGTCTGAGTCTTTAGTTGTAGCTTATTTTGTTTCTTGTAATGTTATTGTCATCTCTACAATTTGGTTCAAATAGAAAGCATTATTATTCATAAGAGTATCCTTAACTTTATCTTTAGATCTCTCTTATCCGGCATAATGTGTGATAAAACTGCTCCAATGGGTAATGCAACTGTAGACAGTGTAACTGGTAAGTTCTCATGAAATCGTGTTAGATTAATAATCACTAAAAATGTACGTAGAGATGATATATCTTTGGAATGTGGCTCTTGTTTATGTGATCTAGTGGGTCTTGAGTATGATGTAATTCTTTATCATTGATTGTGTGTCCCAAGCAGATTACAGATTTTTTCAACCATTCTCCTCTGACAACTGAGTCTGTGTTTCTGTCAATAACAAATATTTTTCCTTTTATTTCTTTATTCTTGTATTAAATTGTCAGATTACAGGTTACGATGGGTTATATTATTTCACCCGTATAGATCCTCTGTTTACTATGCTATATTAAAGTTTCCGATTTTGAAAATTTCTCTTGAAATATTCTGTGGAGCATGTTGTAACTGCTGCATCAGTGTCTATTTCCAAAGTATATGTTGTACCATTTAAATGTAATGTGACGTTGAATTTATCATTTTGATTTCCATAGGTATTTTATGTATTTTGTATATTCCTCCCATCCTTTTTATTCCATAAACAATCACTTTCAATTTTTAGCTGTCTTTGATCTTTAAAGAAAACTGACTTTGGATGTCCTTATATCTTGCATTTCTTACAATATATTTTATTTTTTAGTCCACACGGATTTGCTTTGTGATTATCTTCCCACAATGGAAACAATTAATTTTCTATTCCTTTGTATTATTTTTATTTATATTGTATGTATTCGCATTGTATTTATTTGCCTTGTATGTTTTTGTTTACTGATATTTCTTTTATATTTGGTTGTATTTCCTGTCCCATTTCTTGTGTTTCAGATTCAGATGTTTTTAAGGCTATGGCGATCTTCAAAACATCATCAAATTTGGTACTGGGAGATTCCTGCAGCAATTCTTTTTAATTTCAGCACTAGACAGCCCTCATATGAACTAAACTCAGAGGTGCGCAAAACTATGACTTTGATTTTTAGTTGCATCGTATAAAGAATTCAAGATTCCAATATTATTATAAAATATACTTCTGGTTATAAACATACTTTTACTTTATTAACTAACAAATAAAAACCTATGAAGTGTCGTTGGGTTGTAAATACCTCAAATCGGAGAAAAAACAATATGAGTCATCTCTCTAGGAGAGTTTTGATATGATACTCAAGTTTTGATTAGTTAAGCATTATTGTCCATAAAATGGTAAACAAGTGAACGAAATTCTTGAAAAGTGAAATAAATCAAGCCGACTTCTCAGTTGGCCAAATAAATATAGAATATGAATACGTCAGATATAGAATTTATAAAAGTAACCAAAATATTCTGACAAATAGGAAATTATTGCAAATTCCTAATCTAGGTCTCCATAGGAACAAATAGAATATAACTTTTAATACCACTAAGGAAGTGGTTATAAGAATATATTTTCTATGTGCATAGAATTTTATCTACTTCATCTTGTTCAAGGACAATTAGACCAAGGTCTTGTGAGATTATTTGCTATTGTTGCTTATTACATTGAACTTTTACTTTATATACATCGAACTCAGTATGTTTAGCTTAGCCAAATTTGCCACATTTTTTATTAAAATTCGTGACAAACAGGGGTCTGATGACTTAAAAGCATTATTGCATGTAACTTCACTCATATATACAGAATTTGAAAAACTTTTTGTCTAATGAAGTTTTGCTTTAAAACATCCATTTTTATACACATCATTTAAAATTGCTGATTATCCCTGACTTGTCTAAGTTATCATTTACATAAATATCATGTACTACCACAAATATTATATATTAAAACCTTGCCACAAATATTATATATTTAAAACTGCCTTTGTCATATAGTCATTAGTAGTTGGCACATCGATGTATAAATGTCTAATTCAATACATGACAGTATATAGTACCTACAAAACACCTTACAGTCCACTTGTTTCTACTGCAGTGAATTTGAATACTCGATCATTACATTATTTCCTAAAAGGGTGATAAAGCCAGAACAACTTGATTATTTAATTATTACGTGATGATAAATACAATTGATACTTATTAGTCCATCTACAACATTATTCATTTTACATATTGATGTTCCCTACATGCTTCATTTAATTTTAATGCGGGTTGAAAAAGCCCTAAGCTCCTCACTGCTTAAACTAACTTGGTAATTGTTTATAGTGTAACTGAAAATTAGTTCAAATTGCAAAATATTTAGTTTTTCATCTACGCGGACATCTATCATGCTTTGCTGTAATTGCTATTCTTTTTCAGTTCTTTTGGTGTTCATTGAGTAATTGAAAAATCAATATTATTTTAGCACTTACTGAAATACATTCAGTCGCCACTGTGTTATTCTAAACTAATGGTACATTGATTAAAGTAGGTGAACTTTACACATATCTAATTGTAGATTATAGATAATGGAATTCCCACATTCCAAATTACCATATTCCGTATTCAAATTGTGTTAAATTCTGTTGTATGTTTATCAAGTGACTTCGTTTCTTATATGATCTCATTCGGCCTGATCGGAAAAATAGATAAAATAAAATATGAGTAACGTAAATATTTATCACATTTTGTAAAGTTACCCATTCAAGTTGAAGTAGCACAATTAAATCAGGATAATAAGAGATGTTTATACGAGTGCAATAAGTAATGAATCCTTTTAATCAAAGATGGCCACAAACTTACTGAAGAGATACTTACACATTTGAGGTGACAGTCTCAGTTTTGTGATGTTTACTCTCAACTGATGAAATTGCACAACCAATCTCTCACTAAAGGTGCAGATACCCGTGAGAACAAATATGCAGATTGTGTGCCATATCAAATAGTTAAGAATTTCTTGTAAACATAGTTTCTGAAAAGACATTTGATTAGTAACAATATTTTTTTTACAAACCCTTTTTTCTATTTTAAACATTTTTATGAATGTCTAAAACTTTGACAATCACTATTTTATAAATAACAGTCATTAAAATTACTACAAAGCCAACACTAATGATTATTATATACAATATTAAAATTAGTGTGATTTATGTAATATTATTCTTACTTACGTCTTGTATATACAAGTCCAATATGAGTTGAATACCAGCAATGGATGAGAGAAAAGCTGTAACTACAGTCTGAAGTACCTGAAATAAAAATTGAAGAATTAAAATGAAAGAAATTCTTGAATATCCAATTTATTTTAATTTGTTGCAGTATTACCTGTAAATTAAACATTTTATTGAGCGCATTGCATATTTCATTTACTATAGTTAATACATTTGGTAACATCGATTTGTGCATAGGATTTCCTGAAATATCAAAATGGCTATTCCCATTTAGTCTATTGCAGATTATCACTCTGTTTAAGTCTGATATGCAGCCTGTGTTATTTGGAAATATTTCTCGATTCAAACGGTTCAGGTAATTGTTTATTTCTTTTAACATTTCATTAATGGTGTTCATAAGTAAGCACATCAGTAGCAGTTCCAATTTATTGATAAATTCACCGAAATATATAATTATGCGGAACCAACTCCAATTTTCAACACTGTCAAGGATGAAAAAGATCAAGTGGCTTGCAAGTACAGTGAATATTCCCAGTAACATCATGATTTTTAATTTTTGAAAGCATTTTTTTCTAAACAAAATACTGTAATAAACAGAAATGTCATCGAATTTTTGTAAACTCTCAGCAAAGAAATTCTTTTGCCAAAATATGTCAATAGATGAAACAAATATGGAATTAATGAGAACAGTTATTTGAAAAAGGCATTGAATTATATTTGTTTCAGAGTAGAGAGAGACAGTGAAACCAACTGCCTGTTACGGCAGCCAAAATAAAGAGTAAAATTAATGTTAGACTGTAAATGTTCTTCAAAATAACAATTATAAAAAAATCGGTTGACTCCTAGAATTGACTGGAATACAATTAAAAAATGAATTGATTCCTCTAAGCAACAGCACGCCATTTTTAAACAAACAGAATATTTCTCTATCCAATTCTAACAGAAAATGTAAATGCTCTTCGACAATGTAGTCTATTTAATGTTAATTACTTGGCCTAACATAAGGCAATTTGTCTTTTCATTTTATAACCATGATTGATTATTGGATTTACTCGTCTATTCTACAGGTATACTTATTTATTTTCCTAAGTTGTTTCTAAAAATGATGGCCTTCTAATTTATTGATCGTAAAACGTTACATTTCTTTCTGGTGCTTTTATTATACTTTTGAATTAAAGTATTATATATTAATGTCAAGTTGGTATTATCGATTGTTATAGATAGCAATCCACAATAGGTAAACGGTTTTCCTAGTCTTCGATTTATTTAAAAAATATAAGTGTTGATTTATTCTTATTTTACTTGAGATAACATCGAAATAGTAATATTCATAGGTATATTTTAAAAGAAAATTCAATTTGTAGAATGTACTTTTGAAGTAACTCATTGTATAGTCTAGTAGACAGGAAAATATATACCATAGATTTATATTAGACAAATTTGTTTGTGCGGTGTTTTGACTTCAATAATGGCTTTGTTCCCATTGCTTCTACGATCCAATTGTTAAATAATTAAACATTGAGTTACAAAGCTTATTAACATTTCTTATTAATTTGAAATTGAGAGAAAGTGTTCAATTGATTAGAATTGTTTTCTTTTGTGTATTTGTATATCATTTTTTAACAAAAGTAATGTTTTAGATGCATAGTTTTGCATTTGGTATAGTATTTTATCAACCATGTTCATTATAATATTTTGAAAAGACGTATGATAAGCAATTGGCAGAAGCTTCAATTAATATTTTGAGTATAGAAAGATTTGCTTAAACCCATACTTTCCTAACATTTTTTGCACTACATATTATCATCTTTACTGGTGCACAATAAAATTAAAAAGTGTATTCTTTCTTGTAAGAATAATTGGCCAAAATCTATATTTGAAGGTGCTGTTTTTATCTAGAAAATGAAAAGTTAGTTTTATGATTAATTTTTTTTAATTTCTTTTTTGTTCATTTTCTTGCACATTATTATTTTCTGTAAAACTTTGGAAATTAAAATTCAACTTTTCTTTCAATAACTGTTCCCTTTTAATAAAGTTTGTATTACATTCTATTTATACAGATGGAATTATTTACCATGTATATTCCTAATATTTGTTTTTTCTTTATTGTAAAAAAATGTGTTTTCATAGATAGTATTTTTCCTTTATATATTTTTATTTTTCGATTATAAATAGTAATATGTTTAAAATAATGATGTTACCTTGAATGAAACCAAATTTTTCTTTGATAGTTGATGGAAAAAATGATAAATGTAAGGGTCGATGGGCAGCTTTCATTTTGAGTGGAAATTTTCCAATTAAAAGTGTAAGGCGGATCTACATATCCTCAATATATTCACATAAAGATTGAATAGCATTGCTCATGAAGCTCTGAAGAAAGTAACTGAAGAAATATCTGTCATTGGGAAACTTATCAATAACATCAGGTATGCAGATACCACTAATCATATTAACTAATGATCTACTAAAGTTATCACGTTTTCTTCATAAATTTTCATTGCAGATTTTATTCATCATAATGTTCTTGAAGCAAATTACTGACTAGACTGTGGTTCGTATAATATTAGACAGTAGCTGCAATCAGGAATCCTCGCAGTAATCTGAAGTTATAGTTTTCAATTCATTTGGCGGTACTTATTCTTTTGTCTGTGACGGCTCACAAACCAAGGAGTACAGTAAACGATTTGATCATTAATGTTGTTTGGATGCTGAAGCATAACATTATTACAGCTTTTAGCGAATGGGGCCAATGTCCAATGCTTCCTTTATATTGTGAATGATAAGGCATTGTTCAGAGTTTGTCATTACCCATGCAGTTAGCAGTAATTCGATTAACAATTGTTAAGAAAAATCAGTCGTCACTCGAGTGCAGTAGACAATGGCTCGACTTGATGCATCAGTATCCTTTTGTCTGTACTGATGGATATGTTGAGTTGCAACTTCACAATAGTTATTTATTAATATACTTTAATATATCTAAATGATACATAGGACACACTTATTGCTACGAGACAATCTCTTATAACCAACCAGAACACCGATTTACACCCACTTGGCGAGTGGCCGAGAATCGAACCCAGGTCCCTGCGGTTCATCCCATATCAAAGGTTGTATGCCTTGTGATCAACCCAATACACCAAAGCTACGACTTATAGCTTACATGATTTATAGCTTAGACAATATAACTTACACTTGGTGTAACTGCAAATTTTGTATAGTCGAGAGTTGATGGAGTCGTGGACTTATGATAATTTTTACAAAGCTGAGAGTATCTACGACAATGTTAGCGAGCAAGGCAACATGGTAGATATTAGTGGATGATATGGCATATATCGGTGGTGAATTTAAATATGAATAATAGGTGCCTTGGCGATTTTGTGGGTGAGGTTGGTTTGTTGGGTACATAGATGGCACCATTGGTTCTTGATAGTTGGTGTAGTATGATGTATTCAATATGATATGCTATTGCCTAATGGTTGCCACTACCCACCACAATTGAGTGGCTATCACTTTTCATCGATGTATCCTTGCAGTACAGTACCAGTTGCGTTGATAAATAATGTGATAGGTGCATTGTGCGAATGAGTAAGGCTGGACTTTTTAAACAGTCCTTGTATGACTTAAATGATTGATTTGCTTGCTGTGTCCAAAACAATAGATGTTTTAACTTGCTTCTTCACATTATGTAGGTAAGCAATCAGCTGAGATTGTAGCAATATGGCATCAAATATATTTTGTCATTAATAGTTGATTCCACCAAGTAAACATTGATTCATCTATAGTTTTTAGTTTGAGGAAGTTGATGATGGCTTTCATCTTCTCTTTCGGCCATCCTGGGTATAAGACAAATTTTAGTTGTGCCTTTGAGCCTGTTGAAGTACAATTGATATATAATTCTGCATTGGGTTTCAAAACTGTGGTTCCCATTGCCCCAAGATACATTTAACAGTTGATCCAAGATACATTTAACAGTTTACGAACAGAGCAGTCCCATTAATAGCGACGAGTGAACGAATTTCGAGTGTTTGGCTTATAGTTAATGTTGATTCAGTATTGAGAGCTCATATTGCTTACAACTAGGTGATGTTATCTACATGTCTGATGTTATTAATAAGTCTCCTATTGACAGATTTTCCTTCTGTTACTTTGTTCAGAGCCTCTGAAAGTATTGATTTAGTATCAATGCTGAAAATATGCAGCCCTGTCAACCCCATATAACTCTTACATTTGCTGTTTGGTGCCTCAGCGAACATTATCGAAGAAAAATTTACTTTCCTACAATGAAATTCAATTAATTGATAACTTCATCATTTTGAACATATTACAATTTATAAATATTAAGGGAAAAATACCATCTATAAAAACACATTTCTTTCACGATACAAAATAAACAAATATTAGAAATATATGAGGAAAATAATTTCTGATGTAAATAAATAAATGGTTATTGAAAATTTACTTGAATTTTAAGTTTACAAAATTTATGAAACATAAAAAAATAAAAGCAAATATATAATAATGAATGAATAAAAAAACAGTAAAAAATAAAACCAACTTAAATTGTTACTTCTGTCAACACAAATACTTTACACGATTACATGAATATTTAAATGAAGAAGGCAATTGTAATCAATCGTAAACATCCTCTCAAATTTAAATATTTAAGAAATGTTACAAATATAAACAGTTGGATCATAGAAGCACTTGTTCCCATCATTGATATTATAATACGGTAGGCATATTCAATATTTCTAAGATGACCCCTGAGTTTCTCCGTTAAAAAAAATGGTATACACTTTTCCTTTAACAAAAACCTTCCCTTAATACCTAACCTAAATAGATAGACCTATATTTATACCGGTCTTTCCGTCTTATTAGTTTTTGGAAAAATCTTATCTTTTTAACCTCCTGCAATCTGGATTTGAATTTGATCCTCCAAGGCCGTACCAGTAATAACAATTTAAAATCATGCTCAATTTTTTAGAGTGAATGAGGCTCATAGTGCACGATGGTCATAATTTTATCTAGGATTAATGTTTTTTCCCTTCCTCTTATATTTATAGATTGTGCAGTGACCCTATTAAAACTATTTGATGTATTCATACCGGTTATTTATTACTTCTTGTACTACCAAAAGTAAAAAAAGTTTAGTAGAAATAGCCTATTATTAAAAAATCTCTATTTGTAAAAAAAGTCTATTTACTCGTAGAGTGCCTGCTAGCTGAATCTACTCCCTAATGGCTCAATGATTCCATTTTCTGCTGCAGTAGAATGTTCTGACCTGATAACTGATCAACAGCTCATTTGACACCAATTAATTGATGAAATACTCCTAATTCACACCAAAATTCATGTTTGTCAAACTCTACTGACTCTCTTGTCAAAATAACTGAAAATAGTGATAGTTTTTTGTTTGTCAACTGTACCTCGGTATGTTGGTTGTATAGAACCTTCGCTTTAAAGAAAGTGACAAATTTTAATCATGAAATAAATGTTTAATCATGTTTAGTCATGTTTAATCGATAAATGTTTAATCATGTTTAATCATTGTTTTACTAATGTAAGTTTTCATTTCATTACAACGGATATGAATTTATTTACATTACAACATTGCAAATCATTGAACAACTGTATTAAAACAAAAATCTTTTAAAAATATTTAGTAAAAGGCAATTGAGGATGACTTTTTACAAAGGTATTGTCACAACCAATGGCGCACAATGCCTTATATGAAATTACACATAGCTTGCCCTGACATTTAGTATATATACATCACATGTTTACGAAAATTTAAACTTATTTAATTACTAAGCAACTTCCATATTTCAATATACGATTTTCAGTTCGCATGTACAAAGCGAACATACCGGTATTTAGAATTTTAGATAAAATATAAAAACTACATTCCTAATAAAAGAAATCAAATTACCAATACTTTTCATATCAGAAATGGTCCATACTTACTCAAATTGACTTCAGAGCATCAGCTCATAGTTTAAGGCGAGCTTAAGCTTGCTATACATATATATATATATATATATATATATATATATGTATATATATATATATATATATATATATATATATCTATATACATATACGTATACAAATATATATAGTTAGACTGAAACAATCCCATAATTATGTCATTCGCATACAAACAATAAACCATTGTGTTATTATAACATCTCTCTGCTGCCAGTTTATCATTCTCGTTCAAAAATAATTTTACAAATAATTTTATTAGTTTTCTGGTTTTGAAACATGCATATTATATTTGTCAGTGAAATACTTACTGTGTTGTCTTTGTACATTAAAATTAATATTCTATTGGTTAATATTTTTGGTGTGACTTTGAATGTTGCTCTGTTTATTACGTGTTTAAGGTAAGATTTTTCAATTTATATTTTAATGAAAAAAAATTATTTAATTGAGAATGGCAGCTCTAAGTAAATTTTGAAATTGTACGTTCGTAATAATTCTGGTGACAACATTTTCATAGTAATTTTTACGATGAATGTTGGTGGTTAATCAGAAGTTGCATTTTAAATCAAATGTTTTGCCGGCCTTGTTTATTATTCAGAACTGAATATAGTAATTGAATAAAGGTGATTTTGATAATCTAGATAATTTCATAAATTCTGGTAAAATATATGCTAATTCTGAAAAACATTTATTATGCATAGTAAAGCTACAAAACTTTAGATCTTTGCGTAGAGAAATTTGTCTCTTCTTTCTTCTCCTTTCTTCTTGAGAAATTTGAATCTTTTCAAAGGGAAATTACCTATTGCGAATCGGGAACACAATGATATGGAATTACAAATAATTTGAAAAGATTAATAGATACTGTTGTGTGTTTAGGCAAGCAAGAATTATCTTTTTATGGTCAAAATTAACGTCATAGTACAATAAGTCGGGGTATTTATGTCAGGGGTTTATGGTTTTTAGTGCCTACGATTAAATTATAGAGACACATTTTCAATCTATTACACCTTCAATGCTGTTTTCAGGGTTATAAGGGGCGGTTGCGAGCGCTTGGCCGCGTGCGTGTATGTCTATATATTTTTTTATATATCTGTCCCTTCTCAGTTTACCCTTTCCAAAATGCACTGCACCCCACTGGTCACACCTACAGCAGTTTCTTATTATCGGCAGAGATAAATGGAAAAAGAGAGATATTATGCTTATGTTATTCACGTAATTCAAGTGAACGATTTAGAATATTTTATGGGTGACAAGAATAAAGGTGATAATTTGCAAAGTATAGTAGATTTATAGGCGTTTGTAGCAACAAGGAAGAAAGTGTAGATAGTTGTGTTACAAAAATACTATTTGTCATTTGCTGACAATAATACCTGGTAAATGGTATTCTTTTATAGGAGACCCAAGCTGACGAAATAAACATATTGATGTATTTCTCTAAGAAAAATGGACTCTGTGGCAATGTCTCTACATCGACTTTCTTGGATACTATAAAGAAATGTATATATAGTCAATTTGTTTACAACTGACAGATTTCCACAAAAATGCAATAATTTTAATGGTTGTCAACTCATAATAACTTATCCATAACCTTTCTTAACAGTGTCAATAAACACTGACAGAATACATGCAGTTAAAGGAGTACACTGCGAATTTAATGAAAATTCCATCAAACCATAATTGCAACATTGGAAAATACTATATCATAACCATCTAGGACATTTAGTGATAATATATGGGACATTTAGTGATAATAGATGATACAACTATTTCGGCAGTCCTTTACTTAAATGAATGGGAAAAGTTAACAAGTCCATTTAATTTCTGGCCCAGAATTTTATTCCCATAGTTTTAGTAGCGTTAAGTATCACATTAATGATATCGTAAGAGAGAGAATTGCAACTTAAATTGAACTCATATTTCCCAATAGACATGTTGCAATAGAATTTGTATACAAATAGTTGTGCGGTACTTTGTAGACAAATGTCTGTGGATGACCGAAAAAACTACTCGATCATTTGTTTTAATTCTGTGAATTAAGCACTAGTTCAATTTCTTTATGACCAGCACTTATCAAGGAGCTCTCATTAGTATTTTAAAAACAGATATAAACTTATCAGCTTTAGACATTGTACTTAGTGTCATTAAATCTGTATATGAATCCATGTAATATGAATGTATATGATACCTTTAGATATAAAACAATGGGCTTTCAGGATGTTTAAAGGATCTATGAATAATATGAACAACAACCTCGTAGTAAAAATCGTTGTCTATTAACCGAGGCCTGTCTTCGATGACCATGGCAACATGTAATATAATCCCTTTTACCCGCCCTACACTTTTCCATTCTCGCTCTTCCCTTGCCAGACATAGAGTAGCTAGGCAGAACCTATATGACATAAAATTGCGACCGATGAACTTCGCTCAAGTCTAAATTTCATCATAGCTTGAAAAATGAATCATGGAAAATTTTGATACAAAATTTCAATAGTGTGTTGCACAGTAGTTAATTGCAAATGTCTTTTGGTGCAGAAGTCAATCTCAATTATCTATTGAGATCCAGGTATGTAGGGGTTGGCTTTAAATTCTTGCGTTTACTCTTATCATGACTAGAAATTTTGTAAGTTAAAGATCAAGAGATTAGATTAGTAAATATTTTGGGTTTTTGTCTAATGCTTACATGCATGTTAAAAAAAAATGGTTAATCAAAACAAACACAAATTCTCTTGGCTGTATAACAGTTAAAATCAATTTTCTTGAAAAACTCCTACTTTGGAAGTCGCTTAATCGATCTTGCATACATTTTCTAAATACATTTTCTAATAAATCTGTAATACATTTTCTACACACCACACTCCTCTTGGCCATACTTGCCTTGCATAACATTAATCATTATTGAAAGCACAATGGGCTTGAAATGAACAGTGTAATTTGAAATCATGTATTGATACGTATTTACACTTAGTACTGCCTTCCGTAGTACCACAACCCTTGTACGTAACCTTGTAACTTTATGGACAGGTCATTGTGGTGCAGATAGTTAATTTTTATAGTGGTCTGGAAGAATATATTTTTTCCTTTGGTCATTAATGAAATGAATGTGATAATAGTGAAAATTCATTAATTTGTATGGTTTTTTAACGGATATTAAGAACTGGTAAAAACGTAACAATTATGGGTAAGAATAAATAATTATGTCCCGAAAAATTTATTATCATGTGAATATCTCCTTACATTACCTATTCTGGTGCCTCTAATTGTGTAATATTAAAAAATGAAATATGTGGCGTTGTCGAGACAAGCATATTTCTCTAATATGCTTTTGTCCAGTGAATACATTTTCACATAATGTTTTCAAATTTTCCACATAATACTGATGGTGGTTTATTTGGTGAAGGACAGATTTATTTACAGAGATTGTGTTTTAATCTCATCGGTTTATTCAATTATGAATTTTAATAATGATTTGTTCCCTTCATATTTAATCCAAAATCAATACCATTTTGAAACTATGTTTTATTTTAAATTGTTAAATGTACCTATGCCATCTTTAGTTATATTTAAATTGTTACTCTTAATTACAAGTATTAACCTTGGAGTTTTCCAATACGGCTATTTATTCCAAATTGTATTGAGCGAATGTAAACTTAATGAAATCTTTCCTCCTCAAACTCTAACTGCTTCAAACTCATCATAAATACTTTTTAGATTCATAAGTCGTTTTAATATTATCCCTATTTCCCATTTCTACTTTACAAATTCAAGTGAAAATAGTTCCAGTTCATTGCTACCATGCACAGGTTGCACTGTTTTATATATATATATATATATATATATATATATATATATATATACTAATAAAAATAATTCTATTTAATATGAAATGTATTATCATGAAATTACTCTTGAATTGTATTACTTATAATAAATGTTTTAAATACTGACACAATTACAATCTGCGTGCTAGTGAATATTTATATTTTGGAAGGTTTCAACAATAATTTAAAAATAAGCTATTATATTAATATCATTACCACCATAAGAAAGTTGTAAGTTTAATATATATATATATATATATATATATATGGAGCCATAGAAATTTGTAGAGTTCATGTATTCCATATAGGTAGAATTCAGTCATTTTTGTTTATATCAAAATATACTTCGTCAGATTTTTATTATACGGAGTATTCCACTATAATAAACTTTACTTTATCATCATAAGTAATATTATTTTAAAAATACATTTCAACTTTATTTATAAATCTATTACTTTTGAATATACGGCATTTTGTCACCAACACATGTAACCATAGTAAATTTACTTATCAAAACACAACAGCACACATTTACCCCTCGAGCACATATGTAATTTATTAATTGATGCTACTGCTCGGCGCTACAGCTACAGGATGCTACAGTGACTGGTGCCACTTAAACGCAAAAAGTCAGATTAAAATGAAATAAATATACAAACAATTATAAAAGAGATGAAATAGAATGAAATAATAAATCCAATGGTAATAGAAATGACTACAACGTGTAGTTAAAATAAATTTTTGTCGGGATAAAGGATTTTATTATATTTGTGTTAAATTACTGTTACTGTTACTTAAATTTTTCTATGATAATAACAAAAGTTACATTCTACAAAGACATTTCCATTGTTAACAAAATTTTCCCCATATTATTTACATGAAGGCATTTACAATTTCTTACTTGGAAAAAATATAAATTTCTATAAAAACATAACTTACTATCTATTTACCAAAAAATTAGACTTACATATTTGAATATTGAATATATTTGGCGTTAAAGTAAAAAGTAGAAGTCGTTTTGTAGAAATTAATTATTCGCAATTAAATGAAACTACGTGATGTAGTATTATTTCTACTTTCTTTATGTTATTTACCACAACCTAGGTTTCATTGTGTTACAACATCTTCAGGTGGTTTTTGCTAATAGCCCATCTGAAGATGTAATGCAACGAAACCTAGGTTGTGGTAAAGAAATTAAAAAAAGTAGAATTAATACTACAGCCTGTAGTTTCATTTAATTGTGACTTGCATATTTCTAATGGCAGCAATAATATTAAAGTAATAGTTTATTTTTAAGTTACTGTTGGAACTTTACAAGATATAAATTATGACTAGCTCACACATTGTAATTGCTTTAGTAGGTATTTAAAGCATTTACTAGAAGTAATACAGTTCTAAAGTAATTTCATGAAAATAAATTTCGTATTCAACACAACTGTTTTTATTAGTACAGTAAAATTAAATGAAATGTATTTATTAGGATATTATAATATATATTATGACCTGAAATATAATGTTTTTTAATTTAAATCTTCTTTTTCATTTACGTAAATTACAATATCTTTATCTGTTTAATTACAATTTTAATTTGAAGAATATAAAACAAAAATATTGTACAAAAATTTACATTTCACAATAAAAGTATAGATCCGTATTGATGCTATTAGATTATGCTGGTGCCATTTATTCAAATGGTTCAAGAAATCCTATATACATATATTTATATACGTGTATATATATGTATATATATATATATATAATTTTTTTTATAATTTTCAGGCAAACTCTAACCGATTATAATAGACTATATAAAAATTTTTTCCTAACCTATTCTTTATCATTCGCTGCTATCACATTGATCCTTGTGGTCTAAAGCACTGTTTTTGTGTGTCCAAGTCTTTGAAACCTCTTGCACCGAAGGATTTCCTTATGAGGAGCTCCAAACATCACTTCTTATTCGGTTCAGGAATATTATATTAAAGATTGTTTTTCTTCGTTGCCACATCTGCGAAAAATATAGGCATAAAAGCTTCTTTGGTGGATCTTGTATCTCACTTGCTATTCGTCTGATTTCATATCACCGTTTTTTTGGTCCTTTAACTGTAGAAATATCAATAGTCAGGTGCATTCCCCGTTATAAAGCTGTATATGCTGTTTCACTTTGAAGTTGGTATATTTAATGAGATACATTATTTGTGATAAAATTGCCGTATGGCATTAAGTGAATTACATTACCAGACCATAATGTGATCAATGTGTATAATTTATTATCCACAATGTTCCTTGAAGTTTCCTTCAGCGATTTAATATTTAGGACTCCCGTCACAAATATTGGTTCAGGGATGAGTATGATTTTTAACAGCGTAACCTTCAATGGTGTCTCCATTGTTCAAGAACTCAAACCGGTTTGTGTGAGTGTTATGTATTCTTTACTTTCTTTGTATTGTGTTCACTAGTAGGCATTCCCAGGTGGTAATAAAATACCCCGAAACTTTCGACAACTTTTCTAGAAAAGTCCCGAATTCTTGACAAAACTTCTAAATCTACTAATCTTTCTAAACTTCTAAATCTACATTAAGTGATAAATTTTTATACAAATTTTATGAGTATACAAATCGTGTTTGCGTAAATAATAACTTAAATGAAACATAGGTATTGTGAATAATACCAGGCTATGTACTTAAGAATTAAGAAGGATCTCAAAATTTAGATTTATATTTCTAACTAAACAATGAACAAAGATAGACAAACACATGGACTTTTTTGTTCAATTTGTTGTCAAATAAAATCAAAATTTTTTTTTGCTTTTCACATTCTGACATGATTCATTTACTGTATTTATGAATTAAAATTTTACGTAATTTTCTTTATTCTTTATTCATAAATATTTTTTATAACTTCCAATTAAACTAAATTATTTTCTAATTTTACATATGCCTAAAAGCAATATTATATCTTGGTTTTAAATTTTTTCTTTTTATTTTTATAATACAAAGTTGAAAGCATTATAAATAACAACATATAAAAATAAGTTTTCTAGATTATCAATCTGTTCAAAATATGAATATTTGATAAACGTAACCTTTGTTAATATTTATAAAAGAAATATAACATAAAATTGAATGATACACTAATTCAAAAATTATCTAACCCGATAACTGAAAATACAACTTATATAATATATTTAGAAAGACATATGCTTCATTGAATATTACAACTTCATTTCAAATATTCAGATTTTTTATTTTTTATCAACACATTGAACACAAGACCAAAATCCATGGTATTTCAAAAAAATAAATTTTACTCAAAATTGTTATCTATTATATAATTGTTGTTATTTTATTACAAAATTCATATAGATAACATTTTTGTCCTCTTACCATAGTTAGTGTATTGCAGAATTAGCATTAAACCCACGTGAGTTCACCTGTGATTCTCACGGCATGCTAATCTGATTGATGAATAATTGCATGATGTGCATTTGATGATTAATTGCATGATGTGCATGAATTGCATTTTATATTTTGGCTTTACTTGTAGATGTTTTTCCTTGAATTAGTAATGTGGAAATAGAACTTGAAATGATATTAAACTCACTTATGAAACTAAAAATTCTTATGAAGAATTGAAAGGAAATTTCATAAAGTTTATATTGTTTGAAGATAATTTGCCAGAAATAGCTGTATTGAAGAATTCGGAGGTTAATACTTGTAATCGAGAGTAGCAATTTATATATAATTAAAGATAACATAGATGCAGGCGACTATTTTTAACAAAATACAAAATAGTTTTCACCTTGCATTTCTTTTGGGTTAAATTTGATAGATGAGTAAAATATGTTTGAATAAATTGACGAGATCGAAGCATTAATCTCTGTGCAGAAAATATAGACAAATAAGAAAAAATAGAGACTGCATAAATAAGTCTTCAGCGAACCAAAGGTAATATAAATCCCCCTCTCTTTTAAATGGGAAAATGGCCAACGTTGTGCGTAAATGTGTTTATTGGACAAAACCATATTAACAAAATATATTTGTCTCGGCAACATCACATGATCAGAAAATAGAGGAATCAGAATAAGTAATGTATGGAGATATTCATACAGAAATAAATCTTTTAGGAAATAATTGTTGATTTTTAATCACATTTTAGTCACTTTTCATCGTTTCAAAACGTTTTTGACCCCCTGTAATGAATTGTAATCAACGTATCCATGTCATATCCAATATAAAAAGGCTTATGCTAAGATAGTGTAAGAATAAAATTATTTATAAAGAAAAAGCAACCAGCCAAGTGTGTGTCGGAACTGGCATGAAACAGCATTGTGCCATTGCCTACATCTATTAAAGATGTCAATAAAAGTTAAAACAACTTTTTTCCCAAGTTTTAATCAAACTCTCAATTAGAATTATTTGAATAAAATTTTTTCCGATTCTTTTAAACCCTCGGCTGCAGGTAACATACTTTATGTGTCACTTTCAAGGTTAACACTTTACAAACAGGGCCTAAACAACAGAAGTGGTAAATTTACGCACAATTTTATTTTATATTTACCTGTCTAATGACTTTTCTTTTTTTGTGTATTATCTGCATAGAAAATATTTTTCCCCCATTTTACTTACATTGATTAAAAAAACACTTGTTTTATTTCACATTCACTGAAGTCTCCATTGGAAATAATCGCACACAATATTTTACACACTTAGATCTAAAACTATAGAAACTATAAAGCACGGATAGATTGACAGATGGATATGATGAAGTCCTTAATAGGGTGAGGAATTCTTAAAAAGCATACCCATAAAGTCTCGAAGAGGGAAAAATTTCTTAATTTTCTCCGTGGAGATTGTTTTATTCTCATATTCCAGAATAATGATTACTATCATTCATTTTTTTAATTAAATTGGGACTCAGTTTTGATAAGGTTTTTCTAAATTACTCGGCTTAAAAAATGAACAATTTAATTACCAATTATATGTATGAACATTTATTTAACTTTATTATAATTTTCTGAGACCAAATAATTGAGACTTTTGAAGTAGGATTTTTTACAAGAAAATAGTTTTTAACTTTTATGGAGCCAAGAATTGTATTTTCTTTGATTAAAGTAAATTTTTTTAAACATGCGTGTAAGTATTACACACAAATCTAAAATGTTTACTGATTATTGAATTTTTGTTGAAATAGATTGTAAATAAATCGACAATTTAGATACAGTAAAGAAATACTTTACTGTATCGAAGATGACTATCACTCACCATTTTCACAGCCTTTATTTTATAGGGAAATATATCAACATGTTCACTTTGTCAGCCTGAGTCTGGTTTAATAGAATGACATTCACCCGGTTGTATTGTCAGCAAATGACAAAGAACATTTCTATATTGCAACTATCTGCCTTTCTTCTTTGTTGCGATAACGACTATGAATCTATTGTAGTTTGCAAATGATGATACTTTCTTTATTTCATCCATAAATTATTCTGAAGCTTTCACTCAATTAATGTGGATTTTACTTTTTTTTTACTTATCTTTGCCGACAATAAGCAGCCACTGTAGTTGTGACAAAACCTTTGTAAATAGTCATTCTTAATTGCATTATTACTGAATGCCATTGTAAGGTTATTTTTGAAAAGAAATTTTTCAACAATTTACAATGTCGTAAGCTGAGGTAATTCATATCTATTGTATCAAATGAAGAATTAATATTAGCAAAACGACAAGTATAAAAAGAAAGAAAATGTGTAAACAGAACAAAACATTTATTTCACAATTAAATTTTGTCACTTTCTTTAAAGCCATGGCACCATCAACCAACATATGAAGGTAGCATTCGCAAACAAAAAACTGCCTGTTATTATTTTCATTTGCTATGAATGCCTCTAATGGACCGTAATAACTTAATATAGTTTTCATGAATTTGCAATTAAGCAAATGACAGCAAATATAGAAATAAGGTGCACCAAATAAGACCGAGGAAGTAGTTACTAGAGACAAAGAATGTGATAACATGATATTAGTAAAGGTAGTTGCATGTAGATTGTGTCTTATCAGTAACCCCATGTTCATCTTTATAGCTGATTGTGGCTATATATACTGGATAATTTTAATCAATAAACAACTTTAAATTTCACTAATTATATTGCCTTTTTTATATTACTAATTTTTTAATATTATTTCAACCGTCTTTAAAAACTATATGCTTTACTGTACTGTAGAATTAATATTTTTTATCACATTAAATTTAATGAGATCCAGTGAATTTTAAATTGAGTCTTATTAGACCAAAATGTTTAAAAGTTGTTTAATTTTTATTTTATTTCAATTTTGTAAATTAATAAACTTTTATGTAAAAACAACATACTAATTATAGTTAAATGACTAAGAAAAGGTGATTAAGGCATTAATTTATTTAATTTCTCAACTGGCTTAATTTTGAATTAATTTTATGGTAAATAATCATTTAGATTCTGCACAAAATATGAGTGTTTGTTTTTCCTAAAATACGCAATTTAACTGACAGACCTTATAAGATATTTATAATTGAATGATGCCGATAAAATGTTTATTTAAAAATACAATTTTAAGTTAAAATTATGTATAAAGTGGAGAAAATTTTAATTATTTGAAGAATTTTTAATTATTTTAGTTCCACAATAAATCAAAAAAGTTCAAATTTATCAGATATTTCCTAATTTTAAAATAATTTCTAACCGAAATAATTGATTTTACCTTTATTTGTCGCATGTATCTTATTGAATTACTGATTAAGGTTCGACAGTCTTACTAACAAAAAGTCATTACATCATGCAACTGTATAGTTATTCATATTCAGTGGCATAATAGCACGGGCGGCACCCGGGCCAGATATCAACAGCGTCACACTAAGAAGGAAAACTGTTAAATCAGTAAAAATCCTATGAACATCAAGTACAATTTCATTAAAATAATACAAATTGAGAGTCATTTATAATTAAACTTTAATATTAAAATATGATAATATTTTTTAATATACATATATTCTTTCACATTGATGTATTGAAGGGTAAGTTGGGTATTTCAAAAGAAGAATGAGAGTAGAATTAACGCAGTGGAAATACATTCCCTGAGCATTATGTGCGGTTTAAAATATAACTATTGGGTAAATAATAGTGTGATAAGGATACGGGTACTGTTGAAAATTGAAAACGGTAGAAAGGATGTGCTTATGATAGTGCTTAGATAAGGTCAAGTCGGAAGGGCGCATCCCAGGGAGCAGTATCTCAATTAGAATGTTAAAATACTAAGAAAGGGCTAATTGAAAAGTTTCAGAAATTGAAGAGCAAGTACATATGTAAAGAGTGATGAGGGTTAAAAAGCGAGGTGTGGCAGGATCGTAGCAAGTAAAAATTCATAGTTTCTGTTTACCCCTCTGGGAGACAGGCGTGAGATGTATATGTACGAACAATTAAAATCTCTTCTGTCTAGCTTTAACAGTTTCTAACTCGGAAATTTTTTTCTCCAGCAAAATGTTTAAGTTTGATAATTGACCATCAATTCACTTGGCGTTCTCAAATAATTGATGAAATACTACAAAACTCCTTTAATTAAAATCCAAGCTCATGTCTGTCAAATTTCACTTTAACCCTTTTTTTATGTTTGATCAGCTTCTCATCATATAAAGATGATTGAAAAATTATCTGTTCAATTTATTTTCAGGCTCAGGTAATATATTTGTGCTAACACATTGATGACTTACTGCCTATATTCTCCCACTTTTCTTTATTTTATAGTTATTTCACATTCTTAATATCCTTCTTCATAGGTTCAATATGGACTCCAATATTTATCAGCACATAGCTTTAGACTATATTCCAAAGACAAGAATACCAATGACAAGAAAATATTCACCACGGAACATAACTCTATGACCTATCATTTCACTTCTACCAGAATATGGAATGAGTTCCTTTTAAAGTACATGCTGCATCCACAGAATCTATACTTAAAAGATTTTTGAAATTTAATTTTTTTAAACATGTCTAAGAATATTACTACTTACTATCTCAAGTAAAATAGGAATAGTAATGCTAACAAATTTTTTAAATAAATGAACCACCAGGAAACCCTTTATCTATTTTCGATTTATAACAATCGATAATATCAACTTGATATTAATACGTAATACTTGAATTAAAGCATAATAAAAGGACCAGAAAGAAATGTAAAGTTTCACAATCAATAAATTAGAAGGCCATCACATTTATAAACAACATAGAAAAATAAATAAGTATACCCGAGAACAGACGAGTAAATCCAATAATCAATCATGGTTATATTATAAGAAGACAAATTGCTTTATATTAGGCCAAGTAATTAACATTAAATAGACTACATCGTCGAAGAGCATTAACATATTCTGTTAGAATTGAGCAGTAGAAATATTCAGTTTGTTTAAAAATGGCGTGTCATTGTTTAGAGGAATCTATTCACTTTTTACTTGTGTTACAGTCAATTCTAGGAGTCAATCAATTTTTATACAAATTGGAAAATCTAACTACATTCATTAAAATTATGTTGAAGAAAATTTACAGTTTGACATTATTTTTCTCATAATTTTGACTACCGTAACAGGCAGTTGGATCCACTATATCTCTCTCTACACTGAAATAAAGATAACTTATTGTCTTTTTCAGATAACTATTCTCATTAATTTCATATTTACTTTATCTATTGATATATTTTGGCAACAAAATTTCTTTGCTGAGGGTTTGCAAAAATTTGATGATATTTCTGTTTATTACAGCATTTTGTTTAGAACAAAATGTTTTAAAAAATTAAAAATCATGACATTATTGGGGATATTCATTGTACTTGCGACCCACTTGTTCTTTTTCATATTTGGCAATGTTGAAAATTGGAGTTTAGTCCACATAATTGTATATCTCGGTGAATTTATCAATAAATTGGAACTGCTACTAATGTGTTTACTTACAAATACCATTAAGGAAATGTTAAAAGAAGTAAACGAATACCTGAACCGTATGAATCGAGAGATAATATTTCCTAATAACACAAACTGCTTACCAGAATTAGTCCGAGTGACAGTCAATAGATTAAACGGGAATAGCCATTTTGATGTTTCTGGAAATCCTATGCACATATCGGTGTTACCAAATGTATTAACTATAGTAAATGAAATACGCAATGCGCTCAATAAAATGTTTAATTTACAGGTAATACTGTAACAAATAAAAATAGGATAATCAAGACTTTTTTTTCATTTTAATCATTCAATTTTTATTTCAGGTACTTCAGACTGTAGTTACAGCTTTTCTTTCATCCATCACTGGTATTCAACTCATATTGGACTTGTATATACATGACGTAAGTAAGAATAATATTAAATAAATCATTCTAACTTTAATATTGTATTTAATAATCGTTAATGTTGGCTTTTTAGTAATTTTAATGATTGTTATTTAGAAAATAGTAAATGTCAACTTTCTTTACACTTACAAATTTATTAAAATGTTTAAAATAAAAAAAATGGTTTGATAAAAAAAGTATTGTTATTAATTAAATGTTTTTTTCAGAAACTAAGTTTACAAGGAATAATTACCTTATTGATGTGGCAGACAATTTGCATCGTTGTCCTTGTGACTGTCTGCGCCTTCAGTGAGATGTTGGTTACAGAATTTCATCAGTTGATAATAAACATTGCAAAATTGAGACTTTCACCTCAAATGTGTAAGCATCTGTTCAGTAAGTTTGTCATCTTTGATTAGATTCACTACTTATGAAACTAATGTAGACGTCTCTTTTTATTTTAATTTAAATGTGTTATTTGGACTTGAATGGATAACTTTATATGATGAGATGAATATCTTCATTACTTATCTTTTACTTTATCTGTTTTTTTATAACAATTGAATTAGACCACAAAAGAAACCAAGCCACTTGATAAATGCACAACAGAATTTAATACAATTTAAATATGGAATATGGTAATTTGGAATATGGAAATTTCATAATTTATAATCTACAATTAGATATATATATATATATATATATATATATATATATATATATATATATATATATATATAAAGTTTATCTATATTCATCTATGTATAATCAGTTCAGTGTAACACAATGGCAACTGAATGTATTCAGGTCAGTACTAAAATAACATTGATTTTTCAATTACCCAATGAAAACCAAGGGAACTAACATAGAATAGCAATTACAGCAAAGCATGGTCAATATCCTTGTAGATGAAAAACTATATATTTTGCAATTTTAACTAATTTTCAGTTACACCACAAATAATTACCAAAATAGTTTAAGCAGCGAGAAGCTGGATGCTTATTTAACCCACGTTAAAACTAAATTAACCAATGTAAGAAAAATCAGTAAGTAAAATGAATAATATTGTTATTCGATTAAGAAGTATCATATGTATTTATCATCACGTGGCCATTAAGTAAACAAACTGTTCTAGCTTTATCACCTTTTTAGGAATAGATGAAGCAATCAAGTACTCAAATTCAGTTTATAGTCGACTGCAGTGGAATGAAGCAGAGAGTAACGTGTTTCGTATGTGCTATGTACTAGTATGTATCGCATTACATATTGATATATTTCTCTGCCTACCACTAATGACTATTTAATATTTTTGTAAATGTGGTTTTAATGTATAATATTTGTGGTAGTACACAATATTTATGAAAATGATAACTTAGATGAGTAGTGGGCGTAAACAAAGATGTCACTTCTTTAGATAACTGTTCCAATTCCACAAATATGAGTGAAGTTACAAGTAATAATACTATAGATGATTGAGTCAGTCATCTAACCCGTGTATGTCAAGAATTTTTTAGAAAACTGTTATGGAATTTTTTTGAAAAAATGTCACAAATATGGCTGAGCCAAAAATATTTTTAGCTTAGCTTTCAATGAATATGAAGTAAAAGTTTAATGTCATAAACAACGATAGCAAATAATTTCAAATCAACAAGAGTATAAAGATAAAATTTTATTTTATTTTCCTTTAATTATACTAAAAGTTACATTTTATTTGTTCCTGTGGAAACTTAGATTGAGAATTTGCAATAATTTTTTATATGTTAAAATATTATGGCTACTGTTAAATATTCTACATCTGACTGATTCATATTCTATTTATGTTTGGCGAACTAATCAGGTTGAACTATTTCACTTTTCAAGAAGTTCTCTAGCTTGCATTACCATTTTGTGGATGATAATGCTTATCTAATGGAAACATGAGTATCATATCGAAACTCTCCTAGATAGCTGACTCATATTGTTTCTTCTCCGATTTGAGTTTTTCACGCACCTCTCTCCCAACAACACTCCATAGGTTTTTAATTTGTTAATTAATAAAATAAAAGAAGTATATTTTATAAAAATATTCCAGTCTTCAATTTTATTCACTTGGAAGATTGCATCCTATTCCTATTAAGGAAATGCATGCAACTAAAATTCAAAGTCATAGTTTTCACATAATTGTGGGACAATGAAATTACAAAGAAATTTTTTATTTTCTTCCGCATAAGTAAGTGACTGTTGTTATTGTATCATGAAGATCACTGACGATAACATGTGGGAATATTAAATTGTTTATAGAAGTTAAAGTTAATTAGGAGAAGCAACTTGTGGTTTTAGGTTTTTATCAATAGAAAACGAATCATTATAAATAACCATTAGACAATTAGTCCGAATATAGCACTATACGCTAGCACCTACAGCGGATGTTTTGAGCACAAGACTTATACACGAGATTGAATTGACATTCCATGTCATAGCAAGTATATACAATAAATCACACATTTAATTAAAGTGGTCTTATTAATGTTGTCATACAACAGTTTTGTAGATGAGACAAGGAAATTTATGCAAAGAGAAATGAACACCCACTACAAAAAGAAAATTAAAAAAAATGCATTACAATGGAGTCACAGCTATCACAAGTATTGCGGTTACAAGACAAAGTAGACCACATAAAGGAGTGCCCACGTCTTAAAGAAGTATGAAATCTTTTTAGGGATGATTAATCTGAAATCAATTTATGAGAAATTACCAGTTACATTGGCTACAGATGCATCACCCATTGAAGCAGTGTTATCACACGTTATGCCGGATAAGAGATAACGACCCATAACATTTGTATCAAGATCTTCAACTAAACTAGGGAAAGGCTACAGCCAACTTGACAGCCAATAATACTATGGGTGGAGAATCGCACTGATTACTGATAACCAAATGTTGATAAGAATCCGGCAACTTCAGCTATAAGATTAATACACTATGCAAAAGACTACAGAACACGCAAATGCGGACTACTTTTCAAGAATAAAAACATCTATAGATAAAGTTAAGGATATTCTTACAGATGACTGTCTTTCTATTTGAAATAAATGCAGAAATGACGATAATGTTACAAGAAAAGACAAGTAAAATAAGCTACAACTAAAGTAAAGATGATCCTAAGAGGCTATGCAATTTTCTTTACAGAACAACTGCATTTTTTATGGCATCAGAATCTTTATGCCCAAAAAACTCTAACACTAAGATCTTAGAAGAGCTACATAACGCTTATATGTGTATCCTTAAGATGAAAGCATTAGCCAGAAGTTAAAATGGTAGAAGAATACTGACTTCAATATTGAACAAATGGTAAAACAATGCAAAACGAGTTGCTAATTGCAGAAGAAACCTGCAAAAATACTAGTACATAGCTGGGAATATCCAAAGGAGCCATAGAAATGGATTCACATCGATTTTGCCAAACCATTCATACCACGGATACAATATAACCACCTGCAGAATTTGTGCCACGTTGCTATGGGAGAATTTGGCCGAAACAGAATGCTGAAAAAAGTGGCCTATGACAAAAAGAATAATGAGGAGGGAGAGAGTGTTGGACAACTAGTCCGAATGATGCAAATGTTTTGAGCACGAGGCTTTTACATGGGGTCGAATTGACATTTAATATATAGCGAGTATATGCAACGAACTTTACATTTAATTACGAGAGTCTTATTATTTGTAAGCCCATACACAACAATAAAAATATTAAATAATATTTAAAATTTTTTTTTTAATTAACTAACAATTATTCATCTTTAATGATCTTACATAAACCACAGTCAAAGTGAAAGAATGTGTTCTTCATATATCTTATTAATTTGTCAACTTTTGAAATATAAAAACTACTGCGTGAACAAAGCACTTTAACTTTGGAGATTTCAGAGGTTAATTTTTATAAATTGGCCTGTTAACTCCACAATTCATTAGTGTATGTATAGTTAAGTCAGTGTAGTACACAGTATGGTAAAATTTAAAGAAAATATTTGACTTGATTTACATTTTTATGCACTCTTCTGCACCTGATTAAATTTATACAGTTTTATACTGGTATAACCATGCATAAAATTTATCGTGCAAATATTACATATACACATCTTGTAAATATGTGGATATTTTTAATGGTACATAATTCCACTGAATCTGTCCAAATATATATCATATCTTTTGTATCATAATGAATATAAATTATTTATCCATCTTATTGCTATGATTTAAGGTCCATCAATTGATAATGAATTGGAGAAACTTGAAGAGGTTGTGCATCAGAGCAATGGTGGAACTTTCTCAGTTTGTCAGCTCTTCGACCTGCGAATATCGTTACTGCCTAGTTTTTTCAACCTCGTTGTTACATATATTATTGTAGTTGTTCAATTAGCAAGCTTGCATTCTAGTAAATAAGTTACACTTCTGCAACTATAGATGTGAATCTTTGATTTACCTCTTTGAAACCATTTCACTTATTTCATTTCTCTGAATTTTAAATGTTTTTTCATATAAATATATTTTTTCTAACTGACATTCCTGTATTTACTTCATAAGAAAGTAAACTAAGTACTTTACTCTGTAAGAAAGTAAATATTTCATAACACGAAAATATATTGGGTAGAACCTGTTGCATATATGTGTTTTAACTTCTTTTCTTTCTTTCTCTCTTCTTTTAACTTCTTCTCTAATAAGTATTTATAATTTTATCTACTAATGAGAACAACAATAATTCTGTATTTATATATTATTTAAGTTATAAGTTGTGTTTACACACTGGTGATATTTAAAGATAGTTGCATAAAGTTGCCACTAGAACATAAAAAAAGTGGATTTTCATTTCAATCTTTGGCTATTTTTTTAAATACTTGCCTCTAAAGCTGTGAAAAAGTATCTGTCAATTACTTTAGTAAAGTAGTAAATGTGTATTTTACGTAGTTTGTGATCCATTAGTGTAATTCATTCATCAATTTTCTGCCCAGCAAATTTTTTCTTCACTCTATGAAAATTAACTTAGGTATTTCTCCCAAGTTTCCATATCAACTTAGCCAATGTCTCCATCCAGTTTTACAATGCGATTGATTATGAATGTGACCAAAAATGCAAATTAAGATGTTCAAAAAACTCGTTGTAAAAAACCGGGTTGTAGAAAAATTAAATGAAAAATGAACGAACAATTACCACTCCATCAATCTAACTCTTCTTGCAGAGAAGCTGAGAATACAATTACACCTAAGATTCCCTGTCTGTTTTCTGAACCCACCAAAGCAAATTTATCTTACCTTTCAATTTCTCCACTGTTTCACCTTTCCCACTCACAATTGGAAAAATGATTTAAGCACAAAGAAAAGAACACCAACATCCTGGCAAATTGCCATTTTCATCACTTGCAATCAGATTTGGTCCCGTTTCAAAAACTATTTAAGTCAATAGGATAGTCCAACATGGGATCAGACAAATTGGAAGAAACAGGATTTCAGTGGATTTCTTGCCTGTGGACTACTAACCATTTTATCAACCACACTGCTTAAGGGATGGAGTAAATTATTCATCCCCGATCCAATTGAGGTATTTCAGAATATCAAAATCAACAAGGTTGCGGAAATTCTGTAAGAGGTTTGATGATTAAATTTTTTAAATTAGTCTTCATCTTCGATGATCATTTTCAACACATTTTTGTGTCATATTGCTCCATACCAGTGATCAAATATAATTTGGACTTGTGATGAGGAATGCCCATTTTCTAAGTATTGCTTCTAAGATGGGAAGATCATTTCTGTTGGAATCTCCCCTCTGTCTTTTATTAAACCAAAGTATAATTCTTGCAGTGAGAACCATTATACTACAGATAGGATCTGTCCTTAGTTTGAAAGGCAAAAAAATTAAATTTGTAGTAAAGAGACAAATACTATGCTTCCAAAATAGACCCGATTCCAAGGAAGTTGCATGTCTCATTTACAGCCCAACGCTCCACTCATCTTTCTTAAGTTTCTACCAAATTTATCACCATCTCGTTCTGCCTATTTTTAAAATGAAGTAGTCAATACAAAAGCTCAGTTTGCGCTGTGAATGTACTCTTAACAGTTAACTCTTAACGCTTAACAGTTACTCTTAACAGCTCTTGCAATTTCATCGATGATCTCCTTCCTTTGTTCCCTTAGATGATCTCTAACTGTCTGACTGTACAGGAATGACAGTCTTAGGATTTATCAGAGTTATCAAGTACAATCTATCATATGCACAAAATTTTGGGAATTTAAAGATGTATTTCCTCGAAAGAAACTTCTGTATTGTTTTGCGTGTGTTTGGGACATTGTTCTCTTCCCGCTTTTTGGCTAAACCCTGTATCAAATATTTCCTAATGTACGACTTTGGAGGACAATTTCGTCTATCTCATCTTTACACGTATTTTTAATGATCAATTTTTTTCAAACTTATATATAATAATAAAATTAATATAATTTCCAAAATGTATTTTAAGTCAAATATAAAAAAGGAACATATGAACATAGTTATAGTAAAGTTATGAGAATTATACCAGCACAAAAATGTAAGTAGTAGCAAAATAAATCATATTCATCCTGAAAGAAATGCAAACATGTACGATAAGCATGAGTGACTTCCTTATTACATAATTTGCTTCGATAGAAATATTTCATTTTAGTATCAATACTGAAAATTTAATCAATTTCATACAGAGACTGAGAATTGAATGCTGTGTTCGTATGAGTCTCAAAATAATAGACAAGACAATGGTTTGAAGGTTTCAGGGAGATAATAAAGATATGAGTTTCACTTTCAATGTTGGGCATTAATTTTATTGCAAAGAATACGTCATACAAGTTATTCAACAAATCTATTTGAGGACACATTCCTGAACATTCAAATAGATATAATTGTCTGCATATTTGTCTGCTATTCAGTTGTAATCATCTCTGCACTCTGAAACAGTTGTCGGAGAATCATTTATATTGAAATAAATGTTGAAAATGTAATGTGTGGGAAATTTTGTATTGCAAAAATATATTTTTACTATTTTAAATACAAAATGTTTAAGCTATTCTAAGGCTATATAAGATTAAAGCTTTTGTTTACATTTTTATTCTTGTATTATTAAACCCTCAAGCAACATCGGCTCATGTATCCTCAAGCTCATGCCTTTTTATAAAATAATGGAGTCCCAATTCAAAAATTTGCAGGTCCAATAGTGAGACGCTGCAGTGGTCACTCGGCCTTCCATTACAAACCATTATGTTGTGCTCATACCACATTGAAGTTGAAAACAGTGTAACGTGTGCATAATTTTAGATTATGGCAACAAACTGGTACTAATTTTACTTGAATTTGTACCGTAGAAATGAGAAATAGAGATAATATTAAAATCACTTATGAACCTAAAATGTATTAATGAAGAGTTTGAAGCAAATAGAATTTGAGGAGGAAAGATTTCAAAAAGTTTACATTCGCTTGATAAAATTTGTGATAAATGGCCGTATTGGAAAACTCGGAGGTTAATACCTGTAATTAAGAGTAGCAATTTATATACAGCTAAAGATAGCATAGATACAGTTAACAATTTAAAATACAACATAGTTTTCAACTGGTATTTATTTTGGGTTAAATATGATAGAAACAAATCATTATTAAAAGACACATTTGAATGAACTGATCAGATTAAAATGTAATTATCTGTAAATAAATCTGTCCTTCCCTAAATAAATCAACATCAGTATTATGTGGAAAAATTGCAAATATTATTTGTAAATGTGTTCACAAAAGCGTATTAGAAAAATATGCTCGCCTCGATAACATCACATATTTCATTTTTTAACATTATAAAATTAGAGGCACCAGAATAAATAATGTATGGATATATTCACATGAAAATAAATCTTTCAGGACATAATTATTTATTTTTACTCATAATTGTCACATTTTTACCAGTTCTTTAAGTTAAAAAACCATGCAAACTAATGAATTTTTGATAATCGGTTTAAAATATAACATCACAAAGCCACTATTATCACATTCATTTCATTGGTGATATAAGGGAAAAATATATTGTTCCTGAATAATATGAATTAATTATCTGCACCATAATGACCCATCAATAGATCTACAAGGTTATATACAAGGGTTGTGGTGCTACGGAAGGCGTACGGAAGGCTACAGAAGTGTAAATATGTATATACACATGATTTCAAGCTACACTGTTCATTTCAAGTCCATTATGCTTTCAATAATGATTAATGTTATGCAAGACAAATGGAGTCAAGGGAAGAGTGGTGTGTAGAAAATGTATTAGCATATGTTAGTAATGATGTTGAGTAATGTATATTTCAAGGTTGACTTTTATTGTTTGTATACATATTAGATTTTATTGAGGAAGATAGATTTTTGAACTTTATAAGGTGGTTAATGGCATTCAAGTAATGCCACATACTTGAGGTAGTTAATGGTACATAATTGCAAAAGTAAATCTATCTGTCTGTCACTGTCTCCTAATGTTTAAAGTTTTTGACCTTCTGTAATGAATTGTCATATATATATTCATCTAATATCTACTATATTTTATACTGATTGTGCTAATATAGTGTAAGGATAGAGATAATCATCCGGCCAAGTGTGAGTTTGTATTGGCATTATGCATATGTCCATATCCATTGAAATTGTTGAAGCCAGTTAACCAAAGTAATTTTATTTGAATGTTTTGATCAAACTTTCAAATAAGATTATTTAAATAAACTTTTCATTTAAATAAAAAAACCAATGGCTGAATAATGAGAAGATGACCTAATTTACACATTTAAAGCTTAATGTTTTGTGAACAGGACCTGAATATAAATAAAAGAGGGAAAATATTTACAATTTTCTCTTTTAAAATAGTTTTATTTTCCACTTTAGATGAAGCATTTACGCATTATGACCTTTCAAAATGTAATTGATTTATTTATCCTCATATGCCAATATAATCAGTAATAAACATTGGTAAATTTTTACTTTTTATGAGACTAAGTTGTGGCACAGTTTCGCTAAGATAAATGGATATAAAACACACAATTTTGTATAATCTTATGTTATTACTACTAATGTGTATGAAGATTTATTTAATTTATTATACTTTACCAAGATCAATTAAAAGACTTTCAAGGAAGGATTTTTTACAAAAAATAAATTTCAACTTTTATAGAGCTAAGAAGAATTAATATTGATAACACATCAAGTTAAAATGTATACAAAAACAAAACATTTATTACTATACAACCAACATACCGAGGTAGCGTTCGCAAAAACACAAAAGTGTTTATTATTATTTTCAGTTGTTTTGAATGATTTTAATGGCTGTGGTTAACTTATATTTATAGTATCAGTACATCAATATTACTTTTATGAATCTACAATTAAGTAAGTGACAGCAAATACAGGTGCGCCAACTGAAGCCCAGAAAATAAAATATTGAAATAGATGGTTTTCAAACAGCTTTATATTTTCAGTTTGTATTCTTTGAAAACTGAAATTTGCTTCAGTTTTTTTTTATTAGAAATATGTGTGGAAAATTTAAATTTAATTTCTTGTATAAATAAATTGAATGTAACACAAACTTCATTAAAAAAAAAAGGTTATTGAAAATTTAGTTGAATTTTAAATTCTAAAATTTTACGAAACGTAAAAATATAAAAGCAAATAAATAATAATGGAACAAATAAAAATAAGACTAATGTCTGCTTTTTTATAAAAAAATTGCATCAAATTTCAACATGGATGTCGGCAAAATACTAAGTATTACATAACAATTAAATTTTTCATTTTAATGTGTACAAATAAAGATTTTGGGAAAGTGTAAAAGATTTTGGGAAAGTTTGGATTTAATAAAATCTTCTACATTCAAAATATGAAATGAAGCTTTTATCTGTTGCCTACTATATGTTGCTTAAAGATATTAAAGTGAATATAGTCGCTAAAATACTGTACCAAATGCAAAATTATACATTTAAATTGTTACTTCTGTCTACACGAATACTTTACACGATTACATGAATATTTAAATGAATAAGACAATTCTAATCAATTGAAAACCTCCTCTCAAATTTAAATATTTAAGAAATGTTACCAATATAAGCAGTTGGATAATAGAAGCATATTCAATATTCCTAAGATAGCCCCTGAGTTTCTCCATTAATGAAAAATGGCATACACTTTTCCTTTACCAAAAAACCTCCCTTAATCAATTTAAATACTTTAGACCTATATTTATTCTTTCTATATTTATTATTTAGTCTTTCCTCCTTATTGGTATTCGGGCGAATCATATCTTATCGATCTCCTGCTATCTGAATTTGAAATTAATCCCCGGTAATTGAATTTCATTCCAGTAATAACAATTTAAAAACATGCTTAATTTTTTAAAGTAAACGAAGCTCATAGTACATGATAGTCATAATTTTATCTTGGAATAATGTTTTTTTCCTTTGATCTTATATTTATTGATTTTGGGGCAACTCCAATAATACTGTTTGATGTATTCATACCAACTGTTTATCACTTCATTTATTACCAAAGGCTACTCTACTAGTAAAAAAAGTCTAGTTACTCGTAGAGCACCTGCTAGCTGAATCTACTCCCTAATAGCTCAATGATGCCATTTTCTTCTGCAATAGAATGTCTTAACCTGATAAATGATGAACAGCTCACTTGATACCATCAAGTAATTGATGAAATACTCATAATTCAAACGAAAATTCATGTTTTTCAAACTCCACTTCAACCTTTTTCTTATATCTGACCAGCATAAAATGGCTGAAAACTTATCTTTTTGAATTATTTTCCAACCCAGGAAATATATTTCCACCACCATACTGATGCTCTTCTGCATGTAGTTTCTCTTTTTTCTTCACTTTATAGATATTTCTTATTCTTAATATTCTCGTATTCCTTCATAGGTCCAACATCGATTTCAACATTTGTCAGAAACAAATTGAACAGAAAAAAATTCAAGTCTTCACAATCAATAAATTGGAAGGTCATCAAATTTATAAATGACATAGGAAAATAAATAATACTTGTAGACCAGACGGGTAAATCTAATAATCAATCATTGTTTTAATATGGAAAGACAAATAGCCTTGTAGTAGACCTAATGATTACATTAAATAGACTACATTATCGAAGAGCATTTATATTTTCTCTTAGAATTTATTAGTAGAAATAGTCAGTTCATTTAAAAATGACATGTCGTTGTTTAGAGGAATCGATTCACTTTTTACTTGTGTTACAGTCAATTCTAGGTGTCAATCGAGTTTTATATGTAAATTACGAAATCAAACTACATTCATTATTTTAAAGAAAATTTACAGTTCGACATTAATTTTTTTATTATTTTGGCTGCCGTAATATGCATTTGTTTTCGCTGTATCTCTTTGTGCTTGGAAACAAAAATAAATGAATGCCTTTTTGGAATAATGTCCTCATTAATTTTATATTTGTTTTATCTATTGATATATTTTAGCAAAAAGTTTCTTTGCTGAATGTATACAAAAATTCAGTGATATTTCTGTTTATTACAGTATTTTGTTAAAACAAAATGCTTTCAAAAATTAAAAATCATGACATTATTGGGCATATTCATTGTACTTGTAAGCCACTTGATCTTTCTCATAATTGGCGATGTTGAAAATTGGAACTGCTTCTACATAATTACGTATTTCGGTTTATTTGCTAACAGACTGGAACTGCTATTGATGTGTTTACTTAACAAATACCATTCATGAAAGAAGAGGTAAAGGATTACTTGAATCATATGAATCAAGAAACGTTTCGTAATACCACAAACTGTGTACCAGATTTAGCCAGAATGACAATCTGCAATAGATTCAATGGGAATAGCCATTTTGATATTTCAGGAAATCCTATGCACTATACACAAACACTCAATAAGATGTTTAATTTGCAGATAATAATATAATAAATTAATATAAATGGGAGACTCAAGAATTTTTTTCATTTTAATTCAGGTTTTTTTACTTCAGGTATTTCAGATTGTAATTACGGCTTTTTTCTCATCCGTCATTGGCATTCAACTCATATTGGACTTGTATATACATGATGTAAGTAAGAATAATATTACATAGAACATTGTAGTCTTGATATGGTATATAACAGTAATTGACATTGCCGTTCTTGACACTTTTATGAGCGTTAAATATAAAACAGTGAATGTCAACTTTCTTTGCAATTACATAATTAATTTAATAAAATGTCTAAAATAAAAAAAAATTTTTGTTAAAAATATATTGTTACTAATCAAATACCTTTTCAGAAACTATGTTTATAAGTAATGATTAACTATTTGATACGACAGACCATTTGCATAGTTGTCCTCATAGCTGTCTGCGTCTTCAGCGAGATGTTGATTACTGAATTTCATCAGTTGACTTTCTCCTCAAATGTGTAACCATCTGTTCAGTAAGTTTGTGGTCATCTTTACTTAGGGAAACCCATTACATGTACTGGTACAGATATCTCTTACTATCCTAATTTAAATGCGTCATTTGAATTTGAATGGGCAAATTTACACAATGAGATGAATATCTTCATTAGTTGTCTTTTACTTTTTATACTTTTTCCGTAACGACTGAATAATGTAGTGTACGGTAGTGTTTTCTATAGTAGATTTTATTCTTATATGACTGCATATTTCCAATGATTACTTTTAATGCTAGATGTATTTACTTTAAAAAAAATACCATTACAAAAACCGTAATGTCAATGTTTGGCAGTACTTAGCAGTATACACTTTTCGGCATTATATTAGACAATATAAATGTGTGTACTAATAATTTTTAATAAAATAAATTATAATTGTTTATACAGTGTAACACTAAATAAATCCATATTACATTACTAAAGAGAACACATGAAAAACATTGACAATACCTGAACTGACATTTTGTTTCGTTTACAAACTTTTTTTTTTTCGAATGGAATGAAATATAGTTATATCGAAGGTTTACCTACATTAATAAATTTGGTAAAACGCACTGGCAACTCAATGTATTCTAATCAGTGTTATGATAATATTTATTTTTCAATTACTTATTGAAAATCAACAGAATCTAAGTAGAATAGGAATTACAGCAGAACATGGTCAGTGTCCTCGTAGAAGAAAAATTAAACATTTAAAATTTTTGTTAGTTACAATAAAATTATGCTCCCAACCAAAAGCATATTTTTCATCTAGTATTTCCTACAACGTAAGTGAAATTCAAAGCCATGATTTTGACATAATTGAAAATATTTTACAGTTACTATGCATAATATTTTATTCTTATCATTTACACAAAAACTATTGGTGAACAAAACTTCGACTTTGGAGAATCCGGAGGTTAATTTTTGAAAATTTGTCTGTTAACTCTACAAATACCATTAAAGTATATGTAGTTTTTTCAGCTTTGCACATGGAATGGTGAAACTCAAAGAAAATATTTGACTTTATGTTATGTGCAAGGATTATGTTTTGTCGCAATAGAGGTTTCATTAAAATCTACCTAATCACAACTCATGCAAATATTACATGTACGTACAAATTGTAAATTGATACGTTAATATGAATATTTTTAATAGCAGCATCATTTCATTATATTTGCGGACTCCGTACAAATTTTTCGTACCATATTATTTGTATGAAATAAGTACAAATTATGTATCTAATTTATCGCTATTATTTAAGGTCCACCAATTGATAATGAATTGGAAAAACTTGAAGAAATTGTATATCAGAGCAATGGTGGAACTTTCTCCGTGTGTCAGCTTTTCGACCTGCAAATCCCCTTGGTGCCTAATTTTTTGAACCTTGTTATTACATATATCATTGTAGTTGTCCAGTTAGCAAGTTTGTATTCTAGTTAAGAAGTCACACTTCTGCAATTGTAGATGTCAATCTTTGATTTACCATTTTAAAAACTTTTATTTATTTATAGTATATTTTAATGGATACAAATAAAACTCTATATTAGGAAAAATATAAATTTCTATAGAAAAATAGTCTGATATCTATTAAATTTATGACTTTCTAATGGTAGCAATAATGTTAAAGTATTAGCTTATTTTTATGTTACCATTGGAACTTTCCAAGATATAAATATTCACAAACACACAGATTGTAATTATGTCAGTATTTAAGGTATTTATTAGAAGTAATAAAATATTATTAATCCACCCAATATATTTGTTCCTTTGTATGTCAATTTGTCAACTTCCAAAGCCCACACAAGCTGAACAATTTTTATAAACATTGTAGTGGTTTACAAATCTAATAATAACTTATATGGCATAAATATTAACTTATATGATATGTGGGTGTTATAAATAATTATTTCAGACTATTCATTTAAGAATTAAGAAGAATTTCAAAACTTAGTATGTATATTCATGACGAAACATTGGTTGTGATATATTAATCTAACAATATAGTTTTAAATACAAATAGGTTAAATGAAAAATTAATTATTGTCATGTTTCAAATAAATTATGGGAATAAAGTGCCGCAAGAAAAGTCATTTTTATAGAAGTAAACAAAATGGTAGAACCCTAGTTTCATTGAATAGATAAATATATTTACCACTCCGCATTAAGAAAGGATATATAACTAAACAAATAATTATTGAGCTACTTACTGAGTAATTGATGGTAAGAATAAAAAATTTTGCAATATATTTATGTCGAGTTCGATGACACTGGTTTTTAAATTAAATAGTAACAAACCAAGTAATGTCAGTAACAAACCAGAAAATTTGTTTACTAATTTATTGTTAATTCTAGAATGGGAACTCTCTAAAATAGAAATGTCCATAAGTTTACAACACTTTGTCTCAAATTCTAAAGTACTCATTGTGAATAAAAAAATTTCATATTATTATTTGAAAGTTAATTCATAAACTTTATTTTAAGTCAATTTAAACATTTTTTTAAATGTGACATACATTGAAGATTTTTACAGTTTTAATTTTTTAGTGTAATTAATTCATAGTGAAAGTTGTTCTCATTTGTAAATACCTAAAATTTAATTTTATAATTTATTTGTCCCTACTGTATTTGCTTGGTTTTTATCTATAAAATATTTATGAGTAATTGAATCGTAGACAAATTCAATATGCAAGATGCATGAAGATATTGTTGTGTAGTAAAACCTTTACAATTAGTGATACGACGGCGCCATCTATAATAAACTGTGAAAAATGTCGGAACAGCAATTGACGCAAGTTCTTCCGCAGATGTTGAAAACCATGCGTGGAATGCAAATACAACAAGCCAATCTCCAAATGGCTTTACAAAACCAAGGAAATCAAGTAAAACCTGTAAGCGGCATTCAATTACAACCGTATGATGAAATAAATGAATCGTTCTCGAGCTATTTACAAAGGTTGCAAAATTATGTAACCTTAAAAGACATGAATGATACAAGAGTAAAGATCCAGATATTTTTAAACTGCATCGGACCTAAGTACTATCAGGTAATAAAGAACATTACAGCACCAAATACCCCCGAATCCAAATCTTTCGAAGAGCTTATTAAAATACTGGGAGACCACATTTCACTGGAGCCAGGGGAAGTGGCACAACAACATAAATTCTGTCTCAGGCAGCAGCATGAACACGAAAGTATTGCTAATTACATGGTTGGGTTGAAGGAAATAGGAGGAAAATGCAACTTTATATGTAACCACTGTAAACAAACAACATTCGATACTCACCTGAGAGTGCAATTTATACGAGGGCTGCGGAACACTGAAATCAAAGAACGATTACTATAAGAGCCACCTACCACAAAATTTGATGATATTGTGAAAATTGCTATGGCCATAGAAACATCAAAATGTGAAACAAAAGAAATGGGCCAAGAATTTACTACAAACGTAAATAAAATTTCAATAAATAAGAAGAATAAAGCTACATCAAGTTCATACACTATGAATAAAGGTGATAATACTACACATACATACAATAGAAGAGAGAGGAAAATCAACTGTTTCCGATGTGGAAGAGAAAACCATTTAGCAAGTCAATGTCAACTGAAAGATAAATTGTTTTGTAAGAAGTGTAACAAGCGAGGGCACGTGCAATCAGTATGTTTCATGGACCACAAACAATTAGAAATTGAAAGTGAATTGTCATCGGATGAAGGAGTAGAGGAAATATATGAAATACATAGAATATACCAAGATAATACTACGCTACATGATAAGTACAACTTAGCATTACAAATAAACGGAAGAGTACATACATTAGAGCTAGATACAGGAGCAGCTGTTACTACTTGTTCTGCAGAGTATTTTAGAAATAATTTCAATAAGGTAAAAATGCAAGCGACACACATACGGCTACGTACATACACAGGAGAAATAATACAGCCATTGGGAACTTGTAATCTAAAAATAAAATACAAAAACAAGGAATTAGAAGGACGAATATTCATAATAAACAAAAATGTGGATCCAATTGTAGGAAGAGAATGGTTAAAGAAGCTAAATTTAACGTTTGAAATAAATTCAATAAGTAGAGAAGAAAATGACATGACAGAAAAAGAATTTAAAGAGAAACTGCAGAACCTGTTAGAAGAATACAAAGAACTATTTTCTGAGGAAATTGGCTTGATCAAAAATTATGAAGCAGCATTTAAACTAAAAGAAGAGGTATTGCCTGTATTTTTGAAACCCAGACCTGTTCCATTTGCACTCAAAAATCAAGTGGAAGCAGAGCTGGACAGATTGGAACGTGAGAACATAATAGAAAAAGTCATAGATTCACAATGGGGAACGCCCATTGTTCCGGTAATAAAACCAAATGGTAAAGTATGTCTATGCGCTGATTACAGATCAACTTTAAACAAAAATTTAGAAAATGAGTACTACCCAATACCTCGCATAGAAGAGATTTTTGCTAAGCTGAGCGGTGAAAAGTACTTCTGCACTCTAGACATAAATCAAGCTTATTTACATATGAAGACAAATGAAGATTCGGCCAAAATGCAAGCTATTAGCACCTGCAAAGGTACATATAAGGTGAACAGAATGATGTTTGGAGTGAAAATAGCACCAAATATTTGGCAGCGATTCATGGATCAAACCCTACAGGGAATAGATGGAACAGCATGTTTCTTTGATGATATTGCTATACAAGGGCATACACTCGTACAACTTTTACAAAGAATAAAAAAAGTATGTGAGAAATTACAGCAATGTGGGCTGCATTTAAATAAAAAGAAATGCCAATTCTTTCAAGAATCTATTACATACCTAGGACACACAATTAATGAGAAGGGTTTACATCCAACCAAAGAAAAAGTGAACGATATCAAACGAAGCCCAAGACCAACGGATGTATCGTCATTACGTACATTTTTGGGATTAATTAACTACTATCAGTAGTTTATTCCAAACCTATCATCGAAGCTGCATCCAATGTATAACTTATTACAAAAAGGAATTCAATTTGTATGGCCTAAAGAGTGTGAAATGGCATTCCAGCAACTGAAAGAAGAGATCTGCGGGGAGAAAATACTTACACCATTTCATGAAAATTTACCAGTTACACTAGCTACGGATGCCTCACCTACTGGTTTTGGTGCGGTTTTGTCACATGTGATGTCGGATAAGACGGAAAGACCTATAGCTTTCGCTTCACGATCACTTACAAAGGCAGAAAAAGGATACAGCCAGCTTGATAAGGAAGCGGCAGCATTGATTTGGGGGCTAAAGAAGTTTTCCCAATACTGCTATGGGAGGAGAATCACTCTGATCATTGACAATCAACCACTAGCGAGAATCCTACACCCAGAAAAGACAATCCCTACGACTACGGCTATGAGACTGGTACATTATGCAAACTTTTTGGCTGGATTCAACTATGAAATTAAACTCAGAAAAACAACAGAACACGCAAATGCAGACTATTTATCAAGAAATAGTATCCCTACTCATGCAACTTTAGAGAAACTCACTGATGATGACGCATTCTACATAAATCAGATTACAGAGATGCCAGTGACACGGCAGGAAATAAAGAAAGCTACTGAAGGACCCAGAACTACAAAAATTGTATATTGATATTCAATCAGGCAAGGAAGATTTAAAAACAATACATGAGTATTCACTACAGGACGGATGCATTTTTTATGGCATTAGGATTGTCATACCAAAAACTCTCCAATCTAAAATATTGGAAGAACTACATATGGCACACACAGGAATTGTGAAAATGAAAGCATTGGCAAGAAGTTATGTATGGTGGAAGAATATTGATACAGATATTGAGAATATGGTCAAACAATGTAAATCATGCTGTTTGATGCAAAAGAACCCTACTAAAGTACCTACTCATGCCTGGGAGTGCCCAAAGGAACCATGGAGCCGTATACATATTGATTACGCTGGGCCTTTCATGAATCAATATTTCTTAATAGTTGTGGATGCATATACTAAGTGGTTAGAAGTAATACCTACTCCATCTATTACAGCTACAGCAACAATTAATATTTTAAAGAAGATATACTCAACATTTGGCTTACCGATAACTCAAGTCTCAGATAATGGCAGACAATTCAAATCAGAGGAAATGCAGATATTTTTAAAAGAAAATGGAATCCAAGCAAAATTCACTGCACCGTTTCATCCATCAACAAATGGCCAAGCAGAAAGATATGTACAGACACTCAAAAATAAATGAAAAGCAATGGCTAAGGAAGAAGGAACAATACAAGAAAAATTACAGAAATTTTTAACTATGTACAGGAAAACGCCAAACAGTACCACAGGAATTAGTCCAGCTGAGATGATGTTTAAGAGAATATACAGGACACGGGATTGATTTAGTTAAGAGAAAAACAGAGATTGATGGAAATAACAGTAATGAGAACCAAATAGGAAACAAAGAATTCGAGAGAGGGGATAGAGTGCAGATAAGAATGTATGATGGTAACAAGTGGAACTTTGGGAGGATATTAAGAAGAACAGGGAAGTTACATTATGAAGTAGAAGCTAATGGAAGAAAGCATCACCGACATGTGGATCAAATAATTAGTACAGCAGGGTCGACAGCAGTTCAGGACATCACTAATGTCCTGATACCACAGGTGAAAGAGGCGAACTCCACAACTTGCTCTACTAAGACAGCAGAGGCACAGGTGACTGGCAATGACCAGGGAGCAGAAGAAAGGAAGGAGGTGATGCCTGTCGTAGAAACTATACCAGTCGTTGTTGATACCAGTCGAGCGGAAACCCAAGAACTACAACCGACAGAGCAACGATCACCACCACCATCGATACCGGCATAACCTGTGGTGCCCCGTAGAAGCACAAGGATTGGAAGACCACCAAATAGGTTGAACTTGTAATTTAATAACTCGGTAGAGAGTGTTACGACGGCGCCATCTATAATAAACTATGCGTATTTTTACGAACGTACCGGCAATCTGTCATTGCGTTTTGTCATATACTCTGTGGCATAAAAATGCACATGTAATTATGAATGTGAAATTCTAATACGAAATAAAACAATTAATATTATTATTCAAGTACGATATTTATTGGTGCATTCCTCATTAAATACATAATAATTCCTAATTATGTATTAAAATTATTTAATTTCAATAACTTGCAACTTTTGTAATTATGGTTTGTAAGAAATACATTAAGAAATATATATTAACAAATATTTTTTATAATTAACATGTATAAATTTCCTTTATAAATCACAATTTAACTAAAGTATAAATCACAAATTGTTTCTTATTGAACATACATAAACCTAGCAGAAATATTACATCTCAGGTAAATTACAATCTATTTTTTAATTTTCAATATTTTTTTATGTTTGAAAGATATATAATACAAAAAGGATTATAATACATATATAACATACATAAAGCTATTATAAATTTTGCAGGTTATCAATCAATGTTCACAATATATATAGTCGACGAACATATTATCTGTTAATTTTTAGTAATAAATTCAATTGACACATGAACTCAAAAAGTATGTTACTCGATAGCTAAAAATGTGAAACGTGTGACATATTTAGAAAGACATAATGTGCTTTATTGAAGAATTAAATTTCGCTTTAAACACACAGATTTTTGATTTTCTATTAACATGTTGAACTGTCAACAGATCAAAATCGTAATATTTATAAAATAACATTTCCTCCTTTGTCATTCCTTTGTAATCTTTTATCAAAGTTAGTGTTCCGCAGATTTGGCAGACAAACCATGTGAGTTCACTGGTGATCTTCGTGGTGTGCTAATGCAAAAATTTTAAATTCCGGTAATGAGACACCGCGCTGATCACTTTGCCGTCAACCCCCACCATACACCGCCATGCTTGTACCTCATTGAACTAGAAAACAAAGTAACATGTGTATGATTTTAGACTGTGGTAACAAACTGGAGATGTTTTTATTTGAATTTATAAAGTGATAATGGAACTTATGAATAATATTAAACTCACTTATGAACTTAAAAATAAATAAACTTCATTGACTTTTGTTACAAAAATCGATGAAGTTTATTTATTTGTCATAAACTTCATCGATTTAGGAAGTTGGTCACACACGTATGGATCGTAAAATTGCACAATTATAATTTTTTTCATAATGCGCCTAAAGAAGTATAACTTCAAATTGTCTCTTCAAAAAGTTTACATTCACCCAACATGATTTGCAAGAAATGTCGTATTGGGAAAATCGGTGGTCAACGCTTGTACTTAAGAGCAGAAATTTATAAATAACTAAAGGTAGCATAGGTTAATTTTTTTTTTGCATCTTACTTTTCAATTCTTATTTATTTTGGGTTAAATATAACAGATATATATCAGTAAAACACATGTTTAAATAAACTGATGAGATTAAAATGTTATCTCTGTGCAGAAATGATCTCAAATCAATAAGAGTTTGCATAAATAAATTGCTGCTTTGGTAACTAAACCACTCTCCGTATTATCGAGAAAAATTCCAAACATTGTGTGTAAATGTGTTTACTGAAAAAGCCATATTAACAAAATATGCTTGTCTCAATATCACATATTTGATTTTATTAACATTACGAAAATAAAGGCACCAGAATAAGAAATATATAGAAATAATTAATGTGAAAATAAATCTTTCAGGATATAATTTTCTATTTTTACTCACTTTTAATGTTTTTGCCAGTTTTCTTTAAATTTAGTAAAAACCATGCAGATTATTAGATTTTGGATAATTGATTTATAAACATAACATCCCAAAGCCACTATTATCACATCCATTTCATTAATGACCTAAGGGAAAAATGTATTCTTCCAGACCAATATCAAATTAATTATATGCACCATAATGACTCGTTAATAGGGCTACAAGGTTATATATAAGGGTTGTTGTAGTACAGAAGTCAATATGAAGTGTAAATGTGTGTATATATATGATTTAAAGTTTCAATATTCATTTCAAGACCATTGGGCTTTAATAAATGATTAGTGTTATACAATACAAATAGTGCCAAGGGAAATGCGCTGTGTAGAAAAGCTATTTTCATGTCATGTTGAGTAAATGTACATTTCAAGGTTAATTTTGATTGTTTGTATACTGATGAGTATACAAACAATCAAAATAAGAAAAATTGATTTTAACTTATTTATATGGAAGTTAATGGCACATATTTGATGCTAATGACATTGATTTATTTAGCATAAATGTGACAACGTAGGAGACAAATGTAAATATATAACTATAAGATAATATTCCATACAGTAACTTGTTGCTATATAAATATAAAAAAATTTGTTTTGGGTAAAAGGTCCATTGAACAGATATCGATAGAAAGAAAACCGTTTGAATTCAATCCTTAAGCATTATTACAGTAAAAGTCTTATACCAATTGTTTTCGGGAGACCTTATTCCCTTAATCTATGTGCTTAGACATTTCTTTCACCCAGAGAAGACATCTTAAAATTTTTTATATTTTACATTTTAAAAATAACGAAGATATTCCAAACCGTCTTTAATTATCCATAACACGCCATCACAATACCATCTTTCGGAAAAACAATTCTTCATCATTATAGATTGTGGGAAAATTCTTTGCAGTAACAAAATTATAATTTTGTGGAAAAACAGACTTCTATAAAATTAAATTGTATCTCCCATCGAAAACAAAACCCTTTCGTTTTCAAACTATTTCAAAACATTGGGCTTCTGAGCGTCCCCATTGTACTCACTGGCTCAAATACTGGTTAGAAAAAATTTTATTTTTGAATTAGGGAGATATTGTTGCTGTTGAATAAAGGTGAAATACAAATTGCTTCCGTTGGGCTTGTGGACAAATGAATGAATAAAACGTAAGCTTATATATGATAAGAGATAATGGAGTAAATTTTTGCAATATGCATAAAAGGCATTGGAAAAGCAGGATTTAAAAACATAGACGAGGAGATGTCCTAAAGTTCGCAGAATAGAAGGGTTGTAAGCTAACTGTAATAATGAAACTATTTTTCTTTTTCAATACAATCTGCCTTGAGCTCAATACATTTATTAGATCTTGAATAATTTCTAGAATTAATTTTTCTACACCATCAAAAAATAATTTTTGTCTTTGCCCTGAAAATGAGACGAATTTTTCTCGTTTACCTTTGTCCTTAAATTTTCTTTCTTTGAGCTCTTAAGACTTTGAGGTTGAGAAACAAGTTAAAATCACTGAGAGCTAGGTCAGGGCTATAGAGTTGGTGAATCAGCGATTTGAAGCTGAATTTGTGAATAGAGCCCATCGCAACTTTGCTTTTGTGAACCAGCACACTGCCTTGCAAAAACAACACACCCTTACCCAGTTTTCCGTATTTCTTTTCCTTGATAGCTTCCTGCAGTTTATCCATTATGGTAGTGTAGTACTCTCTAGTGGTAGCGGTACCTTTTCCTTTACAATCCCAAAAACGATTCCCATAAATCTTCCAATCCACCTCGGTTTCCCCTTTTTGTACCATTGCATCGACTCTTGCCTGGACTCAGGCTCAAAGTGGTGAACCCAAGTTTCATCTCTGATCACAATTTTCTCCAAAATCACCATAGTTTTATTATCCTACAGCTTCAAAAACTTCTTAGATACCTCAACTCGTAGTTGCTTTTGCAGTGTAAGTATTCTCGGGACCTATCTTTTGTTGACTTTAGTCATGCCAAGATGGTCGTGTGAAATTCTAAAAATTGTTACCTCTTATACACTAACTAATGCAGACCAACTAAGGCATTTTTTTGACTTTTTCAACAATATCTGATATAGTGTCCTCAATCGACCATCCTGGGTGGGGGTCGTCTTTAATCAAGTCTCAACATTGTTTAAATAGATCGTGGTACTTGTAAACTATGGTTTTGCCAGGACAACGATCTTTTTAAACTCTCATCTCACTTATTATGATTTAAGGAATTTTTCCTTGCCTGATGAAGAATTTATTCACGGTGTGTTAATATTTGCGCCATGTTAGCAGATCATTAACAAATGATGTTAGGTACTTGACATTTGACTTATATACCTATAATGAGTTCATAATTAACGGGATATGAAGGGGTTTATTCCTTGTAATGGGAACCATCAGTTAAAAGGCCAATTGATTAAGTGAAATTTTTATCAAATAAATGAACTCTTTTCTAAATTTAAATAAACATTACATCTCATAAAGTTTGAAAAATGTTGCTTAAATTAATATGCTTTTTAACAGATAATATGTTTAATTTTTTTTTATTCTATTGCATAAAATAATTAAATCATGATATTTGAATTAAATAACGGAATAAACTAGAAGTTGAACTTTGAATTTTTAAATTTTTTTTTTAATATTTAAAAATTTAAGTTATATCATTTATACAGTTAAAGGCATTCAATACTTTACAAATAGGATTTAAATATGAAGACCACAAGTTTTATAAATGAAAATTAAACCTTTGTCCAATTTTAAATAGTTTATCAATGATATATAAACCGCTACTTTGCCACACAAAATTATAATCTCCCTACAAAGCATGTGCTTATAAATTCTATGTCGAAAATTGTAGAAACTATGAGAATTTGACAAAGAGACATGAAAAAAATTGTAGGGGTACAATATTTCAGTTCGGAACTGTGAAATGACCGACCAAAGTATTTTCATACTGTGATGAAATGAGCATTTCTACCATTTGAACATCACCTTATAACCAAGTAGATTAATATTTAACCACATACCAGTCAGCTGTTCAAACAGCAGAATAAAGTACCAGTATTCAACGGTCCACTAGCATTAAAAAAGTCCACTAGCTTTTTATTCAATTCAAATTTTTTATTTCCAAGACCTTAAAAGCTTGAGCTTGTCTCCCTATTGAAATAAATTTGACACTGCACTCTGCGATCCAATTCTTCCTATATATGCTTTAAGGGTGTTCAATGAGCACTTTGATTTGGGACTACCTTGCAATTTGTACCAATATCGTATTGAAAATATCATCTTGTTTTTTGTACCATGGTATTTCGAGAATAAAATAGAATTCGCGTCTTTAATATATTTTTGTACATAAATGAAATATGGATTCATTTGCTTTAATTTCAACTAAAAGTCTGACATCATAGCATTAAAAGCTTTTTCAACCCTTAAGCAACATAGCCATTATATTCATTATATTGAACTCATTTTGAAATTTCTTGTTATTTTTAGATATAAGAGATTTTTTGTGGATTGATGGCCGTGTAATCAATTACGTTTTAGACATTTGACAGTTAAAAAGCAAATACTTGCCTTGAAATTTTCTTATAATTCTCTATTTATGTTCACTGCTTACTTTCGAGTATCACTAGAGGCTTTTTATTAACATATTTATACAAGAAGTGGTTTTTCAAGGGTGGATATCATGGGAACTATTTTCGTCTGTGTTAGGGTTGATAGACATTATATTCCATCTAAAACTTACTGGGGCACTTTAAAACATTGTGTAACATCGCTTGCTCTTATGGTAGGTACTTAATTTATTTGCAAATACCTTATAACCTGTGCATCAGTTTAAAATTAAAAATTTATAAAATTTTAATATAATTGCTGTAAATATAACTTAGAACAGATAATTTCCAATGTCCTTCAATAGCATTTAGCTATGTTCTGGTGATCAGGGCTACATTTTAATTGACATTTGTCCATGTAAATTTTTATGAAGATTTTATTAGATTATCAACATAAATATCGTTGATTTAAGGCTACAATTTTTTCATACGAGTTTAATATAAATTAAGGACTTACAGTTAGTATTTTTTTTAATATTTAACTCATTGTATTTATCCTACCCCCAAGCACATTCGCAACTTTGAAGTGTAAGCAGAAGTGTAAATGTAAGCACACATGTCGCATTGCAAAAGTGAGTAATATCAATGATTAAGGCACCCTACATCATCTTGCATTTATTTAAAATTTTTTATATCAAACTACTCAATATACGGACACGAAAAAATTTATTTTATTCTTGACAATATTTCTGAGTTCTCCTATTATCCAAAACACAAACAAAATATTTTTTCTTTATGAAAAAAAATGCAAATGCATCCCATAACACATAGTTTAAAAAAAATTTGTTATTTATAAAATTTTATCAATAAAATTAAAAATACTGACCATTTACATCTTATTTAAAATCATGGTTGTTTTTTATTTACAATAAAATAAATAGGATACGAATAACAAAAATAGAACCCACTACTTCTCGAATACAAAGGTGTGTTTTGGTGACGACCATCGCTACCCCTTTACTTGCAAGAAACCAACAGCGTGCACTGAGGCGCAGTGCTAGTTGAACCCGCAACTGCGTCACTTGTTTTCCCACCAGCTCAAAAATCATTAAAAATAAAAACCGGTGTAAATACATTAATTGTGATGATAGGTTTGGATCTGTATTTTATTGTATTAAGTTCGTAGGTATCAGTGCAGTTTAGCACCTATAATATTTTGAATTATAATTTTGATATGACACGAAAAAATACGTAGGTATTATATGTTAATACATATTTTAATTTGAATGCAATATATATTTTAAAATACATCATGTATTTTGTACCTCGCCATTATTTATCATAAAAGATAAATTTGAAAATGTTGGTACATCTGTGTGCTACTTTTAACTTTTCTTCCTTTCACGTAATTCGTTTTTATAAAACCTTTTTGCTTAGTCACTATTGAATGTTTTGGGTTTGTCTTTCTGTTATAATAATTCGTGTGTGTATATATATATTTTTTTTATGAGACACTTCTTGCTTATCAAATTTTTTGATCTTTTGGGTTTGTTTTCTTGGAGTTTACTCCTTAACAATCAATTTTCATATATAGTACAATATGAAGTTTTATGAGGAGTAAAATCATAAGATCAGAGTGTACAAGGTTTAAAGAGTAAAAAAAGTGTAAGCCTTAGATTCAATAAACCGAAATAGATTAGATTCTGATCGCATGAGTTCAGAGAGTTAAAAAAGTAAATCTAGATTAATATGAATTGTTTATTATATTTTTGACGGTTCAAAAGACGCACATTAACCTAGTAATAATTAATTGAGTTCGATCGAAGATTTCTTTTATTCAATATTTCCACCTGCACATTACGTACTGTGCATCAGTCGTTAGCTAATTTCAGGATCTGACATTTCAGGAATTGACATATAGAATTATTTACTGACAGTTGCACGTGTTGTTTGTTTTTGGTGAAAGTATTACGTTTAACAAAAGTAGTAAAATGAATAAAAAAAAAAGAAATTACATGGCAACAGAAAAATGGCTATTGTTGCAGATATTGGTCTCTTACAAAATCATAATTAAAAATAAATGCACCGACGGAGCAAATGTGAAGATAAAAAGAATGCTTGGCACGCTCTTGCTGAGCAATATGATGCTAGTGGTATTTTTAATAAAAAGTTAAGTACAGTCAAATGTTAACATTTATAATGAAAATAGAACACAGAATTAATTTCTTCGCAGGAAAGCAATTTCTTTTTTTTTAAGTAATGTGCTTAAGAAACATGTACTTTATTTGTTTTTTTAGGCAAAAGGAAGTCAACTGTGCCGACTTTGCTTTAATATAAAAATTAAAGAGAGAAGAGAGATGGCTAGGGAAAGGCAGCAGCGAATGACCACCAATGGAAGAGACGCGATTAACGACATCGAGATTAACCCTGCCGTTTCCTTAATAGGCTAATTATGGAAGTCCAATCAAACGATTCTACCCAGCAATTCAACCTAGGTAAACAATGTGTATAATATAATCGAGGTAAATAAGTGTACAATTAATCTTTTATTTATAGTAGTTTTTAGAAACTGATTAATATAGTAACAGGACACCGGACGTTTTTAGATAGTTTTATTTGAAATTAAATTTATTCAAATTTATATGTAATATTGAAGAAAAGGTATTACAAACGAAATTAGTTTTTATTTATTAAATTGAAAACTAATTTCGTTTCTAATACACCTTTAGAATTACAAATTGTAAAAGTCTTTTAACAACTTTTCAATTGACCTTTTATTTTATTAAAGATTAAACTATCTTATAAGATTATAGATCTCAAACCAACAAAGAAACAATACCGAAAAAGGATGACTTTAGTTATTAAACTGTTTTTTATTTTATAACTGCATATGATTAATATAGAAGGACATTAGGATTAAGAAATCAATATGATTGAAACAAATAAATATGACTGAATATAAAACATAGTTTTAATTGAATATTATACGGTCAAGCCACTGTATACTGTTAAATTCATTGTGTACTACAAGTTTAAGTCATAGTAGCCTAGTATTGGTACACAGTGGTTTATTTCCCATTTTTTAAAAACACTGTCCGACAACTTTAATATTGCCTTGATTGAAAAGGCAATAATGCAGGAAGAAAGATTAATAACTAAAGCATGTTATTGTGAATTTTAGCTCTTCACTTCAACTTTTTCTACATAATTTAAATGTCTGAAAAATCCGAGCCACTGTTCCCTACTTGATCCCATAAACTGCATCCCCAGAATGAATGTTTACAAGATTGAAACAGAATTTTTTAAAAATGTACCCATGAATATTACTACTTTGATGTATTATTTTTTCTTTATCTATTTTTTTCATAACGATCTAATTAGATCACATAAGAATTAAACCCATTTGATAAATGGACAACAGAATTTAATACAATTTTATTTTGCAATATGGTAATTTGGAATATTGAAATTCTAATAATCTAAAAATCAAAACTTATAATCTATTGATGATTTGATGTTATATCTAGTAAAATAGGAATAATAATGTTAACAAATTTTTAAATAAATGAACCACTAAAACACTTTTACCTATAGTCGATTGCTATTTATAACAGACGATAATACCAACTTGACATTAATAAGTAATATTTGAGGTAAATTGTAATAAATACATTAAAAAAAATTGAAGGCTTCATAATCAGTAAATTAGAAGGCCATCAATTTTATAAACGACATAGGAAAATAAATAAGTGTACTTGTAGACTAGACGGTTAAATCCAATAATCAATCATGGTTATGAAATGAAAATATAAATTGCCTTGTATTAGGCCAAGTGATTACATTAAAAACACAACATTATCGAAGAATGTTAACATTTTGTGTTAGAAATGAGTAGTGAAAATAGTCAGTTTGTTTAAAAATGACGTGCCGTCGTTTAGAGGAATCAATTCACTTTTTACTTGTGTTACAGTCAATTTTAGGTGTCAACCGATTTTTATATAAATTAGAAAATCAAACCACACTTATTAAAATTGTTTTAAAGAACATTTACAGCCTAACTTTAATTTTTTTCTTTATTTTGGCCGTCATAACAAGCATTTGGATTCAATATATCTCCCTGAACACTAATATAAAGATAATTCAATGCCTTTTTGATTTAATTGTCCTTGTTAATTTCATATTTGTATTATCTATTGGTATATTCTGGCAAAAACATTTCTTTGCTGAATGTGTACAACAATTCCGTGACATTTTTGCTTATTACAGTATTTTCTTTAGAACAAAATGCTTTAAAAATTGAAAATGAAGACATTATTGGGCATATTTATTATAATTGCAAGCCACTTGATCTCTTTCATCATTAACAGTGTTGAAAATTGGAACTGGTACTCCATAATTACAAATTTTGGTTTATTTACTAACAGATTGGAGCGGCTATTAATGTGTTTACTTATGAATACCGTTAATGAAATGTTAAAAGAGATAAATAATTACCTGAACCAAATGAATCGAGAAATATTTCAAAATAACACAAACTGCACACCAGAATTAGCCCGAGTGACAGTCTGCAATAGATTAAATGGGAATATCCATTTTGATGTTTCAGGAAATCCTATGCATTTATTGCTGTTACCGAACATATTGACCATAGTAAATGAAATATGCACTGCATTCAATAAAATGTTTAATTTACAGGTATATTGTCAGTAATTAAAATAAATAGGATATTGAAGAATTATTTTTATTTTAATCATTAACTTTATACTTCAGGTACTTCAGACTGTAGTTACAACTTTTCTCTAATTCATTGCGGGCATTCAACTTATATTAGACTTGTATATATATGACGTAAGAATAATATTACATAAATCGTCATTATTTTGATATTGTATATAACAGTAATTGATATTGGCTTTCTTGATATTTTTAATGACTGTTATTTATAAAATAGTGAATGTCAACTTTCTTTACGATTTTATGTATAATTCATTAAAATGTTCAAAAGAAAAAAGTGTCATTAAAATATTCCTAATTTTAAATAACTATATTTGATATGGCAGATAATTTGCATAATTACGGCTGTCTGCACCTTTAGTGAGATGTTGGTTACGCAATTCCATCAGTTGAGAATGAACATCACAAAATTGAGACTTTCACCACAAATGTGTAAGCATCTGTTTAGTAAGTTTGTGGTCATCTTTGGTATTGAAACTTATTCCATATTGTATTAGTATGAACATCTCTTATTACCATAATTTAAATTTGTTAATGGGTAACTATATAAAATGAGATGAATTTTTTTATTTTTTACTCACCTATTTTTGCTTATTTTTTTACTTTATCTATTTTTTTTTAAAAGAAAACCTCTGCATGGAAATCTTTCTAATAATCATCCAGACCCCCAAAATACAAAAAGAAATTAAAAAAGTTTATTTTTTCTGTAACGTTAGAGATGAGAACAAACAAAAAAGAGGGAAAAGAACATTTAAAAATTCTCAATTTTCCCGAATTTATTTTTTTTATTTGTTGAATGCATTTTTGCCTTTTTCTACTTAATATGGGCTAGCATATGAAGATGGGTAAATATGAAGTTTTTCACGATTTTTTGATTTTATGTTTAGGTTGTTAAATGGACAATTACTTCTCGCTGAATAGGTGTTAGACTATAGTGATGTGTTATCACAAATATGTCGCCCGAATCTCTATTAAACAGATTTTAAAATAAAATATTGTATTTTCATTTCTGGAAATGTTTTTAGATTATTAATTTCCATAACACCATAAAAACTTCTGGCATTAGATTTTAAAAGGGCGTACAAGAGAGTCGAATGAACTGAGGTTAGCCCGTGAGTGTGGAGTTTCATCTGCAATGGCAGTTGAATATTATCTAATTAGTCAATACAATAAACTTTTTTTTTAATTGGTCATAACTGTGAACCAATTAAATCTATTAGCATCTCACTGATGAAATGATCATGCAATCCTTCAACAACTGGCCACATAAATAGAACAGCATCAGCACTAATTTGGCACAGCAAGTTTATATTTTTACTAATGTGACTAATTAGAAAGGATTTTTGAAAATTCAACCCCTAAGTAGGTAAAACCGTCTATTTTGGAATGTGACACATGAAATTTAACATTTACGTGTGTTTATAGACATTGATTTTATTTTTTCACCATGTAAATACATGTAAATACATGCCTGGCAAATGTTTTAGAGACGCAAGAAAAATAATTTGTTTCTTTCTAGTTCTAGAATTTATTATTGCAAGTTAACTGATATAATTTTGCTTAGAAGTACTAATGAAGTGTCATTACCATTCTTCTTTTCACACATTTATCAAACACACAATAAGTTGTGAAGGAGCGTAACACTCGGGAGACTAACATTTTTTGTAGTGTTTACTAAATGCCATAATCATAGCTTTTTCTAGATTTTTTCTACCACTAGTTTGATAAAAAATTATTCTTTTCCTTGCTGGGCGTAAAGGGAAGTCTGTATGTATTTCTGCCAGTAGATATAAATATAAGTCAATATGTTCTTCTACAAGTGACATCCCCTCCTATCCTCATATTTTATTTGAAAATAAATATGCCATTGCGTCACAGCGACATGAAAATAAATTTAAGGGAATAACCTCTCAAATGCACCTCTACAAATTGCATAAATTTTTAAATAAGATATTAATTAGTATCAAGTGTTCAGTCACACTGAGGTCGTTGCTGTAACATTTAATCATCATTTATTTACATGTATCTGTATCTGTAAGAGACGCATTATTGAAGTTTAGCTGTTAATAAATACCAATTTCTGCAGTTGAAGGGGCTAAAATGATTCAAGAGACTGAAGTTTCTTATCAGCTGTGAACGGGATATCATAACGAACAGGAATATTGCTAAAGGAATCTTGTTGATAAGGGAAGTCACGGATAAATTTTCCGTTCGAAAATATTTAAGTAAATATCTATATGTCTTGAAAAAAATTAAAGAAATTAGCACGGTAATAAATATTTCAATTCAAGGTTCTCCATTCTCCACGGTTGCTCCAATATTAATTAACCCTTATTCAATGAAGACGTTTGATTGCACTGATTTAATGGGTTTATCAATATTCAATATCAAATGAAATGAAATGTGACATAATGGACTAGAGAATTATAATGGACGCTTATCAAACAGTTCTTCTTGTACTTCATTGCCTCGTTACACTCTTTTTATAACCATCTATCGAGCTTAACACGATATAAAATAAAGCAAATATTTTTGAAAATTCAATTGAAATCATATTCATGGCGCAAGTAGTTCTGGGAATCAAAAGAATTTTAAATGAAAATGAAAATTTATAGTTCGGTACTTCTTTCTTTAATTTTAATTCTGAACCTCTTACACACATCCAAATTTATACTATATTTTTAACGTATTCGAATACAACACAGTGCGTGATTTATTTATAAAGATTAACAATCATGTTCTTTCTTGTTTCACTTGATATTGTGTGGCTTAAGAATGCTTTTCCAGAGTGGCAAACACTTTAAATGTAGATGCAATAAGAAAATTAAAGTAATAACATGGATTGGGATGTTTTCCCCCATATTCATTATAAATCCAGCAACTCTGCGACAACACATATTTTGTAGCGGGGAAAAAATTTAATTTTATGCATTTTACTACCTTCAATAGCCAATAGCCTTGAAATGGTCTTAATATGTATACTAGGGGATATGCTCATTCAGGCGTTAAGAGCAATTAATGGCTATTTAAAACATGCTAGGCAGTAATTATTATTAAAAGACGATTAAATACCAATATACTAGATAATTCATTTAACATAAATATTAAATGTTTAATTTTCAGTTAATACATGTCTTTTTAAAAATTTCTTATGTATTTTTGTTTACTTAGATTAACTTTGAACATTTTAATAAAATATTTTAGATGGTGCATTTTATGACAAACACTTTCTCAATTTCTACATTTGGCCTTTAAGAACGTATAAACTTACATTTAATGCTGTTATCTAGAAGGTTTAGCGTGCAGCTGAAATAATAAAGGGAAGAGGACACATTTCAAGTCAACACTTCAAACCTCAATATTATTTTAAAGATCCTGTCCAATGATACTCCTCTTGACAGGGCACGTAAAAAATATCATCCCCACTTTTCATAATAATATTACAAGTATTTCTTGTTTTGCTAGAGAACTCAAAAATGAGAAATCTCACAAAAAGCAAAACAAAAATCATTAAAACGTCTAAATTTCTACATTATAGTGATATAAGACAAAATAAATATCTTCTGTCTTATATCTCGCACCTCTTTAAGGCCTTTAAGGAATCTTTTTGTATTTCAGATATAACACAGAGAGCAGAAAAAGGGCATTCCTAAAATGCTGCCTCATGGCATGCCAGATTGTATCTGGTACATGTGCAATGTTTCGGTTTTGTGTCTAACTTCGTAGCATCTTGGGGTATGAATGAGTGAGAAAGAAGGAGTAAGGAACCATCTGTTTTATTTAAAAACGGGAGATTATCATGCCACACTTTATCAAATGCTTGACCAGTATCTAGATATCTTGCTGAGTAGCATAATTAATTTTTTAGAGTTGTAACCACGAAGTACACCAATCGATGCACCTGTTCGATGTTGCCCTGTTGTTCCCTAAACCCGAACTGGTGATTAGATATGACTTTTTCAAGGTGTTGTCCGATCCAATTTAATATGTCTTTTCCAGCATTTTCCTGATTATAGGCAAAAGACTGATGCGTTTGTAGCATCTTGGGGGGTTTACCTGGTTTCAGTCTCATCACTACTTGTGTAGATATAGTGACTGAGGTTATCATTTATAAAATTTTCCTACATAGTTATGTATACTTCTATACTTGCAGGCATAATTTTCATTATGCATTCTGATTGGTGTGTGGCCAGAGTGTACTCTTCATTGCTGACTGTTTTGTAGAAAATGTTTATAGCGAATTAATGTCTACAATAGCAGTCACAAAGATCAGTTTCAGCTTTGGTGGTCTTGCATCTTCATTATCAACGCCCAAAAGTTTGAACTTGTTATCTATTGGAATTGCGAATGCAGTTGTATTGGTTATTTTCTTAGCATTTTACTTTTTTGACAGACTAGATTTTATTCTTTCCCTTTTGCATAGTTATATGTGGTCTTTTTGCTGGTTCTTTTTCTTCTGGACTGCTGTCTTCTTTAGTCTGAGTAGATACTTTGTTGAGAGGTATTTCATTTGTTACCGCTTTGACAGAGTTGCTATGGATTAATATGAATGGGTGGTGAGTTTAGACTTGTTCTGTTATAAGAAATATCCATGTTGTTTTCATGAGTAAACTACTATGTTTGCCATGTCTGCAGAGGTTATGGCTAGAGACTGGTATTCCTATCAGCCATTCATCTAATTGGAGCCTGACCTGTGAAGAGATGTTTCTTCATCATGGTTCAACCAATAAAGAGAAAACCTCCGAACTTTGACATACATTTAAAGGTTTACGGTGTGAAAAGGTTATTTCCTACCTCTTTGCAGGACGTCTCTTGGCCTGCACAGTTGAGCTAATTAATCACTGCCTAAGACTCAGCTGCTGTCAATTCATTTAGTGCCACAAGGAGGAGTATGTGCTGGGTAATAGTTAAGCAACTCCTGCGATCACGAAAAACACCACTCCCTTTTATAATAATAACAAAATGTTTGTCGTACTATGCACTTTGTAAAGTGTACTGTACACCCGACTGCAGTTTACATAGGGTTAGTCCGTACCGTATTTCAAAAATTGTTAAGCATACAAAAAATATTCATGTAGCCAAACTTGTGACGAATTTTATGCTTATTGAGACATTGGTATTCTTTCCATCTTCGGAACGTCAAACAATGGTCTGTGCTTATTTTCAACATTCCTCCTTTCGTTCTGAGGCTTAATTCTTATTTGACTGCACTAATATCTGACTAACACAAACTTCACCATGTGGAATTTGAAACAAAACACTCAACACAAACTGCTAAAGAAATAATAATATTTTAAGATACAGATAACATTAACCAAATTTAATAGAAGTATTAATTATTAATTTGAGGATATCGATTGGTTATATATAAACAATTTTAAATATCTAAAAAATTTTATTAGTTTAATTGAAATTTCAGCAGTACACAGAAAGACAGATGAGAAGGGAACTTTTTCATAATATGGTATCCTTATGATAGAACGGAACCTTACGTATGTCCGTCCCGTTGTCTGTTGACACCAACTATTTTTCTTCAAAACTGTTCTATGTAAAAATTTGAAAATTTATGTAATTATGAACTTTATTGACCTATTTATTTTACAACAGTACGAATTCCCAAAATATTTGAAAATTTTGGAAGAGACGTGAATGGTTTTTCAAAGGAATGAATAAAATGGACCTTTTTAATCCCATGCATTTTTATGAATATTTGGAACGAAAAGTGACTTTAAGTAAAGGCTGTGATGTAGATAAGCCAATGATAAATGGGTCAGAGAAAATAATGGAAAATATTCATTTTATGGCCATTCTTAAAGAATAGGGAAGTGATACTACGTACAATGAAATGTTAATAAATTTTTTTAGATAATCTTGATATTATGGCAGAAATTTTGAAAAAAGTGATATTTATTCATTTTAGCTTGCGGGGGAATGATAACTTAACCAAGGAAGTGACCGCTGACTGATGTGAGCTACAATTTCACTTAATATTTTTACTGAGTATTTATATGTTTACTATTTATTTAGAAATGGTGACACAGATCCTTTGAATTAAGTATTACAAGACAATACTAGCATCATATAATATAGTTACGATTGATTCAGACCAGTTCATGCTTAAATGAAGGCAGATTATGCTTAAACAATCTCTCGGTAATCGCAAAGAAATATCTTTGAAATTGACTGCTGTATCAACCAGAATCTAATTACTTTGAACTGTACATGCACTTGAAGGTGAAAAGGAGACAAAAACTACAGAAGGCAGAAGATAACCTTGTTTCCATCAGACAAACGGGACGAAACATTTAAGCTGCGTCTAGGAAGTATTGACACAGGAATTAGACATTTAAACACTGGTGAAAGGTATTGTGGTTAGATACATCCAAACTTACGATACATTATCTAAAGCTCATGATCATAGACCGATTTAGCATGCGGTTTTAAAAATATTATACTTAAAAGTTATTAAATGGTGATCGACATGCCAGTAACTTAATATTCAGTCAAGTTAGGCAGCGTACGTACATACATACATTTATATCATATGTTTACCTCCATAAACATTTAAAAATGTTAACACAGTATGAATGGTGCTACCTGGGTTTAATAGCTGTATATTATATATTAAAAACAAAAAGAAGACGGCCTAAAGTCTGGATAAAGTCATGGTTGCAATCCAGGCACAAGTTGTCTCATACTAACTTAATAAGGAAACTATGACTAGAATGTGACGATTATCATAATTATTTATGTATCTCTGAAGACCTTTATTTCGAGGTTTTGAACATGGTTACACCGTTTATAAAGAAGCAGAATACAACCATGAAAGAATCAGTATCACCACATGAATGTTTTAGTGCCACACCAAGATTTCTTGCAAAGGAGAATCTTGTATTGACTTACAATATACCACAATAATATCTAGACAATCTTTAGGAAGGATAATACCTGAAGCTTGTGAGGTTATACTCAAGGTGTTGAAAGAAAAATATTTGAAAGCAAGTATAGCTATTTATTAAATTTTCTAACAAAATTATTTTGTATAATAAACATAGTACTTAAGTAAAAATTTATTGTTCTTCTGTTCAGTTATTTATGTAATGTAAAATTATAGTTTGTTTTGTGTTGGGCAATAAATTATAACCGCAAATATATTAAACATTTGTGACATTGCTTTACTTGCATTATTTTATTGCATTTAACATATCTATTTCTTTTGAATAGGAAAAATGTATTGTCAGCAAACAACACTATTTCAAGAAATTTTTGAACCAAAAAAGCAGATCAGTAATATATACAAGAAAAGAAAGAGTCCCAAAATAAAACCTTGCGGAACATTCGTCTTTACTAAAGAATCTGTTGATTTAATTTCCCCTGTTTGTACTTTTTTTAATCTCTTTATGAGATACAAACTAACCAAGCTAAGGGCTTCATATTTTAACCCATAATGTAGCATATTTCCAGTGTAATATTCTATAATCAACACAATCAAACGCTTTAGACGGATCACAGAAAACGCCAATAGCATCCTGCCTTTGTTCCCCAGTGCCAGACATGTGCGAAACTAATTCCACTGCTGCATCTCTAGTGAACCTGCTCTTCATCTATCCAAATTGCTCTCTGTGAAGTGGTTCAAAAGAGTTGAAATGAGCCCCCATTTGCACAAGCAAGGTCTTTTCAACAATTTTACTGAGAGTAGGCAAAAGAGACACTGGTCTAAAATTAGATGGATTGTGGTTATCATCAGATTAAATATTGGTATAATTTTATTATGTTTCATAAGATCTGGAAAAACCCCTAGATCAACATAATTGTGGAATATTTTGGCTAAATTCTGAATAATAGCATAAAAATAGAACCAATTCCTTTGAGAGATAAGCACAATAACTTTTTAGTTTTCTTTACATTAAGTGATTTAAAAATATTTTTGATTCTAGGGGGATCAAAATCAATAAATTTAAAAAAGATTGTGATTACTGGACTTGATATAATTTCTCAGTAATTTGGCAGCTTCATCTGGTGCTGAGTTGGGTATATTTATGAACAGTATAATAATGAACTTTTAGCCAGGGGTTTGGAACTTTGTTGAAAAGGTTGGAAAGGTTGTTGAAAATTTTGGTGTATTTTATTATCAGATGTAAATGCAAAATCTAGAAATACTTACATAAAACTGGGTTGAGACCTTAAACAATGAAGACACCATTCCAAATAACGCAATTAAAAAATAAATACCTAAGCCTGAACAAATATTTGTGATGGTAGTCATTAATATTATATCTCTAAAGGAAGTTTTAACTCGATAAAATAGACACAGGTAAATATGTGTATATATATATATATATATATATATATATATATATATATGAGTATATACACATGTAGGATTTCTTGAATAATAAAAATGATTATTCCCATACAATCTGTTGTAGACTCTCATTCTAGGTAATAAAAAATGGTTTTTATTATAACAAAATATTTTTGTATTCACAGATTCCAACTTCACCACATTTAACATTTCAATAATGGTATAAGCATAATCTACCACCAAAAAAATGTTATCAATGCGGATCTATAGTTTGATTCAGTAAAATAACAATTTTCCACAAAACATTTTGTTTTAAAGTCTTCAAAAAAAATTGTAACTATACAGATACAGATATTGTAATTGTAATGTATATAAATAAATGAATAGAATTAAAATAAAAAAAACAATAATTTATTGTCAGGTCATTACCTTATATTATTACATCATTCTAATAAATATTTAATTTGAATATACTAATTAAGAATAATTCCATTTAATATGAAATTTATTATCGTCAAATGACTCTTCAGTTGTATTACTTCTAACAAATGCTTTAAATACTGATCCACTTGCAATCTGAGTGCTAGTGAATATTTATATCTTAGAAAGTTCCAATGCTAACTTAAAAATAAGCGATTACTTTAACGTTATAGATACCATTAGAAAGTTGTAATTTTAATACATATACATAAATTTCTACAGAGCCTTTTTCACCATAAAAATTTATATTTTTTCTTAAAAGAGAGTTGTAAATGTATTCATGTATATCATATAGGTGGAATTCAATTATTTTTCTTTATATCTAAATATACTTTGTCAGATTTTTATATCGATTATTCCACTAAAACAAACTTTTCTTCATTGTCATAAGTAATTTTATTTGAAAAGTAATATTGTTAGATAAATAAAATTATGTAAATTTACTACCCACTTATAATCTTATTGATTTTTATGTACAACATTTTGTCATTAATTCCACTAATTACTTACCATAGTAACCTCACCTTTCAAAATATAACAATAGCACACATTAACACATTGACAATACCGCTCACAGTGAATAGCAAATGTAAATAGTCAGGTTAAAATGAGATAATCATTTAGATAACTATGAGAAGGAGGAAAGAGAATGAACTAACAAATCAAATGATAATACAATGGTCTATAACATACAGTTAACTTTGCCACTATGCTCTGTTGAAAACTATGTACGATTTTGTTTTGTTTTGACACAAATTTTTTTAAAACCAATTTTTGCTGGGATGTATTATTCTATTTCCATTATTATTGTTTATACGGTTAACTACTGTTTACTCATTTTTATGACTTAAAATATTTGCATTAAAATCCATTTTGGAGATTGAAGTATTTATTTTGGTGTTATACATAGTTTGTAAATTTTTTTTTCATTTATATCATAATAATATAAAAACTGTGTGTATGAAAAAGCTTGTTTATTAATAACTGTAATTAAATGTCTAAAAATGAATGACATTAAATTTATAAAAAAATTCTAGAAAAAAATATTGTCTATGTCATGATCTCCTGCTGCTAATACTAAAAGAGACTAATGTAATATTAATTTTATGTATTTCATCCATTATAAAATATTAAAAATTTACAGAAAAAAAAGTTCGAAATTAAATAACTTGATGCAACCATAATATTCCACTTTCCGATATCTTATGACAATCTTACAGTTTGAGATTAAGCATTAAATAAAACAACAATGTTTTCATCTATCTTTAATTCTATATTTAACAGTGTTCATTCTCTTTTAGTGAGAGAAACTTTGCCAATGTCAAGTTGATGAAGATGTAAGGCAATACTAATTAGGCAAACAGAAAATTAACAAACAAGAAATATCTACTGAAAATACATATATGACTACAATATGCAGACGAATAAAAATGTATCCACGTGTATAAATGTCTAAATAAACATGCACAAATATATTCTCCAGATTGTGATTTTGTTCTTTCTTATATATTTTCATTTAATTGTAGTATGGGTTTATTGACAACTCCATTAAATGTTGATAAGATATTGAATTTAATATTATAATTATTCATATATAAATGGAAGAATTGATTATTTCAAATAATCAATTGAACTTGGAAGCTCCGCAATCCTGAGTTCATCATTCCCGTACAGCCAGCCAGTTAGATACCAAAGAATGGAGATCCTCAATGAAACAGCAAGAATTGTTAAAAGTAACTGTGCATTTACAGCAGACAAATGAGCTTCTGTATTGACTATTTTTTTTTAAATTGGTAGAACAAAATGATGTCAACAAATTTGATAAAGAGGCTTGAGAAGATGAGTGGTGGGTTGGGCTGTAAATAAGGCATATCACTTCCTTAGAGGAAACGTAGGGTATATCTTTTTATTTCAAATTTTATTTTTTCTTTGACTTTATATAGATTTACGATTCTCACTCCAAGAGAAATACCTTGTCTTCATCGAGATCATCATCCCTACATCGGAAAGGATGCTCAGAAGACGAGCACTTCTCACCATATGTCCAAATTATGTTTGGTGACTGGTAGGAAGAAATATGCCACAAAAATGCTTCGAGAGTGAATTTGACCATCAAAAATGTAGACCATCATCTCTTACGGAAAGTCATGAGGACCAACAATTAATTTTTTTAAAAATTAAGCACCAAACGCATTTCCACAACCTTCATGGATTTCGATGTTCTGAATATTGGGGATCAACGATTTATTCCATCCCTTAAGCAGTGTGGCTGACAAAATGGTTAGTAGTCCAGAGATGAGAATTTCACTGTAACTTTGTTTCTTCAGTTTGTCTGATACTATTTTGGTTTATGCCATCATCTTTAATAATTTTAAAAAAACACGACTTATAACTTAAATAATATATAATATAAATATGAAATTATTGTTGTTTTCGTTAATTGATAAAATAAATTATAAACACCTGTTGTAAAAGAAAGGAAGATTAAATCATAACTAATCAAAGAAAAAGTTCAAATACATAAATGCAACAGGTTCTACTCAATATATTTCCTTGTTATGAAACTTTCCTATGGAGCAAATACAAGAATGTTAGTTAGAACAAAATATATTTATATTAAAAATAAATTTAAAATAGAACAAAATTAAATAAATGAAAAATTTTCAAAAAGATAAATCAAAGATTCACATCTATCGTTGCAGAAGTTTGACTTATTTACTAGAATGCAAACTTGCTAATTGAACAACTACAACAATATATGTAATAGCAAGATTAAAAAAACTAGGCAATAACGATATTCGTAGGTCGAAGAGCTGACACACTGAGAAAGTTCCGCCATTGCTCTCAAGTACAATTTCTTCAAGTTTTTCCAATTCATTATCGATTGATGGACCTTAAACAATAGTAATAAGATAGATAACTAATTTATGCTCATTTCATACAAAAGATATGGTATAAAAAATTTGCACAGATATTACGGTCATACAAATTTACAAGTTTTGTGTATTTGTAACATTTGCACGATAAATTTTAGTCATTTTTAGATCAATTTCATTATTCTTCAGTTTAAACAGATATGCAATCAATATAAAACTACATATACATAATCAGGAGCAGAACAGTGCACAAAAATGCAACTTGAGTCAATCATTTTTAAATTTTACTATTCCATATACAATGCTGACTTGACTGTAATGATATGTGGAGTTAAGGGGACAATTTATAATAATTAACCTTTGGATTCTCCAATGTTCACGCAACAGTTTTTATATTTCAATAGTTGACAAATGAATAAGATATATGAATGCATTCTTTCATCTTGACTGTGGTTTATGTAAGCTCATTAAAGGTGAGTAATTGCTAACTAAATAAAGAAAAGAATTTGAAATATTTTTTAATATTTGTTATTAATGTGTGTGTGCTTTTAAATAACAAGACTCCCGTAATTAATGTGTGGTTTATTGCTTATACTCGCTATTATATAAAATGTCAATTCGATCCCATGTAAAAGTCACTAGCATGTACAGTGTTACATTCTGACTAGTTGTCTAACACTCTCTTCCTCATTATTATTCTCTCTTGTTACAAGTACGTTTGGTTCGGTGTTCGGTTTTGACCTAATACTCCTATTGCGACGCAGCACAAACTCTGCAAGTGGTTCTACTGTATCCCTAAGTACTATAGGTTTCTGCAGGTATTCCCTACATTCGGTTATGCTTTCAGTAGGTCACATCTTGTAGGGCCTGGTGCTAGCAGTGTAACATTTATCCATACAGAACTAGGTGTCGATTACACTGCTCCAATGGGTGATGCAACTGTAGACAGTGTAACTGGTAAGTTCTCATGAAATGGTGTCAGATTAATCATCACTAAAAATGTACGTAGAGATGATATATCTATGGGTTGTGGCTATTGTTTATGTGATCTAGTGGGTCTCGAGAAGGATATAATCCTTTTTCGTTGATTGTGTGTCCCAAGCAGATGACAGATTTTTTCAACAATTCTCCTCCGACAGTCAAATCCTCAGTTTACTATGATATTTTCCAGTTTCCGATTTTGAAAACTTTTCTTGAAATATCCTGCGGAGCATGTTGTAATTACTGTATCAGTGTCCATTTCGAAAGTATATGTTTTGCCATTTAAATGTAATGTAACATTGAATTTAACATTTTGTTTTCCATAGGTATTTTATGTATTTCGTATATTCCTCCCATCCTTTTTATTCCATAAACAATCACTTTCAATTTGTACCTGCCTTTGATCTTTAAAGCAAACTGACTTAGGATGTCCTTATATCTTAAATTTCTTACAATATAATTTATTTTTTAGTCTGCACGGATTTACTTTGTGATTATCTTCCCACAATGGAAACAATTAATTTTCTATTTCTTTGTATTATTTGTATTTATATTGTACGTGTTCGCATTGTATTTATTTGCCTTGTTTGTATTTTTGTTTACTTATATTTCTTTTATATTTGGTTGTATTTTTCGTCCCATTTCTTGTGTTTCAGATTCAGATGTTTTTATGGCCATAGTGATATTCAAAATATCGTCAAATTTGGTATTGGGAGATTCCTGCAGCAATTGTCTTTAATTTCAGCACTATGCAGCCCTCATATGAACTGAACTCAGAGGTGCGTTTCAAATGTGGTGCTTTGCAATGATTGCAGATGAAATTGCATTTACCTCCTATTTCCTTCAGTCCAGCTACATAGCAACGCTTTCATGTTCGTGTTGTGATCTGAGATTGAATTTGTGTTGTTGTGCAACTTTACCAGGTTTAGATGCAATATGATTTCCCAATATTTTTAACAGTTCATCAAAGGATTTTTATTCAGGTATATTTAGTGCTGTAATATTCTTCAAAACATACTAATACTTTGGTTCAATATAGTATAACCTTAAAATGCAAGACAGATACTAACACAAAATTATAAAAATATTCGTAATTTTGTGTTAGTATCTGTCCCGCATTTTAAGGTTATATAGTTCTGCAATGTTTGTAAATAGCTAGTAAAAGATACATTTACCTCACCATACGGCTGTAATGCAATACAAATGACCCTTTTTGTACTTTAGTTTAGAAGTGTATTTTGTAAGCTGGTATGTTGTATTTGCATGTTGCGCATGGTTTCGGTCATTTATGCTCACACTTGTGACAACTGTGACTCCATTGTAACGCATTGTTTTTAATTTCTTTTTATAGTGGTGTTCGTTTCCCTTTGCATAAATGCCCTTTTCTTAATGTCAAAACTGTTGTGTAAATACTTATAAATAATAACACTACCGTAATTAAATGTGTGGTTTGTTGCGTATACTTGCTATTACATAAAATGTCAATTCGATCCAGTGTAAAAGTCTCATGCTGAAAACATCCGTTGGGAGTGCTATCGTATAGTGCTGCATTCAGATTAGTTATCTACTTTAAAAACCACTATAACCAATTTAATACACTCAGTGATCATCTTCATGCAATAACAACAGTCATTTGCTTATGTGGAAGAAAATAAAAAATCTCAATTATGTCAGAACTATGACTTTGAATTCTAGTTGAATCCTATTAAAGTTATAAACATGATTTTATTTTATTAACTAACAAATAAAAACCTATGAAGTGTTGTTGGGTAAGAGGTGCGTAAAAACCTCAAATTGGAGAAAAAACAATATGAGTCATCTTTCTAGGAGAGTTTTGATATGATACTCATGTTTTGATTAGTTAAGCAATCACAGCGAAGGAAATTCTTGAAAAGTGAAATAAATCAAGCCAACTTCTTAGTTGGCCAAATAAATATAGAATATGAATACGTCAGATATAGAATATATAAAAGTAACCAAAATATTCTGACAAATAGGAAATTATTGCAAATTCTCAATCTAGGTTTCCATGGGAACAAATAGAATATAACTTTTAATGCCACTAAGGAAGTGTTTATAAGAATATATTTTCTATGTGCATAGAATTTTATCTACTTCATCTTGTTCAAGGACAATTAGACCAAGGTCTTGTGAGATTATTTGCTATTGTTACTTATTACATTGAACTTTTACTTTATATACGTCGAACTCGAATATGTTTGGATTAGCCATATTTTCCACATTTTTAAAAAATTCCTTAATATTTTTTCTGAAAAATTCAAGATAAACAGGGGTCGGATGTCTTAAAAGCATTCACATATGCAGAATTTGAAAAGTTTCTAAAGAAGTCTTGTGTCTTGTTTTAAAACATCGATTTTTACATACGTAATTTAACATTGTTGATTATCCTCCTGACTTGTCTAAGATGTCATTTGCATAAATATTATATACTATCACAAATATTATTTATTAAAAACTTGCCACAAATATTATATATTTAAAACTGCCTTTGTCACATAGTCATTAGTAGTTGGCACATCGACGTATAAATGTCTAATACAATACATGACAGTATATAGTACCTACAAATACCTTACAGTCTACTTGCTTCCACTGCAGTGAATTTGAGTACTGATAGGCAAAGCCAGAATAGTTTGTTCATTTAATTATTACGTGATGATAAATACAATTGATACTTATTAATTCATCAACAACAATATTCATTTTACATACTGATTTTCCCTACATGCTTGATTTAATTTTAATGCGGGTTGAAAAAGCCTTAAGCTCCTCACTGCTTAAACTAACTTGGTAATTGTTTACAGTGTAACTGTAAATTAGTTCAAATTGCAAAATATTTAGTTTTTCATCTACGGGGACATTGACCATGCTTTGCTGTAATTGCTATTCTGTTTCAGTTCTTTTGGAGTAATTGAAAAATCAATATTATTTTAGCACTGACTGAAATACATTCAGTTGTCGCTGCGTTGTTCTAAACTAATGATACATTGATTAAAGTAGATAAACTTTATACATATCTAAGTGTAGATTATAGACAATGAAATTCCCATATTCCAAATTACCATACTCCATATTAAAATTGTGTTAAATCCTATTGTACGTTTATCAAGTGACTTCATTTCTTATGTGATCTAATTCGGCCTGACCGGAAAAAATAGATAAAATAAAAGATAAGTAATGCAAATATTTATCACATTTTGTAAAGTTACCCATTCAAGTTGAAGTCACACAATTAAATTAGGATAATAAGAGATGTTTATACGAGTGCAATAAGTAATGAATCCCTTTAATCAAAGATGGCCACAAACTTACTGAAGAGATACTTACACATTTGAGGTGACAGTCTCAGTTTTGTGATGTTTACTCTCAACTGATGAAATTGCACAACCAATCTCTCACTAAAGGTGCAGATACTTGTGAGAACAAATATGCAGATTGTGTGCCATATCAAATAATTAAGAATTTCTTGTAAACATAGTTTCTGAAAAGACATTTGATTAGTAACAATATTTTTTTTACAAACCCTTTTTTCTATTTGAAACATTTTTATGAATGTTTAAGTGTAAAAAGTTGACAATCACTATTTTATAAATAACAGTCATTAAAATTACTAAAAAGCCAACATTAATGATTATTATATACAATATTAAAATTAGTACGATTTATGTAATATTATTCTTACTTACGTTTTGTATATACAAGTCCAATATGAGTTGAATACCAGCAATGGATGAGAGAAAAGCTGTAACTACAGTCTGAAGTACCTGAAATAAAAATTGAAGAATGAAAATGAAAAAAATTCTTGAATATCCAATTTATTCTAATTTGTTACAGTATTACCTGTAAATTAAACATTTTATTGAGCGCATTGCATATTTCATTTACTGTAGTTAATACATTTGGTAACATCGATATGTGCATAGGATTTCCTGAAACATCAAAATGGCTATTCCCATTTAGTCTATTGCAGATTATCACTCTGGCTACGTCTGATATGCAGCCTGTGTTATTAGGAAATATTTCTCGATTCATACGGTTCAGGTAATTGTTTATTTCTTTTAACATTTCATTAATGGTATTCATAAGTAAACACATCAGTAGCAGTTCCAATTTATTGATAAATTCACCAAAATATATAATTATGTGGAACCAACTCCAATTTTCAACACTGCTAAGGATGAAAAAGATCAAGTGGCTTGAAAGTACAGTGAATATTCCCAGTAACGTCATGATTTTTAATTTTTGAAAGCATTTTGTTCTAAACAAAATGCTGAAATAAACAGAAATGTCATCAAATTTTTGCAAACTCTCAGCAAAGAAATTCTTTTGCCAAAATATATCAATAGATAAAGTAAATATGGAATTAATGAGAATAGTTATTTGAAAAAGGGAATGAATTATATTTATTTCAGAGTAGAGAGAGACGTAGTGAAACCAAATGTCTGTTACGGCAGCCAAAATAAAGAGAAAAATTAATGTTAGACTGTAAATTTTCTTTAAAATAATTTTAATTAATGTAGTTCGATTTTCCAATTTAAATAAAAATCGGTTGACTCCTAGAATTGACTGTAATACAATTAAGAAACGAATAGATTCCTCTAAACAACAGCACGCCATTTTTAAACAAACTGAATATTTCTCTATCCAATTCTAACAGAAAATGTAAATGCTCTTCGACAATGTAGTCTGTTTAATGTTAATTACTTGGCCTAACATAAGGCAATTTGTCTTTCCATTTTATAACCATGATTAATTATTGGATTTACTCGTCTATTCTACAGGTATACTTATTTATTTTCCTTTGTCGTTTATAAAAGTGATGGCCTTCTAATTTATTGATCGTAAAACCTTACATTTCTTTCTGGTGCTTTTATTGTACTTTAATTCAACTATTATATATTAATGTCAAGTTGGTATTATCGAATGTTATAGACAGGAATCCACAATTAAAAATTTTGTAAGTGTTGATTTGTTCCTATTTTACTTGAGATAACATCAAAGTAGTTATATTCATAGGTATATTTTAAAAGAAAATTCCATTTCAAAAGACTTGTAAACATAGATTCTGTGGATGCAGAATGCTCTTTTGAAGTAACTCGTTCCTTAGGAAAATATAAACCACAGATTTATCTTAGAAATGTTGAATATGGTCGATGTTTTGATATCAATAATAGCTTGTTCCCATTGCTTCTATGATCCAACTGTTAAATAATTAAACACTGAGTTACAAAGCTTATTAATCCAAAAAAATTAGTGCTAAAATCTGTATTGGAAGGTGCTGCTTTTTTCTAGAAAATGAAGTTAGTTTTATGATTCACTTTTTTAATTTCTTTTTTGTTCATTTTCTTGCACATTATTATTTTCTGTAAAACTTCGGAAATTAAAATTCAACTTTTCTTGCAATAATTGTTCCCTTTTAATAAAGTTTGTATTATATTCTATTAATATGGACGGAATTACTTTCCATGTATATTTCCAATATTTGTTTTTTCTTTATCGTAAAAAAATGTGTTTTTATAGATGGTATTTTTCCTTTATATATATTTATTTTTCGATTATAAAGAGCAATTATATTAAAATGATGAAGTTACCTTCTATGAAAATAAATTTTTCTTTGATAATTAATATAAAAAATTACAAATGTAAGGGTCGATGGGCAGCTTTCATTTTGAATGGAAATTTTCAAATTAAAAGTGTAAGGCAGGCTTACATATCCTCATTATATTCACATAAAGATTGAATAGCGTAGCTCATAAAGCTCTGAATGAAGTAACTGAAGAAATATCTGTCAATTCGAAATTTATCAATGACATCAGGTATGCAGATACCATTAATAATATTAACTAATGATCTGTAGTGTTTGCTACGACTTTTTCTTCTTAATTTTCATTGCAGATTTTATTCATCATAATGTTCTTGAAGCAAATTACTGACTAGACTGTGGTTCATGTAATATTAGACTGTAGCTGCAATCAGGAACTCTCCCAGTAATCTAAAGTTATAGTTTTCCATTAGTTTGGTGGTACCTACTCTTTTATCTGTTTAGGACGGCTCACAAACTAAGGAGTACAGTAAATAATTTGAGCATTAATGTTGTTTGGCTGCTGAAGCATGACATTAGCACAGCTTTTAGTGAATGTCCAATGATTCCTTGCACCTTGATTTCATGCAGTTAGCAGTAATTCGAATAACAATTGTTAAGAAGAATCAATCGTCACTCGAGAGCAGTAGACAATGGCTCGACTCGATGCTTCAGTATCCTTTCGTCTGTACTGATGGATATGCTGAGTTGCAACTTCACAATATTTATTTACTTATTTACTTTAATACATCTAATTGATACATAGGGCACACTTATTGTAACGAGAGTAATCTCTTACAACCAACCAGAACACTAGTTCAAACCCACTTGGCGAGTGGTCGAGAATCGAACCCAGGTCCCCAAGGTTCATTACCATATCAAAGGTTCTATGCCTTGTGATCAACCCAATACACCAAAGAAACGTCTTATAGCTTACATGATTTATAGCCATACTGGGTAAACAACAAATTTTAATTCTGCCTTTAAGCCCGTTGAAGTACAATTGATATGTAATTCTGCATTGGGTTTCAACATTTTGGTTCCCATTGCCCCAAGATACATATAACAGATGATCCAAGATACACTTAACAGTTTATGAACAGAGCAATCCCATTTATAGTGATCAGTTTCGAGTCTTTGGTTTATAGTTAATGTTAATTCAGTACTGAGAGCTCATATTGCTTACAACTAGATACTAAGGTGATGTTATCCCGAATTACTTAAATTGACTTCAGAGCATCAAGTCCTAGCTTAAGCTTACTATATATATATATATATATATATATATATATATATATATATATATATATATATATATATATATATATATATATATATATATATATATATATATTACTCACATATATTTAAAAATGGCAAAGAAATCATTTGTTTTTCATGTCATTTACCCTGGTCTCAAAAAAAAAACTGTAACCACAATGTCACTCCCTCTATCACTTTCTTCACAACTTGAAAAGCAATCATTTTTCACTCGAATTATTTTCGTATTCCGACATTATGAGTAACAATTTTCTTTTCTTTTATCCTTTTTATATTGTAATTGTTAATAATATTATAATTTGAACTTTATGTAACACGTAGAAAGATAAAAAATTAGCGATGCGTGCGAGCGACCTCCCCTACTGTGTGCTAAACAGCAACTGATTTCAAAAATTTAGTTAATATGCACAGGAGCGCGATGGCGCTCGTCGGCACTCAAACGGATATATATATAGATATATATATATATATATATATATATAAATATATATATATTCAGACTGAAACAATCCCATAATTATGTCATTCGCATACAAGCAATGAACCATTGTGTTATCATAACAGTCTCTCTGCTGTCAGATTATCATTCTCGTTCAAAAATAATTTTATAAATAATTTTAATAGTTTTCTGGTTTTGAAACACGCATATTATATTTGTCAGTGAAATACTTACTGGGTTGTCTTTGTACATGAAAATTAACATTTTATTAGTTAATATTTTTGATATATATTTTCGTTATGAAAGTAAAAAAAAAATTTGACTTTGAATGTTGCTGTGTTTATTACGTGACTAAGTTAGGATTTTTCTATTTATATTTTAATGACAAAAATAATATATTTGAGAATGATAGATTGAAGCCAATTTTAAAACTGTATGTTCGTAATAATTCTAGTGACATCATTTTCATAGTAATTTTTACGATGAATGTTGGTGGTTAATCAGAAGTTGCATTTTAATTAAAATGTTTTGCCGGCCTTGTTTATTATTCAGAACTGAATATAGTAATTGAAATAAAGGTGATTTTGATACTCTAGGTAATTTGATAAATTCTGGTATATTTAATTCTGAAAAATATTTATTGTGCATAGGAAAACCTTAGATCTTTGCGTACAGAAATTTGTATTGAAGGGCAATTAACTATTGCAAATCGGGAACACAATGACGTGGAATTACAAATAATTTGAAAAGATTAATAGAAACTGTTGTGTGTTAAGGTAAGCAAGAATTATCTTTTTATGGTCACAATTAAAGTCATAGTACAATAAGTCGGGGTATTTATGTCGAGGGTTTATGGTTTCTAGTGCCTACGATTCAATTATTGAGACACATTTTCAATCTATTACACCTTCAATACCGTTTTCAGGGTTATAAAGGGCGCTTGCTCGCGTGTGTGTATATCTACATATTTTTTTATATATCTGTCCCTTCTCAGCTTACCCTTTCCAAAAAGCATTGCACGCCACTGGTCACAACTACAGCGGCTTCTTATTATCGGCAGAGATAAATGAAAAAGGAGATATTATGCTTAAGTTATTCACATAATTCTGGTGAATCAATTTATGATTTAGAATATTTTATGGGTGACAAGAAAAAAGGTAATAATTTGCAATGCTATATTTATAAGTATGCTATATTTATAGGTGTTTGTAGCAACAAGGAAGAAAGTGTAGATAGTTGTGATACAGAAATACTGTTTGTCATTTGCTGGCAATAATACTTGGTAAATGTTAATCTTTTACAGGAGACTCAAGCTGATGAAATAAATGTATTGATGTATTTCTCTAAGAAACATGGACTCTGTGGCAATGTCTCCACATCGACTTTCTTAGATACTATAAAAAAATTTATATATTGATTGTCAATTTGTTTACAACTGACAGATTTCCACAAAAATTCAATAATTTTAATGGTTGTCAATTCATAATAACAACTTATCTATAATCTTTCTTAACAATGTCAATAAACACCGACAGAATACATGCAGTTAAAGAAGTCCACTGCGAATTTTATGAAAACTTCCATCAAACCATAATTGCAACATTGGAAACTACTATACCATAACCATTAGGGACATTTAGTGGAACGCATTTGACACAACTCCTCAAGGACCTGATGATACAAGAAGCTAATATTTCGGCAGCCCTTTACTTAAACACCGATGGTACACTTTCGTTTAATTTCTGGGAAGGATATGCTATTTGGATTTCACCTCCCTTTTTTCTCAGACTTGAATGGGAAAGTTAATAAGACCATTTAATTTCAGGCTCAGAATTTTATTTGCCATCGTTTTAGTAGCATTAATTATTACATTAATGATATTGTAAGAAACAGTATTGTGACTTAAATAGAACTCATATTTCCAATGGACATATTGCAATAGAATTTGTATGCAAATGGCTGTGGATGACCGAAAAAAAACTACTCGATCACTTGTTTTAATTCTGTGAATATGGTTCAATTTCTTTATGACTAGCACTTATCAAGGAGCTCTCATTAGTATTTGAAAAACCGATATACACTTATCAGCTTTAGACATTGTACTTAGTGTCATTAAATCTGTATATGAATTTAGAGGAGTGTCACCTTTAGATATAAAATAATGGGCTTTCAGGAATTTTAAATTACTTAAAACTATGTTTATAGGATCTACGAATAATATGAACAACTTCGTAGAAAAAGCGTTGTCTATTAACTGAGGCCCGTCTTGGATGATCATGGCAACATTTAATATAATCCCTTTTACCCGCCAAACATTTTACCATTCTCGCCAACATTTCATTTAAATTTGCACCTTAACTTTTTCAAAAAAATTTTCTATGTGCATTTCCTTGTTTTCTATTTTTTCTAAGCTCTTCTCTAAGCAGATGTTGAAAAACAATTATTAATCAAAACAAACACAAATTCTCTTAGTTACTTCTCCTACTTCGAAAGTCCTTTAATCGATCTTGGTAAAGGATAATAATTTAGATAAACTTTCATACATATTAGTGGTGATAAACAGAAGTCCCTTCAATCAGTCTGTGCTCTGCAGCCTTATAATTTCTACAATTTTAAATCTAAGGGTATAAAATTTTTGTGTGCAAATATATCACATGGCAACTTCAGTGAATGTGCAAGAAAATAAGAATATTTGTTTAATAAACAGAAGTAAATGGTGAGAAAAATGTGTTACCCGCACGACATGAAAAGGGAAATAGATCTCGTATTAGTTAAATTTACCACTTTTCATGTTCAGAGACTGTTTACAAAACATCAAGCTTGAAAGTGACATATAAAGTATGTTATCTTCATATTTCTCAGCCACTGCTTTTTTTATTTAAATAAAAAATGTTTATTGAAATAATTCTAATTGAAGTTTGATTAAAACTTTCAAATAAAATTATTTTGATTAACTTGCTTCAACAATTTTGATAAATATAGACAACTGCACAAAGCCAGTTCACCCAGTTCCGACTCACAGTTGGCCAGATGATTATTTTCTATTCTCATACTGTATTAGCATAATCATATGTATCTATATTAGCTTAATTATATACATGAATATATTCATTACAATTCATAACAGAAGGTCAAAAACTTTAAACATCAGAAAGCTGTGACAGACAGATAGATTTACTTTTGCCCCCTGTTTTTTTCTGTAATGAAGAAGAATCATTTCATCGATAATATTTCAAAAATTAATTTTCTTCTTTATCTAAATACATTTCTTTGTACCACATGTTTACTTAATGACAAGACGTTATATGAAATTTTACCTTATAGTTATATATTTATATTTGTCTGTTACATTATTACAATTAAGTGACAAGATGTTATATGGAATATTACGTTATAGTTATATATTCACATTTGTCTGTTACATTATTACAATTATGTTATATAAATCAATGTGCTGCTAACTACCATATGTAAATGTAGTTCAAAAATCTGTCTTCCTTATTAAATTCTATTAAGTATACAAACAATAAAAAGTAAGCTTGAAATATACATTACTCAACATTGTTATCGACATATGGAAATACATTTTCTACACACCACACTCCTCTTGGCTATACTTGCCTTGCATAACATTAATCATTATTGAAAGCACAATGGTCTTGAAACGAACAGTGTAGCTTGAAATTATGTATTCATACATATTTACACTTAGTACTGCCTTCCGTAGTACCACAACCCTTGCATATAAACTTGTAGCTCTATTGACAGGACATTGTGGTGCAGATAATTAATTTGATATTGGTCTGGAAGAATACATTTTTTCCTTAGGTCCCTTCCCTTGGGTGTGATAATACTGACTTTGTGATATTATATTTTAAACCAGTAATTTGTATGGTTTTTTAACGGATATTAAGAACTGGTAAAAACATAATAATTATGGGTAAGAATAAATAATTATGTCCCGAAAGATTATGTCCCGAAATATTAATATGTGAATAATTATGTCCCGAAGAAGTATCATGTGAATATCTCCTTATATTACCTATTCTGGTGCCTCTAACTTCATAAAATTAAAAAATTAAATATGTGACATTGTCGAGACAAGCATATTTCTCTAATATGCTTTTGTCCATTGAATACTTTTTCACATAACTTTTTAAATTTTCCCACATAATACTGATGGTCGTTTATTTGGCGAAGTACAGATTTATTTACAGAGATTATGTTTTAATCTCATCAGTTTATTCAATTATGGATATTAATAATGATTTGTTTCTTTCATATTTAACCCAAAATGAATACCACTTTGAAACTATGTTGTACAGGGTGTCCAGTGGCAGATTTCAATGTTTGAAAAATTATAAAAAAAAATCTACACCTCTAATACAAAGTAGGTTTATTTTAACTTTATAACAACAAATGCAGATTGAATTTTTTAAAAACCACATTTTCGAAATGGCGGCCATCGAGTCTGACAGCTTCTTCGAGTCTAGAACGCATGTTTTCAAAAACACGTTTGCAGAGCGACTGGGGTATCCTACTGACTTCGGCACGAATATTTTCTTTAAATTGTGTCACAGTGCTCGGATTTGATTTGTAAACAACGGATTTTAAGTATCCCCATAAGAAAAAGTCACATGGGTTTAAATCGGGTGACCTAGGTGGCCAAGGTACGGTACCGTTTCGGGATATGTTTTTTTCTGGAAATAACTGCCGCACTACATTCATGGACACATTAGCAGTGTGAGCTGTGGCCCCGTCCTGCTGGAACCATGTGTTTTGGTTGAAGGATGGACTATTCTGTAGTTCTACTCTGAAAAAGTCATTTAACATCTGGGCATATCTCTCCGAATTCACAGTTACAGTTTGGCCACGTTTATTTTCAAAGAAATAAGGCCCTATGATTGCAGATGCAGACATGGTACACCAGACTGTTACTTTAGGCTTATGTAAAGGCTCGTGATGCATTTGTCTTGGGTTTTGGACATCCCAGTAACGAAAGTTCTGCTTATTCACATATCCTCCAATGTGAAAGTGAGCTTCGTCACTACAGAATATGTTGCCCATCCGGGTAGCAGTACGAAATCTCAACAACATCACCTTCGCGTAAGTTTTTCTTAATTCAAGGTCACAATCGTGTAAATCTTGAACAATTTGAATTTTATATGGATGGAACTTGAGCTTTTTTCGCATTATTACCTGTAAAGTTGATTTCGGAATTCCCAATATCGATGAACGTGTACGCAATGATAAACGGGGATTTTCGAAGACAGAAACCATAACACATTTTCATCCGTGGCTACCAATGGTGTAGGTCCTGGCCTGGGCTTATTTAATGTTGATCCTGTAGCTCAGAACCTTGCTACCCATGACTGAATGAGGTTGATCGATGGTCCATCACGTAATCGACGAATACTGTAACGATTATTAAATCGACGGCGTGCTACAGACAGCGAAAATCCACTCGAAATGTACGCTTCGACGGCAAAAGCGAGGTGCTCTCCACTCCACTGTTCCATGGCTACTAAAACATCCGCACCGCTTGCGCTTCTAACGACGCCCCCGGTGCCCCTCTTATGTGTTGCGTTCAGAAACACTGTTTTCAACTGCAATGCGGTACGAGTACGGTATAGTGGTTTGTGATGAGGGCGGACGGCAAAGTAACAGGTGCAGTGTCTCAAACCCGGAATTTCAAATTTTTGCATTAGCTATGATTATGAAGGCCAATGGCAAACTCACATGTTTGCTAAATCAGCAGGACACTAACTATGAAAGAGTAATAAAGAAATAAAATTAGTGAAGAAAAATATTATTTTAGTTTTGGAGTACAATATGTTAATACAAAAACAAAAATCTGGATATTTGAAATGATATGGAAATATTCATTGAAGCGTACGTCTTCGTTAATATATAATTTATATTTTTAGCTATCGGGTAAGATACTTTTCCAGTTAATGTGTCATTTTATTTCATGTGGAATTTCTTACTAAATATTAACAGATGATTATTATTCTATTCATTTTAATTGGTTGGGGTTTACCTGCAAATTAAATATTGTATTAAAAGAATTTTGCATGTTTTATACATTTTGTACTCAAAACATTAAAATTCACTTTTGCAATACAAAATCTCTATTATGTTTTCTTTTAATTATAATTTATTTCAATATGAATGATTCTCCAACAACTGTTTAAGAGTGTAGAGATGATTACAACTGAATAGCAGACAAATATGCAAACAATTATATCTACTTTCATTCCTGCAAATTACTTTAAAGAAAATTGCTGAGCGAGTTGAATGTTCAGGTTCATCTCTTCGAACAGATTTGTTGAATTACTTGTATGAGGTATTCTTTGCAATGAACTTAATGCCCAACATTGAAAATAAATGCATTTAACAATAAATAAACACTAGAATTAGTTGAGCAACCATTTTAATTTACAGCCAAGTTAAGCTCATATCATTATTATCGCACAGAAACCTTCAAGCCGTTGCCGTGTCTATAATTTTGAGACTCATGAAAACAGCATTCAATTCTCAATCTGTATGAAATTTACGAAATTTTCAGTATTAATACTTAAGATGAAATATTTCAGTCGAAGCAAATTATGTAATAAGGAAGTCAGTCAGGATTATTATACATGTTTGCATTTCTTTCAGGATGAATATAATTAATTTACATTTGGTGCTGGTATATTATTAGTTTTGTGTGCCTCAAAAAATGAAAACAATTCACATAACTTTACTATAACTGTGTTTATATATTCTTTGTTTATATTTAACTTAAAGTCCCTTTTGGAAATTATATTAATTTTAGTAACGTTAACAGTAGGGTTAATTAATAAGTGACATGTGCACTCGAGGGGTTAATGTGTGTTATTATTATATTTTAATAGATAAGATTCTAGGGATAGTAATTAGTGGAATTAAAAACAAAATGTTATATGTTCAAAATTAATAGAATTATAAGTAGGTTTTAAATTTTTATGACCAGACCATAACGTGATTAACGTGTATAATTCATTATCTACAATGTTCCTTGAAGTTTCCTTTAGAGATTTAATATTTAGGACTCCCATCACAAATATTGGTTCAGGCACGAATATGATTTTTTAACAGTGTTACTTTGGACGGTGTCTTCATTGTTCAAGACTTTAAATCGGTTTGTGTGAGTGTTATGGATATTCATGTATTCTTTACTTTCTTTGTATTGTGTTCAGTAGTAGGTATTCCCAGGTGGTAATAAAATACCCCGAAACTTTCGACAACTTTTCTAGTCCCGAACTCTGGACAAAAATTTATTAGTCCGGTCAATACATTTGGCTCTGGGTCAATTTGTCAACTTATAAACCTACATTAACTGAAAAATTTTCATAAAAATTTTATTAGTATACAAATTGTGTTTGCGCAAATAATAACTTATATGAAACACAGGTATTGTGAATAATTTCAGACTATGTATTTAAGAATTAAGAAGGATCTCAAAATTTAGATTTATATTTCTAACTAAACAATGAATAAAGATAGACAAACACATGGATTTTTTTTAGTAATGTGAAAATAGAACTTCAAATAATATTAAACTCACTTATGAAAATAAACATTTTGTATGAAGAGTTGAAAGGAAATTTCTGAAAGTTTATATTGACTAAAGATAATTTGCAAGAAATAGCTGTATTCGAGAATTCGGAGATTAATACTTGTATTCAAGAGTAACAATTTATATATAATTAAAGACAGCATCACAGTCAACTATTTTTAACATAACACAAAATAGTTTTCATCTTGCATTTCTTTTGGGTTAAATCTGATGGAAATAAATCAGTAAAATATGTTTGAATAAATTGGCGAGATCGAAGCATTAATCTCTGTGCAGGAAATATCTCGAATAAACAAGAGATTGCATAAATAAGGTCTTTAGTGAACCAAAGGTATGTAAATCCCCCCCCTTTTAAATTGGGAAAAATTCCCAACGTTATGTGTTTATTGGACAAAACCATATTAACAAAATATTTTTGCAGCACTCATTCCATCCCAACATAACCACTAAATACGCATTGCGTGCGAACCTACCTGAGCTTGTTTTCAAAAACTTTATCATTATTACGAACATTTCATTGCAGACGCTTTAAAATTACAGAGACCTCTTTAAATAACATGTAACTTCCGCTTGTGCCTTTATACAGAAAAAAACTGATAATATATTATCTAGTTTTTTATAGAATCTTTATGAGATGTTATAGTAACCTAAACGGATCTACACAAATGAACTAAATAAAAAAGGTACTATCACTGGTTATAGCTATTGTAAAACTTTTTTGTAGAATTATGTATTATTAAAAGTAAAAATAAAGAATTTTTGTAAACAGAATTATAGTAATTAACGATTAAATTAAAATTCATCTGAATTGAACAATCCTTATGGCGATCAGTTACATGAGATATTGAAGTAGAATATTTGGAAGAAAAAGTTAGACTCATCGGTATTCATTCTAAGACAGTAAAAAGAAATGTGTTTACTTTAACTAAAGTAATGTTAATATTATAGAATAAATACATTATAAAAATATATAAAATACATTATACAATAACAAAGGACTGGTAAGGTCTTAAATTCACATTGAGAGTAATTACACTAAAAGCGGGTCAAAGTATTTTAGTATCCCATTATGTACATACTATTTGATTAACAAATAACAATGACAGTAATGAAATACTTTATATATTTATTCCAAATTCAAAATTTAACCACAAATTCATAAAATCATCTGACCTGACCTAATTACTAACTTACATAAATTTTATTGCATGACTTACTGCAGAGAAAAGGGATTGACTTCTACATGCTTTCTATGTACAAACAAGCAATTGACATTAACTTCTGCAGAAAAAGACAATTACAAATTAACTTTTAACTGTAAAAGTGATATTCCTAAATGTAATGATCATCAACACTTTATTTCTGAGAAATTGAAGAAAAATATATAAATATTGAATCCTCAACAAATGTTCAATAAATAAAGGTGTTGGTGTAAGATCATAGATAGTGTCATTTTTAACGCTAGACTCGAATTTAGATTAAAATAAATTTCAACCAGCAAAATGATGTCAATAAATATAACTGGAAGCTACAAACTCCACCTGGCCGATGAACAACGTTCTAGACCATTTTTATTGATTCCAAATTACTTCTACAATAAACACGAATAGCGACACGATCCACCCGCATATAATAAGGAAAAAGCATGCTTTCATTTGATCCACAGTCAATATTTCATCCTTATCCTTGTTCCATCGAGGTTTACTCATTTCCTTCTTAGTAAAATGACGTTCTTCAATTTCTTGTTGTTTGTACAATCCAACAGCTGCCATAAGAGCTTGTGCAGTGCTTAAGGTAGCCTGCAGTGGTGAGTTCGGCCGTAAATAATTAATAAAATACTGTTTTTTGGCAGAATTTGGAATAAAATGTAAGAAATGTGTGCGATTGTTTGTTAATGAAAAAGATGGTAAATATATAATGAGTTTCAGATATCCCTTAGACATAGGTTCTATATAATTTTGAATATCTTTAAATTCTATAATTTGATATCTATCATATAGGTCAGGTTCTTCAGAAAAATATGTTTCAAGTTCTGGTAATCCTCCAAATTCATATCCAGCTTTGATAGCGCTGGACACACTATCCAAGTATGACATGCATTTATCTCTTTTCAAAACACTGATGAGAGCTCCTTGGCTTACCAAGGAGCTCTCATCAGTGTTTTGAAAACTATTTATTTAGTTTACTAGTCATTAAAAAACTGAACCATACCCAGAGACCTAAACCAAACGACAGAATCATTTTTGTTGGTCATCTAGCACTCATTTGGCCAAAAAGTATTGCAAAGCTATTTATATACAGATTTGAATGTAAGATATCCATTGGAAAATATGAATTCCATCTAAGTTTCAATCTTGTTTCATTCAATATGACTAATATAATAATTGACACTACTAAAACGATTGCAAATGACATTCTAAGCCAGAAATCGAATGGTTTTATTAATTTTTCCCACGCTAGTCTCAAAGGAATGGCGAGCATGACCCAAATGGCATTTCTTGTCCAGTGAGGATAAAAGAAATGGAAAGTGCTTGCATTATTGACTTCTAAAAAGATGGATGTGGAAATATTAGCTCGTTGCATGACGAAATCCTGGAAAAATCCTGTCTGATGCATTTCATTAAATGACCTAGGCGCTTGTAACGTAATAGTAATTTCCAATGTAGCATTTATCACTTGACACAAATCTTTATAAAATTCACCGTCTATACCATTAACTTGTGTTCCATTAGGATTTGTTGACACCATCATGTAAGGTCGTAGAGGAGAGGTCGATATTATAAGTGGACATCCATTGAAATTCAGTCAGTAGTGTATCCAGTCAGCAGTTGTACTTGGTCAGTTTGAGTCTGATATAAAAAGATGATGTTCACTAGGTAGTAACGCCAGCAAATGGCAAACAACATTTCCGCATTGCGATTTACTGCACTTTGTTCTTTGTCCATGCAAACAACAATAAATCTACTGTAGTTCGCAAACTATGATAGTTTACTCATGTGACTCATAAAATATTAAAAATCTTTCACATGTTCAATGTGAATGATATACTGTGTGACAAAGTATATAATATTTTTATTGTAGGATATTTTCGTAAGTTCTTTTCCTTCATTTAATTTCAACCAATAATAAGCACCCACTGTAGTCATGATAAAACAATTCTAGAAACTCATTCTCAAACGTGTCCTTACTGAATATCATTGTAAGAATATTTTTGGAGTACAATTTATCAGCAATTTGCAATGCTGTATGCTGAGTAAATTCAAGCCTGCCATTATGAATTGAGTAATTAAGATTAGCGAAACAATTAGTTAAAACATTTAAGATAAAGAAAGTTAAAACGGTTAGGATAAAGAAAACATTTCCTTTTTGATTAAAATATTTCACTTTCCCGTAAGCCATGGCACTATACTTTCGACTACATCAATAGTGACCGCACTCACTATAATGGACCATTACTATTTCTTGTTTTAAACGCCACATTTGATGATGCACAATTACTTACATTGACGATATCTATATCAATCCAAGGATATAATTTTCATCAACAAGCGACCTTGTAATCAACAGCAAACAAAGTTGTAAGATATGTATAGTAAATAAGGCCAGAAGACAGAAGAAGTGTTTAAAGAGTTTGATTCATTAAATATTTCGTACTCGTCTAAAGTGATACAACAAAACGGTAGCAAAGGTAGTGCATGCCACTCGTGCTACCATCTTGTTAGTGAGGTCATGTTCATCTTCAGAGCAGTTTCGACAACTATGTTCAAAAATAAATTTCTTAATAAATAAAATATCCTCTAACACAGAGTTAAAACTATGTATCAGACTGCCTTATGTCTACTGAAGTCCAATAATTTTTTGCTGATCCTTATTAGAATCTTGAAATCATTATAATCGTAATTTTGATAAATTGTTAAATTAACGAAAACTGATACAAGATTTAATAAAATTCTTATCAGAAACGTAAATATTATTTTGTTTTCCTAGTAGCCAAGTTTAAATTAATTTTAGGTTAAATGTTGATCTAAATGTAGTCTCTTGATCGCATACAATAATACAATGAGTAATATATATGCACACACAGTATATATGTTCTAAACAAAAATATTTTCTTTGTAGTTGATGTAATTTATTTATTTAAAAACGGTCCAGATAAAGCAAGTCTAAACTTAAGAGGAGTTTTATTTTTATGTCGCTGTATTGTAGTGGATCGATATCTATCAAATGTCTACCATTTGTCACTGGAATTGATCACTTGTTTAGAAAATAAGTATTAAATTAAAAGATGGTCGATGGAAAATACTAATTATTTTAACACATGAAAAATTGTATGTCAAACCCATTGGACTGTATAATTATACTTCTGTGCGAGGACATGCCTGAAAAATTTGGTAACGTCTAGATGGTATCAATATTGTTACTGAAATTAAGTAATATTTACAAATCTATAATACTTATGGTATAATATGCTCTATTTGACTTTCATTGTTCTTGAGTGTAGTTTACCTAAAATATTTTCCATTAATTATTACCTATGATTAATGTCCTATTTGAATAATTTTAATATTAGTTGTGTTGCGACAAATGGCAAAAAGGAAAGTTAATAAGACAGCCAAAGCAACGACGATGTTGGAAGTTTTTTTTTCATAAATAAGCTTATGCGATCCTTCATACTAAAATATTGGTCAATTCGATCAAAGGACTCGAACAAATAGATGCAAATATTTGTTACATAAAATTTAAATAAAGTGAGCTAATGAAATATAATAAGTAACGTAATAGAAAGTTACAACCACAAATAATAGTTGAACATAGTTTATTCACTACAATATGTCATTCCTATTCACATTAACTAATGCTTGTAAACTTACCGTGTACATTATAGGCTGATTAGAATTTTTGATTATAATAATTTAAAAATGCTTTAGGAATTTATATATTCATTCAATCTCAGTTGGCGATTAACAAATTATGATACTTATCATAATAAATTCATAAAAAAAAGCTTCATTCGTTTGTGGGCCTTTGAGGGTTTGGCACAAAAATAGGTAATCTGATTAACATTACACTTTAATTAAATTGTGGTTTGTTCTATTCATTAAACTTTAATTATCATGTGTTTGCTTCTAAAATACAGTACATGCCCCAGATGGACGTGGGCATGTAATGTATTTTAGAAAGTGAGAGTAATAACCAATAACAATTCAAGTCAGACGTCAAATTGCGCTGAGTATATGCTTAAGTTATATTTTTATTGTTTTTTAGTTTTAATTACACTTTTAAACCCTTTTAAAAAATTAAAACATTGTTTTGAAATATTTCTAACACTGTAAATATCTATAACTGTGCATTGCTATTTATTATAGGTTGTCTGTCATATCCCGGTTTCTGTGGCGCGATCAGAAAATAGAATTTTTTTTTGAATTAAAGAAACCAAACCTTTGTAGTTATATCAAATTGATATTTGAAAGGATCGCACAGGATAATGAAATTGGAAAAAAATCAGTTTATATAAATATAGTTACAGTTTATTACATGTTACTTGATATAAACTTTTTTCGTGACATTTAGCCTTACACTTCTGTTGGTCTTTGGATGCAGCTGCCCGAAAAAGCGAACAGGTACTTTTATTGTACCAGTGGCATAGATTCTCCAGCCAATATCTCCTCCTCTTACCAGACCATCTTCTGCCTAGAATCTTGACTTGAATAATGTGTTGAAAAAGTTGGTGTTTCCTCCACCGCGCAATATGTCCGAGATATTGACAAGTTCGAGCTTGTGTTGTTTTTATGCTTTTTTAAATCTCTGTGTCTTTGTTCAACTATTGAAGTACCACTTTATTGCATAGTTTTTGAACTTATGAGATTTGTAATATTCTGCAGTACACCCAAATTTCAAAGGTCTGAATTCTTTTGCTTGTCTCTTCTGTGAATACCCATGTTTCAGCTCCATATAATATTATTGAAACTATGTAGCAACGGGCCATCGTATTTGCAGGTTTAGGCATAAGATACAATCACAAATGATCTTTCTCAACTTGCGGAAAGCATTTTACCAGGTTACTTAATTCGGCATTAGATATTGAAACTGTGGTGATATGAAGCATAAACTATTACCCTAAGATAATTGTAGAGGTTGACGTGTTTTGTGGCAGTCCCATTTATAGTTATGAATGAATTAGTTTCGGCTTGTTACCATATATCTTTTCTTTTTATAATAAGTTCGGTTTATTCTCATATATCTTGTTCTTTTGTAATTACTGTTGATTCAGTACTGAGAGCCGGTACTGCTTATTGCTAGATACTAATGTGGTATCATCCGCGTACCTGATGTTATTTGTAAGTTTGCCATTGGTAGATGTTCCTTCAGTATTGATTACTTTTTTATAATTTTTCTTGATTTTGTAAGTTTCAGTTTAGCGTTAATTTTTCTCCTTATTTTTGCTGCCGTTACAAGCATTCCGTTTCAATATACCTCTCTGAATACTGAAATAAAGATAATTCAATGCCTCTCAGAATTAACTACCCTTATTAATTTCGTATTTGTTTTATCTATTGATATATTCTGGCAAAAACATTTCTTTGTCGATTGTTTACAAAAATTTAATGACATTTATTTTTATTACAGTACTTTTTTTAGAACAAAGTGCTTTCAGAAATTAAAAATCATGACATTACTGGGTATATTCATTATATTTGCAAGCCACTTGATGTCTTTCATGATTAAGAGTGTTGAAAATTGGAGGTGGTTCCAATTAAGTACATATTTCGGTACATTTATTAACAGACTGGAACTGCTATAAATGTGTTTACTAAAAAATACCATTAAGGAAATGTTAAAAGACATGAATAATTACCTGAACCGTATGAATAGAGAAATTTTTTGCAATAACACAAAATGCATACCAGACTTATCCAGGGTGACAGTCTGTAATAGATTGAATGGGAATAGCCATTTTGATGTTTCAGGAAATCCTAGGCACATATTGATTTTATCACACATATTGACTTTAGTAAATGAAACATGCAATGCACTCAATAAAATGTATATTTACAGGTATGCTGTGATGAATTAAATTAAATGGATATTCAAGATATATTGTCATTTTAGTCATTAAATTTTTACTTCAGGTACTACAGACTGTAACTATAGCCTTTCTCTCATCCATTGAAGGCATTAAATTCTTATTGGACTTGTATATACGTGATGTAAGTAAGAATAACATTACAAATATACAAGTGATATATAAAAAGTGTAATATTACAAGTAATTGATATTTACTTTCATGATTCTTTTAATGACTATTATTTATAAAATAGTGAATTTTAACCTTCTTTAAAATTACATATTTGATTCATTAAAATATTCAAATTAAAAAGTTTCATAAAAAATATTGTTGTTTCAAATGATTTTTCAGGAACTGGGTTTGCAAGCAATGATTAACTATTTGATATGGCAGACAATGTGCAAAGTTGTCCTCACGCCTGTGTGCACCTTCAGTGAGATATTGGTTATGGAATTTCATTAGTTCAGAATAAACATCACAAAGCTGAGACTTTCACTTCAATTGTGTAAGTATCTGTTGAATAAGTTAATGGTTTAAGTTGGTTAAAGAAACATATTATATGTTATATTAGTATAATCATTTCTCATTATCCTAATTTAAATGTATTCCTTGGACTTGGATGGGTAACTATAAGAAATAAGATGAATATCTTCATTGCTCATTTTTTATTTTATCTATTTTTTTCATAATGTATGAATTAGATCATATAAGAATCGAAGTCACTTGATAAATGTACAATAATTTTTTATTGTACAATAATTTTTTATTTCATTGTACAAGGAATTTGATACAAATTGAATTCGGAATATGGTAATTTACAATATTTAAACTCCAATAGTCTAATAATCATAATCTGTAATCTACAATCAGATCACACACAATGGCAACTAAATGTATTCTGGTCAGTACTACAATAATATTGATTTTTCAATTACTCAATAATAACCAATAATACTGGATGGTAATTACAATTTTAACATGCATTAAGGTGGGTTAATGTATATTAAAAGCAAATCGGTCATTGTGCGGGAAATCAAAATATAAAATAAAAAGGTTGTTAAAGAATTGAAAATTATCAACTGTATTTATAATCATGTAATCAATAAATTGAACATTTGTGGTTTTATTATCCTTTTAGAAACAGAGGGAATAATCAAGTATTTGTATTTAGTTCATGGTTGATTGAAGTGGAATCAAACAGAGATTAACATGTTTCGTGTGTACTACGAGGGGCGGCTGCAAAGATTTGAGCCAAAGTACCTTTAAGTATTACTAATGACTCGCACAGCACATCATTAATTGGGGGTATCCTAAGAAATATAAATGTTAAGTTTCATGTTAATAGCATCATTACGCTTTTAGTAACGGAACCATAAATGTCACCATGTCCGAGTCATCCTCAGTTTGCACGAAATTGGAGTGCAGAGCTGTCATAAAATTCCTTACAAAGAAGAATAAAACGCCAACGAAAATATTTGAAGAGATGTCAGCAGTTTATGGGAAGTCTGCATCTGAATTTGCGACCGTAAAACACTGGAACCGAGAGTTCAAATACAGCAGAGAGTTGCTCAAAGATGATCCCAGGTCGGGACTCCCAAAATGCTCACGCCACTTGGCAAGCAGCATCGAGTCCCAACTTCGCAGGAGATTTTGGACATCTGTAGCGATAATCCTGATAATGTTTTTTCTCATCTTATCACTGTTTATGAAACATGGATTCGACAGTACAATCCGGAGTCAAAACAGGAGTCAATGCGTGGACAGAAAAGGGAGAAAACCGCCACGGAAGTTCAAAGTGAAAAGTTCGGTGTTCAAACTCATGGCCACTGTTTTTTGGGATTCTGAAGAAATTTTGTTCATTAATTACCTTCCTCAAAATACTACAATGAATGGAGATATTACGCTGCATTGTTGACAAAAGTGCGTCAAGTGGTTGTCGAGAAAAGGAGAGGCAAACTGGCGAAAGGAGTCCTGTTTTTGCAAGACAATGCGCATGTCCACATTGTGTGAGTTGCAAGGCGTGCCCTCGCTGAGACAGTAATTGAAGAAATCAGCCACCCACCCTACAGTCTAGACCAGGCCCATAGCGATTATTTCGTCTTTTAAAATTTTAAAAAAGATCTCCGAGGACGGATATTTTCCAGTGAAGATGAAATGAAGACAGCCATAAACGAACAGTTTGAAGACAAAAACGGCGAATATTTTTTGACCGGGTTAAAAGCCCTTTTTAATAATGTAAGAAGTGTATTGAAATAGAGGGAGATAATATTAAAAAATAAATTTTTTACACATTTCTATCAGTATTTTTAATACCTTAGGCTCAAAACTTTTCAGCTGCCCCTCGTATGTACTCTTACATTTGTATATTTGTATTTGTACTATGTAATCTTATCCTATTACTCTTACATTACTTATGTACTTTAACATAAAATATTATATATTTTATGTCTACTGCTGAAACCTACATATGCAATTTTTGTAAATGTGCTTTTTAATATGTAATATTTACGGTAGTACACAATATTTAAGTGAGTGGTGACTTAGACGAATCATATGCATAGTCAATAATGACAACACATTCATTGTCATAACCTTGAGAACAACACATCACAATGTCTAAAGCATCATTTTCACAACAAGGCCAGGTTTTGTTTAATCAGAAATAAGGTATACTATAATCTAGAGAAAAGATGCTACCGCTTCTCTTTTTCCGTATCCACTGATTATAGGGATGCATCAACTATTGTTTTATGCAATTTTAACCTCATCATCAAAGTTTTGCACTTTTCAAGATTTTTCAGATGTTCGTTTATAGTTTTATGGTCAGCCACTTTAGAATTTAGTTTCCACCACTTCTGAACTCTATTTGTAAATATAGTTCTTGTATTAGTACTGGTAGCAACAAATAAACGAAACACAGGATAATAATGGCAACAAGTAAATGAAAATACAGAATATTCGTTACAAGAGAGTAAAGAACCCATGACTGCAAAATTTTTTCACCATTAGGCATCACGTTATAAACCATCCTTTTGAAATATGGCAAACATCAACTTTAATTTTAACCCATACTTAGATACAGTAGCAAATGGCCTGCTCTGTTTTGGAAATGTTCATTTCCTTTTTTTATGATCTCCATTTGAATATTATAAGTGACACATCCATCTAGTGATTACCCCATATAACTATTGTCTTTGATTTTAATAGCATTAACACAGTAATTTTAAATATTATTGTCTGATTTGGCTTCTTGATGGGTTGTCATTATTGATTCTGTATTGTCACCATTGCTTTTGAATATGCTTTGAATCTATTTCAATCAATCAACTAATACTATAAGTGGACATTTTATCCCTGGATATACTCTTTAAACAAGGGCTCACGGTTGTTTAAGCCATTGTATGGATACACTGCTCATACAATGTTATAAAAACGTTTAGTAATGTATAATTGTTTCAAGTCAATAGTATATGTCATGTGTAATTCGTGTACAATGTTTATTAGCAAGGTGGCTAGAAAATAAGCCGAGAAATGATCAGAGGATTTTTCATTAACCACACCAAATTCAGTATGTGACCTACACGCAAACACAGTTAGGTATTTATGTGTGTGTTTGTATAGTTAGTAGTCGGAGTAATGGATATCTAACGAAAACTATATCAGTGATTTATCATAGACGTTTGTTCACAGCAGTGATAAAAATAATATGAGTGTAAAATAGACAGGATTTCACTGCTTCAAACTTAAGGTCCAACATATAATCTGGGGCAGGTATCATAAAAAAAGAGCAAATATAGAATAAACACATATTATTTGATAAAGTTCTAACAATAAAATGAGCATAGTGCCAACGTGATATCAATTCTCTTGTTCCTGTTATATTATTTCAGTGAACATTTCTTAAAAAGTCTATTATTTATTGGAGGAATACATTAAAAAAAAATTTGTAAACTTGCATCCCATAAATTTGAGATATACAGAAAGTGTCAAAGAATATGTTCATTCTGTAAAAAGTTTTTTTTATGGGAATTATAATTTTGAAAGAGATTTTTCAGAAATGGTGGAAAATTGTCATATAGTTTCTGAATATTTCCTACTCAATCAGCAGCCAATCAGCTATAAGAATGATGGACCCATTCTTTGTTTCATCTGTGTAATGAAAGTATTTGCTGCCAATTTGTATAATATAAAATGATATATTTTGTGAAAAAACACCTTTAAGAAATTAAAATCATTTTTTGGAAAATTTTCTTCCTTGTGATCAGTGTTGGTTTTATTCTTCATTTTTAAAATAAAAACATAATCTGTTTAAATACTAGGTAACCATAAAGTTTATGTTTAATTGTTTCCATCCAGTAACTGATGAACTTGTCTTCTAAAGTCAGTTTTTAATTAATTTCAAAATAATTTTGATTTTTAGTCTATATTTACCATTAGAATTTTATAATATATACTTTCATAGCTAGACCAAATTGTATTGGAATATTTTGAATTATTAGATTTGTGTCAAATATAAACTGTTCTATTTAAATAGACCAAAGTCTAATATGCTTAAGTAACTTTCCAATAAAGTCACTTTGATGTAAGTATATTAATCTTTTAGTAGAAATTCAGATGGTAAGAAGCCATTGAAAGATTAATTTTCTTGACAGTTACATTCACTAGTCATCTTTCTAAAAGACAGTACAAGAATAATAATGTATTAACATGAAAATAAAATATCCGGTGGAATTATCAATTTTCATCCTTAGACATATTTTTACCTAATTACATTTTTACATCTTTGCTCTGGATACAGATGTGTTGATTAATGTAGAGGAATACTATTTAAAATATGATGTGTAGCCCTTTACTGTTATTTAAACACCACTAAATCTCCTTTTAGATATAACAATGGTTTTTGTTTATATTTTTTACTCCTATATAATTTTTTTCTTGAATTAATTATATTAGAGTTTTCAAGTCCGTAATGTTAAAAAAAACAAATAACAATATGATACAAAAATAAAACTAAGAGATTGATAACAATTTGGAACAAAAAGATTTGAACAGATTCTCATTTACTACAATATATTACATTCAGGTATGTTTGCGTGGAGACAGTTTACGAGATCCATACCACGGCAAAGTGGGTGTTGAATAATATTTTGGATCTCAAAAGAACCCTTTACTTGAGTCCAGGTTATCTTAGTATGGTAAATTATAATCTAAACTTTAAGGTAACATGGTTTCAATCATTTCTTTTCGTCCCTTTTAGATCTGCGAGCTTAGTTCTTATTGAAATCCCTTAGTTAAAATAATAGGAACATATTTAGATTCAATTAAAATGACAGGAACTTTACACTTTAGTTAGAACCTAAATTAAACACATTCTATTAAAATTTCATATAAATCAGTTCTGTAGTTTCTGCATGAGAATCATGTTGAAATTAATGAACCTTAGGAAATTAATGAAATGGCATTGAAAATAATTTTTTCATGTAATTGATTGGATACTGATTAATGCTACATATATATGAACTAAAACCCTAGCAAATATTTGCTGCCCTGCATTTCTATTAGATGCGGTTAGACGTTTTAGAATATTTACTCTCATCAATATTATTCTACTATCGAATTTGATGATCTGTGATTGATTGGTCAACATTATAAAGAGATCTATTAAAAAAAACTGCTGCACTTATGCATAATGACTTGCTTAGAAGTTGATCTATCCATAATGCAATTATCAGCATGAACTACGTAAATCGTAATGCTGTGAGGATTACCATTCGAAGCCCCCATTATCATGATATAAAAGTGATCATAGGAAAATTGAGTTAATGAAATCAGACAAAATTAAAGAACCAATTAGGAAAAATGCATTAAAAAAATTTTACAATACACATTTATGTCATTTATTCAGTGTAATAACAAGGAAAAGTAGTGTAAGGAATTCTCGAATTTCTTATACTTTTTAGTAAAATAGTGGTGTAAGCAGAAACATTTTATTTCAAGTTTCCTTCATCTTCCTCAACTGTAAAAACCCAAAAGTCCCGAACCTGAAAAGTCCAATATTATTCTTTTACCATTTCTTGTTGCAAAACCTTAAATGTAGGCCTCTCTTTCCTGGTACTTCAAATGTTTTATACACACAATATAACTTTGGGCAAAATTTCTCAAGGAGTTTGGCAACTCAAAGCTTTTTGTAAATGTTGGCATACTGTTATGCAAATTTAAAAAAACATTGTTGTATCACATGTCAATTATAAAATTATATTTCAATTCACATTGTAACACGTAGATAAAAATAAATACTATTTTCCAACAGCGTTTAACTGAAGAGTTGCATTTATTTCATTGTAAGCTTATGGCATATTACAAACTTTGGCTACCTCAAAGATGTTTCCAGCGTCTCCTGCCTAGGGCAGCTTTTCTCCATCTTCTAATTTTCAGGTATTTTGAGTTCCCCTTGACAACTTCTAGTCATAGTGATAGACATAGACTTTAGCAATCGGGAATCAGCCTCTTCTTCTTGGATCTTGAAAATTAGTTTCTTCTTCTAACTGAAAAATCTTCTATCTTTTAACTGAAAAATCTTCTTAGCATCTAATCTATTGAATACTTTGACAAATGTGAGTAGTTCATTCTTAATATAGATTGTTTAGGAGATAGTGCTTTTGGTTCAATTTGTATAATTGAAAGTAAATTTTATATTGTTACTAACCATTATCGTTTACTGATCCAAATGTTCTCATTATATCCTTTTAAATATGTCTAATTAGTTATGAGTGCTCTCGTTTACAAACCAGGTTTCATTACAATAATGGAAAACTAGAAATATAAACAGTTTTCAAACACTAATAACAGTTAAATGGACCGTGCGAGCTACAACTTCTGTTGAGGAATAGAAACTCGTTAACACAATAGATGCTTGATAGCACCAGAAATTTGTGCTGATATTATTAAAAGTTGTGAAAGTTTGTAAATTTTTTTTATAAAAGTTAATTAGGTAAAATGAATAGAATTAGGCTATAAAGTATCAATATTGGTCATTTCAAAACTGAACAAAAGTATTATGGACTGATGAAACTAAATTTGAAATATTTGATTCAGAACATTATTTTTTTCTACCGTATGTTTAAAGAAAAGCAGTTGGCAGATTGTGTAGTGCCAACAGTCATTTATGGTGGTAGTTCTATTATGGTGAAGAAGCATTGCGTACTGCAGGCGTTGAAGAGGTTATTAAAATCTACATACGGCATTAATGATAATAAAGAGGTAAGTTGTTTGTTTATACTCCTGAGATCCCGGTGTCACTCATGACACTTGCATATTTTTTTTTAACATAGCGCCATCTTTCGATATTTGTGACTACTAAGACAAAAAGAAGAAACGTTGTGATACTAAGAAAACTGCTAGGTTTTTCATCAAATTGGCTTGTTCATCAAAGTTTTTGTTTTCGTAAATATTAGTTAAAATTTCGAATTAGTGCAAGCACCATAGCGATTTACCAGAGAGATAAATATTATTTAAGATATATTTTCTGTTATTGTTTGGTATTATTTGTGTGCTACGTTCGTAGATCTGTTAGATATAACGATAAAACTTGCAAAATATTTTTATAATTAAATGAAACTACGTGATGTAGTATTATTTCTACTTTCTTTAATTTCTTTACCATGACCTAGGTTTCGTTGTATTACAACATCTTCAGGTGGGATTTTAGCAAAGATAGATGATGTCATGATGAAAGAAAATGAATTTCTACAAAATTAACGCCAAATATATTCAAAATATTTTCATTTTAATTAGTATTTTTGATGATTTATTCAGGTGTCATATGTAACCCTTTGGTCGTGATTTTAAATATGGACTTTTCCAGGACTGAGAAATAATAAAATCAAGGCGAGACTGTTCAACTTTGACGAATCTGATTGGGAGGATATTGATGAAGGTGAGGAGGAAGACTTTACCGCAGTGCATGAAGACATCCACGTAGAGGTAATTCTTTGGTCTCCCGATAGTAGTAAGTGGGATTTTTCAGACGAAGAGCCGCTTATCTCTTTACAAAATATTCCTACAGAAAAAAAATCAACAGACTGACCATTGCAATGGAATCGTACAAATAACTTTGAAAATACTAGTCTTTATGAGGATCTACCATCAGTCAAAACAACAACCACTGTTAAAGCTTCATATGATTACTTTGGCCAATATATTAAACTTGAATTATTTGAACAAACGTCAGAACATTAATAAAAGACGGAAGACAAAGTTTCGACTGTTTAATCAGGCAAGATAAGGCTGTTGCTGTAGTAAAATGGCTAGACAGTAAACCAATTCACCTTGCCTTGACAGAAAGTGCTGTTGAACCTTTGGGAACATGTCGCCGATAAAGTAAAAGGAGAAGCAGTAATTTGTTATTCTACACACAGTTACTATCAAGTACTATAATCAATACATGGGAGCTATTGATTTGTTAGACCGCATTATTGACAAATACCCAATGTGAGGCAGAACTGAGAAGTGGACAGTTCATTCTATTTTTAATTTATTTGACTTCGCCGCTTCTGCTGCTTGGATACAGTATCGGGAAGATGCTGTCAAAAGTGAACTTCCAAGGAAACACATAAAACCATATCTTGATTTTAAAATGGATCTCGCCAAAATATCAGATACTCCTCAATGTTCCAATCCTCCTATGTCACGCGTCACTCCTTATAGTCCTTGCAGTAGTATTGTTTTTGAAAAAGAAGAAGAAATTGCATCTCTGCCTTCCCACCGAAAGCGTAAATTAGTTGGGCCCGTATCTCACATTGCGAAGAGATTGAAAGAAGCACAACATTTGCCTGTGTTTATGAAAGGCAGTCAGGCAAAGTGTCGGCTTGACTCATGCAAGCAGCAGACATTTGCCAAATGTTCAGGCTGCAACATATTCTTATGTTCCAATGTAAATCACATTTGTCTTTTAATTTTTCATATTTCACAATAAGTAAAACTAAGTTTACACATATAAATAATTGAAGTAAACATTTGCAACTTAAATTTAAACTATGAAACGCCGAATTTATCTGACTTACATTAAATTAAAATTTTCATTGATTCAAACCTTTTTTATTATCTTTGAAACCCGTAGTGTCACTGCTAACACCATCAATTTCGGCATATATAGGAGAGGGGGAGGTGGGGTTAGAGTTTTTCTTATATTTTTTTACTTATCCTGAGTACTTAACCTGAGTTATAAAATTCATGCAAATTTAAAAACTTTTTGGGGTCTCGGTCTCAAGAGGTTATTTATGTCACAACACTTGATATCTACGTTTAGCGCTGAACACACTCTATTGTTTGGTGTCACAAAGACAAATGGTCATCTAGATTTTGAGTACAAAATTTAATTTTAGTCCTTGATAACAGGTTAGCTTTCAATTGCAGTAAAAATTTTGAATTCATTCAGTGGAGAAACGTGCAAATTTGTCAAATGAATAAGACCTGCTCCTAATGCTTACCAAAAAATAGAGTGATATATTAAATAGCATGCATTGTGCCATGAAAAAACTTATTCTCTCCAAAGTTCATGATCCCCACCAACAATAAAAAATTTATTAATTGGCAGTCATCCATTGATTAGCAATTATATGTCAGACATGATGTTATTTCTAGGATTTTTCATTTGACAATAGTTATTTACTTACTACATCTGATAGAAGTAGCGTATCCTGATCTCGAAAATTGATTGCAGGGACTATCATTGGCTCTGCTCAAGGGTAGTAGTATCACCTAGAAACGATAAAGTTAAAGAAGTAGATACAATGATTGATCGTACAAATAGTTCTAGGACCACTTAAGCATTAAAAATCCATTTTAAAATTTTTGGAGATAGTGCACTATCCCCTACACTAATTTTTAAATTCGTTCTAGAGTGATGTGTAATGTGATTTATTTACGTGATAAACACAGTAATAGTATTATTTCACATACTTAAGAGTTATGATTTTCTAATGTGTCGTATTTTCTCCTCAAACTATAGTTTGTAGATCAAAATACAAAGAGAGAATTTCAATAAATACCTTTGATGGCAAGAAATATTCGTCTATAGATAATTATGCCCTCTTTCAACAGTGGAATTTACACAGAGATGAAAACATAAACAATTAGAAGAATGCATTTAACTGGAATTGTACTTGAATCATAACTACACACAAGCACGGCAGTGAAAAGAAATGAAGTTAAATTGTCACTACATTATTGTATGAAAAGAAATAATGTGGAAAAGTAATTGAAGAAAACGAATTAAATGTCTTAAATGCAATAACTGAATTTTTGAAAAATCTGGTAAATTTTTTTAATTTCCTAATTAAAGCTAGATTTTCTAACTTTTGCTGTAGTTTCTGTTAATTTTTGAGTTTCAGTGCATAAAATTAATATACCTTATATGAATTGTTGCACCAGGATAATTTAAGTCTCCCAAGTGAAACCACTAAAGATATTTTAGTATTATTATTACATGACAAAGAAATATGAATCGAGTTTCAGAGTTATTTTGCATAAATTGTTGAAAATTATAAATGAACTATGCGATCAATATTTTCCTTTTTCACATAGACTTAAACTACATAAGTATATTACATATGTGGGTATAAGACATTTTTTGTAGTTTTTAAAACATATTTTTGAATAGGAAAATATGCGAACATTAAGTTATTAATTAAGACAATATTTATGAACTATAATGGAAAAGCAAAATAATTTTTCTCTTAATCTAAAAAGTCTGGTGTTCTAAATTACTTACTAAATTATATATTACACTTCTCTTTTTATTTGTGGATAAATGCTATTGCCATCCAATCATAATATTTTTATTGAACTGGGGCCGTCTTTATTCTATTGCCCCTGGTGTAATCTGTGTAAAGCACATAATCAGAGAGTCCCTGTAGATTCACATGCTAAAAATCAATACGTAAGAGTATATAAGGACAAGTTTTGAAGGAATTGTCCGGAATTAAGCTGTAAGTAAAAAGTTTAATGGTAGTAGTGTTTAAAATAAAGAATAAAGTGTAGTACTTTAAAATAAAGACAAAATGAAAAAATATCACAATTCTAATGATGAATATATTGTGGAAATATGTCTTTGGGAGGCATAAACATTTCTTGTATTTAATTTTGTTTAATAGTATTTTTTTATTTTAGTGTTTTCATGATTTATGCAAATGCTACAAACCTATTTAACTAATGACAATTTAACTTTTAAATAGTAGAAAACACAAGACAAACTAAAGCCGAAATGATTATATATTTTAAACATTTAAAAAAAACAATTTCTATTTTTAAAAACCATTTCATATTTATTTCTTTGCAGATAAATAAAATGACAATTAAGCATAATATATATTTTTATTAAAATTTATATTTTATATGTCAAATATAAAATATAAATTTTACTAAAAAATATAATTTATGATTGGAAATAAGTGTTCTAGTTTCAAGTTAGAGTCAAAAAAGAAAGAAAAATGTCATTTTATTTTTCAAGACATAAAATTAATGTATCTTATATGAATTTTTCTCTTTTTAAAGCCATGTACCAGTTGAACATTGATATGTTTTAATGCCTTTTATTTCAGGTTAATACTACCAAAACCACTGACGCTTACGTAGCAGCGAATATTTACAAATTCCAACATTATTTCATAATAAAATAATAGGACGACTTACTTTCAATAGTTGTACTTCAAATCAAATATTTTTATTTAGTTAAATTGTGGAAAATTTCTAATCATAAAGCATATTAGGCATTTGATAGTAAAATATTTATATATAATTTTAGCATTTGAGAATAATATGAGATTCAAACAATTTCTAAATATCACTTTGCTACATGGATATGTGTTCTCTAATATAAATTTTGGTAATGTGTTTATTTAGCGAAAGATTGATGGCTTCAATCCAACATATCAAAGAGACATTTTGAAAGATATTGCTTGTGGTATGTGAAGATGAATATTGTAAATGCCAGTCTGCAGTCGATGAATTATAGTTTCTCTTTGTTCAGATTAGGCACAAAACTGTAAATATCAGAGAATATGTCTATGAGTCAGTCAATATTTAACTTATAATGAGTCTAGTTACATGTAACGTTACTGAATGGAATAAATTGAGTAATTTATTTTCTAATAAATTAAATGTGATTGAAATGGTGCATAACTAGTAATTAATTGGAAATGAATATTTTCTGACAGTCACTTTAAACATTAATTTAATTCTACTTAATATTAAGGAGCTATTTTATTGTATGATTTCGCAGGATGGAATATCTACATTAGTTCATAGAAATAGATATTATAGATATTTTACATAGAAATTGTTCTATTAGAAATTTAGAAGTGTCTAGTTTAAGTTGAAATAAGACATAAATAGAATATTTATATAAAAATTCAATATTGAAGTAATTTTTAGAACTGAACAAAGAAGAATAAGAAAAATGCTGATGTACTTTAGTTTGATCATTAATTTCTGATATTTCAAAACAATGTGCTTTAATGTTAGAGGTGACACATATTTCAGCCATTGTTACTGATAAAACTGCTGAGGGCACATTTATGAGTAAGTGGTTTCCTATTTATAAATTTATAATTTCAAATTAAATATTTATCAAATCATCCCGAAGTAAATGTTTGAAATGTTTTTAAATTTAATCAGCATATTCCAAAATGTTCACAGATAAAAGATAGAGAAAAGCAGATAGGTACAAATTGATCCAATGTAGCTTAATAAAGGTATTCATTACCATCAATACGTTCCAGGTTTTAGCTACTTTCATACGTGTTGTATGTCAATAAGTTGTGTTCATGCAAAAGTCAAACTGTTGAATTTTACTTTTAATAAAGTGGTCGTGTACAGGGCTTAAATGGCAACCTTAAATATATTTATGATATACCAAGTGTATATTAGGTCTTTAGTCATAAAGTTTTCATCTTACAGAACAAAGTTCAAAAGAGATAAGAGAAGGAGTGTCAGGTCAGGTACGGTTTCTATTCTAATTTTTAGTAACAAGTCAAAATTTGTACAGTTTAAAATTAAATAAAAAGCAATTTTGGGATGAGTGAAAAAGTCATTTCATTTCATAACCCACTGAATATTATTGCCACACTTTTATATTTTAAAGCTTTACTTCGAAAACCAGTTTGAATGAAAACCAAAATATTTCCAACATTTTTGACCTAAAATAGATAAAATAAATAGATTCTATAATGGCACCAAATATAAAGTTGATAGCGTAGAAGTTGATGAGAAAAACAGATATGACATATGAACAAATACCAAAATCTCACCATAAAAGTTCTGTTTTTATCTTATAGGTTATCTTTAGGAAATCTGATAAAAGATGAAAAGAAAACAAATAACGAAACAAAAAATTAAAACAAAATTTTCTTCCAACGTTTTGATGATTTAAGCTTAAAAATATATAATATCACTTTGTTTATTTTATTTTGTGTAGGTAATATTCACATGAGTAAAAATGTAATCAATTTAAATTAAAAAGTTTCTATAAGAATAAATTAAAACTATATTTTATGGATTTTAGGAAAAACAAATAATTATTGAAAGGACCTGAACCTTTGTAAGTTTTAAAAGGTATTTCATAAGTTTTATTCATGATATTGATATTTGACGCAACAATAAAACACAAAATATATTTTTCTTTCAATTGAACCTTCTATGAAAATTTATTATAAAACATCTGTCACATAAGAAACTTTTTCTAAAAATAAGTTAAATTACGTGTAAAATAAAATTACCAAAACTGATTTCACATTTTCAAAAATTATACTATATAATGAATATACAATTTAAACACTTATGAAATTATTTGCTAACAGTTTTTATTCACATATTAAAAATAATATTATAAAATTTGAATGTAGTATAGAGAATGCTCTAAATTCGTTACGCTCGGAGTATACTACAATATTTCTTTGTGGCTTTCATATGCCCCTAAATTTGCAGAGATGACGATTTATTCATTAAAAATCGTTTTGTTAACGCCGATTGTATATGACGATCTAGACATTGTTCCTAATTATTATGTTTTCCTACCCTTCATATTAAAAGGGTTTTCACAAGTCTCATAAAAATATATAAAACTAAATAATTTGGTATTTTTCAGGGCTCACTGCTATCTCGCCCCAATTATATCAGATTTTATTTGTTAAATTTTATAAATTGGAATATTATTTCATACTAAAAGCGATAATTCCGTTAATAATTGTATAATGTCACTTATTTTCAAATGCCTTTACTTTAACTGCCACTTGTTATAATTTTTTGGACCTATCACACTCCAGGTTAGATAAATATAAATGCATGATAAAAATTAAAAAAAATTTTGTATTTATTTATGAATTTAAAATTTTGTCAAAATTTATTGCGTTTATAGGGCAAGAAATGTTTCATTAGCAATCCATTCAACTGTCCAAATAATTAAGTATTCATCATGACTTCCGTGACCATGACCGATACGGCGGCCTAATACGATAAATTAATGTGGTGTTTGATAGTGAGACATTATTCATTAAACAAATAACATTAATTATACAAATAACATTAAATTGTAATTATGTTAAGTGCAGAGACAGGGTTATTTCAATCTAATTACTTAGGAAGCCAGTTAATTGAAAAATTATCGTACATTCTTGCAATTGCAAGGTGGAAACAGTTATAATTGTTGCTAGAGAAAAGACATTTTACACTCCAATGTGTGGGGAATGAAGGAAATAGTGGGGCATGGAAAAATCACTACATATTTTTATAAAATTTGAATTGGTGTTGGGTCTTCATCGTTCAGGACTAGAAAAGAAACAGAGTACCATAAAAATGTGGTTAAGAAACGGATATCGTTTAGCAATATTTGTATATTCAGTATTTGCATTGTATTATTTCGATGAATTATTTATCTACAAAGACTTAGATATAGTCAGATTTTACACAAACAGATTTTATTTAGGCTTTGTGGAGCTGTACTTATGCTATATTTTATTGACTGATATTTTGTTGAATAAAAATGTTTATACAGACATGTTGACAATTCTGAATGAAATTGACGATCACTTCAAAGCTGATGTAATGAATGATCTACAGGCAAAATGCAAAGCATTTAGTTTCAAAATAGTAATTTTCGTTTGTCTACTGAATTTATTTAACATTTATTTTCATAGGTCTTTTGGATTTATTACAATATTAAAATATTGTTTTGTTTATATTTCTTTTTTATTATTTGACCTGGAACTCGGTCACTTTACTGTCTTTATATTGTCCATTTACAAAAGGCTCCTCTTAGTCAACAAACATTTAAACAATATCATTATTACACCAAAAATATTTGAACGAATAGTAATTAAAGAAGACGACATATTTGTCACCAAATTTGATGAACGGGTTTGTTTGAGATTGTTGGATTTTTATAAAAGAATTGCAAAATTGTGTGTTTTGACCAGGCGATCTTTTGGTGTACAGGTAATAATTTGAATTCACTTTTTTTCAAATTAATTATTCGTAAGGAGTGAATGTATTGATATTGTTTTAATATTGTGTTCTTTGTAGGTTTTCCTTGCATTTGCAAGTTCGATTCCTTTTATATTGATTTTCGTGAACACTACGATATTTACCACAGCAAATAAGGTAAGCTTCAATTCACTATTAATTTAACTTTAATTTATTATTTTCATTCAATTAAATAATCTAAGTAACTTTATTGTAATTAAAACCACAATAGATGTGCAACACTTAAAACATAACAGTACAGTTAATGACGATGGAAAAATAATTTAAAGTACCTTAATATCATTATTATCTAAAAATCAACTTGAGGAAGGAATGGTTATAAATATATAAATAAATGCACCTTTGGCTGTCACATAGTTGTTAAATGTTAAAAACTTATCAACAGAAATTAGGGATAAGAATACTTTCTCCATTATTACTGCTCTCGAGTTTAGTAGATCTATAATCCTTAATGTGTAACGGGTTAACCCTTAAAATTTAATCATCAATCTTATGAGTAAACTAATATATTACATTAATAAAATTTCTTGAAGAAGGACAAAGTCTCTGTGAAAAGTAACCCATCAAATGCAGTGAAATAAACACAATCAAGTTCTTGGAGAGCTTTGCTTGAGGAGTGTAGCCGACTGAGTTAGAGTTTTGAGTTTAGATTTGTTGAATATGATATCTGTTACTACATTTTATAGTTTTAACAACCAGTTTTCAAAGAAAATGTTCTAGCGGTTTTATTCACGAGGGATGTGATCGCATATGTCAATAACAATTATGTGAATAAATAAATATGGACTGTGCTATAATAAAATGAATAAAACTATTTGTACTTTTTCTTCCAGATACAAAATGAGGTATACGAAAAACATCTTATCATATGGGTTTACCGTTTTGCATTTCCTTTGATCTTAATCTGCATTATTTGTAAGAAAATTAATGATGAAATTTGCAATTCAAAATTTATGCTGGCGAAAATCCTGCTCGGATGTCACAGAGGTTAGTGCATTCAATTCAACTGAAAGTCATTTTAATTACAATAATCGCACTTTCATTTTTTGCCATCCAAAATAATAAACAAAGAAAAGGCAATAATTTTATTTTCACCTTATACAATAATTTCATTTTTTCAGATGAAATCTGATATCGAAATTAAAATCTTTAAATCTTTTAAAACTCAAAATCTAATGCCGGATTTAAAAAATTTATGAAATTAAATGCTTAAAACATTTCAAACTGGAAAGCTAACTTTATACAACTCTATAAACATATTCAGGTCGTGAATTTTTACATCCTATCCCACTTTTGATGTAAGAATTGAATCGAGATAAAATTGGAAACAGAAATAGAATTATAAGAGCACTCTAATATACAATACACCTTTAATTAATTAGTTTTGCAGAGATGTGCAGGTAAGATACATCCAGTTCGAACTGAGTCCACTGCCAAAATGAAACGCGAATTCCTAGCTCTACACTTCTCAGCTCCATCCACATTGAAGTTGGCTGTGAGACAAGCGAAGACCGCAGTGCCTTCTTAGGCTAAGTCCAACAATGTATATTAAAAATAAATAGAGTGATAAAACATTTTGCGGGAAAAAGTCTATGAAAATTATGGGTGTGATTAAAAGTTTTAATAAGAACGGAATTTACTATTTATTCAAATCGTGGATATTAGACTGATCTCCATCAACAATTTCGGGAGTTATGAATTTGAGGATTAGATTCTATTTCTTTAAATCAGATTATTACTCAATTCCAAGAGTATGCAATTCCATTCGATATTCTTTTCATTTTCTATTAATTTTTACTTCCATTCTAGTTAAGGCTGGAAACATGAGATAACCTGAAGAGTAAAATGAAGTAAAACTTAAAGAAGGTCCTATTAGTTTTACGTGAATATTTGGCTAATAATTATGAAGTAGCATTTAACAATAAATGTAAAATTCATAATTAATAATACTCGTATCTTTTAAAAACATTTAAAATAATTATATCAATAAAATGGAAAATAATCATATTGTACTAATTAAGCAAAATAAGTTTCCAATAGCAATTTGGTGAATTACTGCAGTGCAGTTATTAAATGTTCACATCCCTAGATATTGGTTACTGTATTGACTGATGGAAATATATCTGGCAATTGACATCTTTAATTCAAACCCAGTGCCATGTATTAGCTAAACTGCATAAAGTTTGCATTTACACAGACACATTTTACAACATTTTTCATGACTACATAGGATGTAAATTTCATAGATGACAAAAATCAAATGTTTTACACATTTAATAAAATCCCACGGATGAAAATTACGAAAACTTTGTTTGCTACATTGCTTAGTGATTAAAAAGTAATAATGTGGGAAATTTGGAAAATATTTAAGAATTTAAAACTAATTACCATTTATCAAAAATGTTTCACTGACACTTCTGCTTATAAACATTCTTTAGAAACAATGAAAATTAATCCCTTAAAGGTCGCTCACTGAAAATGTCTTCCAGAAGAAAGTCATTGCACAATTTGTAAAATTTCCACTGATTTTAACATAATAAAATACCCCTGTAGAATTTTATTTTTAAGTTCAACCCGTAAATTAATGGATATAACATTTATAAAACAAATATGCCTACAAGCAGTAATGAGATTTAATCTGGTAAAACAATGTAATTATTAAAAGCAATATTTTGATAATTGCATCCAGTTGTAATTAAAAAGATGTGATTGTAAGGTAAAAGAAATTGTCGAATATATATCATATTTTTATCCTTCATCAAGCAATTGACGTTAACCTCTTGGATTAGTCTTTTCCTCTTTTCTTCTCTCTATCTTTGTCAAAATTGAAATCGATATTTATTTACCATTTAAGGTTAGAATTATAAGCAATTAGCTAGTAAGACTGACGCAATTTGTAAATAATTTATTATTAGTTATCAGAGTATTATTGAACTTTATGTTAACAGTAACAGTAAAGTGATATTAAACTTTTCATTTATTTTTGAAAATTAATAATTACTGGTTTCTTTATAAAACATTTAATTTTTTGGGAGTAAACGAAATTGTTGGCAGGTTCATAAAAAATTACAAATTTGGGCAGTGTCCAAACATTTTAGAACAAAAGAACTGTCACCGATATAAATATCTCGTCCTTGTAAAAATGGAATTTAACAGAATTATTGACTGTTCTGTCCAACATTAATTATTTATGATTTTACAGAAGACTGTGACGAGTTTGCAACTGTATATAAATACCTGCAGACAAGCAGAATTGGGGAGTTCAAAGTCTGCAACATGCTGTCGTTGGGTATTCCGCTACTGTTGAAATTTGTCAGTCTCCTTACAACTTATATTATTGTTACTGTTCAATTATCTGGATTGCTTTAACAGTATGTTTACATTCTTATGTTCCCCAAAATCACATCAGTAATTTAAGACATATTATCATACTACATATACATTAATTTATAATATTAAGATTAAAAGAACAATTGCGCTATTGTATTTTTAATTCACTGTCATCACAGTGAATTATTTTAAAACATTTTCATGTGTTTCTTTTTGTGTCATTAATGTGATTAGTCATTGTTTTAATTAGAATAATTGTAAGGCTAAGCTGTTTGCATCATCTAATCATGTTATATATTAATGGCCTGTCTTTTGACATTATTGACATTAAACACATACTTAATACTAATGACAACGTATTCAATACAGGTAGCTAGATGTTTATCAGACTCAAGTAGCATTTAGTAAGTGCTTTTTATAATTCATTATGGAATAGACATGTGTTACTTAATATTCCATTATTATTATATTTGAATACAGAGGTAAGTATAAAAATTAATTAAAACAAAAAACATGTGTTCATTGTTAACTACACTTAAAATAATTAATGCATAGGAAACTTTCCTTGGTGTATTCAGATTGAAAGGCACATCAATCAATATTTTAAGCTTAGGAAACTTGACAATGTGCCCATTTTATTGTATAGCTGTTATACAATTTATTTTAATTAAAAAAACTGTCTTGATAAAAATTTACTTCATATTGAATAGACCTTGCTAAAAATTAAGTTCATATGGAATAGGGTGAGTGTTTTGCTATGGAATATAGACAAAAAGTTACCATTAAATTTAAAAGGACCAACGACTTTGTTTTTTCAATAATTTTATTCCTTGATATTATATTCATGATAGTTGACTTGCCTTCGTCTAGTTTATACTTTGTTGTTAATTTTCCCTTCATATGAAATACAAGAATATTTAAAACGATTTGTTGGATTTCAATTCCAATCGATGGATCCAGACAGATTTTGCTCGTTTATTATTCAACATTGATACAAGAGTTTAATGTGCAGCTATTAAAATTAATATGCAAATGGATTCTGAAATGAACTCGAAAATGAATATACTTTCTGCTACCCTTCTACACTTCTACAAAAATTTGTCCAAAACTGCTAATAATTTAATCACTCATTCGTCATAGAGATAAGAGCTTTAAGACTAATAAAGTTGCTCAGTTGCAGAGTTGCGAAAACATTTATGAAACTAATACATCTGAACAGACTTCAACAATAGGGCAATAAAGTTTAATAATGTACAATAATACTAGTGAAATAAAGTTTCGAGAGAATATTATGCAATAAATAAAATAAAAATAAAGCAGGTATTATTAATATGTGGAGTTTTGTTAAAAAAGCTTATTCAATTTGAATATTAAAAGGTGACCACAAATAAGTCCATAAGTAGTTAGACCCAGGTGTCACAAAAATATAAATAACATTTTCGCATATAAAAAGGGAAAATAATAAAACCCTAACAACTTTTATTTCAATAGATAACCAGGAAGACGGGTAATATTTTTTTTTTGGGAAAAGTAAGGTTATTCTGGTATGTAGTTATTTATTGTTTATATATGGATAAATTAGATTCATCCTGTCTGTGGATGATACAGCATTCTCAAAGTATATGAAATTCAACAGAATCTTTGAAAATAGCTACATAAAAACAAAAAGACTGGAAATTCAAACAATATATGCACTAAGCAATATATGCTGAATGCTCCGATCATTTTTCTACACAAGTTTCATGCCCAATATTGGAAATTCCGGTTATCTGTGTAAATTTGTATTTCGGCCGATATCGGATTCTAAGGCCGTCTATTAAAAAAATTAAAAAGAAATTAAGTGCCTTGATTGATCTCAATTATTTCTTGAAATCGTTTCTAAGTGTACCTTGTCATGTTTTATTGGAACTTTATTACTTATTAACAATTCTTGACTACAACAAAATATGATTTTACTAGTTTTGACACCCATTTTCACTTGCGTAGAAAAGAACAAAAAATGTTTGTGAAACTAAAAAAACATTGTTCTTGTGAGGGAATTATATATTACTATTGGAATGGCTAAGTAGTGAGGGACAGAGTTAAAAAAATGGTGTGAAAAGAAAAAAGGCCGTGGACTGAGAAGTTAATGTTCATTCTATTTCTGCAACATCAGACCCATTTTCATCAGCCTTATATTCCTACATTGTTTGACAACTTGGTTAGCTGTTTAAAATAAAGTTTGAAAAAGTCTCTTTTTTTAGTCCATCATGATAAAACTTCTTCGACTGTTCAACATTTTCATAAAATACTCCAATATTTTTCATACTTTCTATTTATTTAAAATCCACCAGTTAAATAATTTACTGAGATTGTGAGAACAGATGTGACAAAATACAGATATAGGGTGAACATGAAGCTACAACACAATATAAGTAGAGAAATTATGGTGACAAAACAGTTTTATTTACATAATTTATTATAAAAGACAGAACTGTGTCACATGTAATAGAAAATGTCTATTTAAATAGAACACAACATACAGCACAGCACATACATTCAATAATATTATTTCGTTTTGTAATTAGTAAATTATGAGTTTTGTTAATGTAATGTTATATGGCAAATAATAGCAAACAACCACTGCAGTAAACTTAATTGGGACTGTAATATTGGTACAAGTTTAAAAAAAAATTAAATTTGTTTGAAACATAATGTTAACATGTGTGAACATTTCATCAGGTAAATTACTTCCTTTTTGTTCCTTATTATATATATATATATATATATATATATATATATATATATATATATATATATGTATATATATATATATATATATATATATATATGTATATATATATATATAATATATATATATATATATATAAATATATGCATGTGTGTAAATATAACATTGTTTGTCCTTTTTAATTGTGTCAATACATGCCCTAATATATATTTTGCAAGTGTAATTATGGTGAATTTCTCAAAAATTATGGTATCCAGTATTGTATTACCATTGCTATAGTTTTACTAATCATCTGCACCAAACTTTGTTACCTACATATATTACACAGGTCGTTCCTTTAGACCCTTAACAATTTTATTCAGGTGATCATGCTGAGTAAAAAATGTAAAATAAAACATTATCCAGTTTCACTTTGTTCAAGTTTAAAAAAAATTAATTCAAATTATGTTTATTAAATGATGCAGATACTTATTACACAGGCCATTTCACTTTCAAATCCCGTGTAACCTAAATCGTATTGTTTGTGTGTGTAAATTTACTATGGTGTAATTTAGAGGTGTTCATCGTATCAATAGGAATGTCAATAACTTTTGTGTATCCGTTTAGCACACCTGTAAGTACTATATTCCGTAGTGCGAAGGCATAATATGTTGTCAGTTTGATGTCAAATATGTGAGAAATTTTTTAGTTCAATTGATGAATTAAGTCATATAGTTTCAAAACATGATTTTGCAATATTTTTTCTACAGCTGTTAAACAAAATCATTTCATAAATTAAACTTTTCCACTTATTTTTGTTCCCTAAGAAAATTGGTCAGATGGAGTTAGCGAAAATTAACAAGTCAGTTAATAGTATAATGCAGCGTGGATATTAAAGTATCGCCAAACACAAATAAATGTACAGAAAACAATATAAACAGTAAGCAGGTTTATGAAAGCAAGATAAGCAGACTTATTCCGAGTCAATTTTGATAAATACAACCAATACGGCATACTGGCAATGTGTGTAATATAGAATCAATGAAAAGAGTTAAACAAATTAGATAAGGATGAGTAAACAATTTCAGCTATTTCCCTTTAAATTAAGATTAATAGCAAATTCTCTACATTCTTCTAAACACAGAATGTCTGTAATAAAAAATAAGTAAATAAATACTTTGGAAAAAAGACAAAAAAATAAATTGCGTAACTAAAAGGCATGCCATAATTAATATTTTGAAATAATATTAGAAAAAAATATTTTTAATGAACTTTTGAAACTTGAGAAGAAAAAAGTCTACCAAATGCATTTTGGATATACATTAATTTATGGTTATGTAGTAATTTTAAATATAAAACGTTACGTTAAATTATTAACAGATTGTATGATCATATAATTTTGTCAATATAACTAAAGTAAAACAATTTTCAAATACATATATTACTAAGACTTATTTAGACAAAGACCCACATTTTTAAAGCATACAATTTATAAAAGAGAGAGGCGGGGAATGTAGGGAGTAATGAATCTAAATAAAATATCACATGACATTTTTAATCGCCTTTTGTAAGATCTATTTACTGATATCCAAATTTAAACGGAGTTTTTTCACAGGAGAAAAAATTCATCTCGACTTTCTATGTATAGGAGAGTTCCTTAGAAAATTATCTTGTCCACGAATGGACTTAAAGTGTGAACCTGTAAAAAGTGTGTAGTTGTATAATATAGAAAAATGACGTAGCTAAATTTTGGTAATACAATTATCAATGAAATTTAACATTAGCATAAATGTCTCCTAAAGTTTATTGCTCAAAAACACAATATATCTTGTTATTATAACGTATAACTTTATTTTACGTACAATTCAGCTTATTCTGTAACATATTAAATAGTCACTTCTGTGCTGTTTTTGAAAATAAATATAAAAAGTACAATATAAATCCTGTGAAATGTGAATTTTTCTGTATTATTTCGATGTGTAATGCCACAATCAAGTACAGAACACATTACCATTCTCCTAAAAACACTTATTTTAATACAATAATGACAGATTGATTTAAAATGGTCAAAGAACAGAACAATTCACTGTGTGATGATAAGTGCTGATTGCATTACAAAGAATATTAATGTTATGCCATGTTTTATAAAAATAAATAAAATAATGATTTTTATTAAAATTAAAATTTCAATAGAAAAGGTAGTTATAACCTTTTCTTTTAAATTTGGCGAAACTGTCATTATTACGACGAAAACAATTTCACTGACTAAAAGAAAGTCCAATCCTAAATAAATATATATAATAGATATAGGTCAATTTACCTATAATACACGTTGAGTAACAAATAAAGGTGTTCCCAGCAAAATAAACTGAACTTGTTCTTTTGAAACCCATTTGTGTAAGACTATTTTAAATTAACAACAATAACGTAAAATGTAAAAAAGTTTTAGTGTATATCAGGTACAATACAATATATATTAAGTCAATTAAGTGAATTAAGTACAATACAATATTGATTAATGTCAGTTTCTACAATGGAAAAATGATTCAAATTATTCACAGTGGTCAGTTTTTTAAAATTGGCTTGTTAATTCTACCATATATCTGATATTTTATTTTATTATTAATTAACTCTACTACTTGAATATATGTAGTTTAATCAGCTTTGTACTAATGTGAAATTCGAAGTAAATTTTTGACTTGATATGCATGTTTGTGTACTGCTCCGTGCCTGATTAATTTTGTGCAATTTTATACTTGTAGTGCCTCTATTCAAATTGAAGGATTGTGTTTGGTAACAAAAATGGTTTCATTGGAATAGGTCATAACTCAAATTTTTCAATATATAAGTAACTTGTAAATTTTTGGACTCCATGCAAAACAATTTTGTACACTGTATTTTTTCAAATTGTACTGAAATGATATATTATGCGTCTAAAGTATTGCTATTATTTAGGGTACATCAATCGATAAAGAATTGGAAAAACTGGAACAAATTGCACATCAGAGCAATGGTGGAACTTTCACAGTGTGTCATCTCTTTGGTCTGCAAATATCATTGCTGCCTAATTTTTGAACCTTCCTATTAAATATATTATCGTAGTTGTTCAATTATTAGGCTTGTGTTCAAGTAAATAGGTCACAATTTCATAGCTGTAGTTTTACTTATGTATTTTTTCATACTTCGGTCTGTATTAAATTTTTTTTCATGTAAATGTTTTTCTTCTAAGAACTGAGTTCTGATACTAACTCAGGATGAAATTAAAAAATTCCGCAACAAGGAAATATATTGGGAACCTGTCGCTACAATATTGATTTTGATTTTTTTTATTGTTTTTGATTTATTCTTCTTTTCCTTTATAATAGATATTTATAATTTATTTACCACCGTAATAAAAATAACTCCAATTTAATATTTATGTGTCATTTATGATGTGTTTTGATTACATATTGGTAATATTCATTGATGGTTAAATAAAGTTTGCTCTAGGAACCATCAAACGAAGTGAATTCACATTTGACTCGCAATGTGACTTAAAATTATTGTATTAAAGTATTAAATTCTTATTTTACATTGTTTATGGTCCACTAATAGAATCATTTGTTAGTCTTTTGTCCACTAAGTTTTCCTTTGCTTACCAAAAACGGATTTAGGTGTTTCTCCCAAGCTCCCAGAAGCAAAACCCTCCCAATTAATGAATTAGCATGTCAATGTCCCAGTACAGTTTTGTAACTGTAATCAATTACGAATCTGTTGATCTAAGAAAATGTGTTCAAAATAAACTAAGTTAGAAATTAGTCAAAAACTTTATGAAAATGTGTTACCACACAATGTAAAATTCCTGGATAATCTTCTCAATTACTTTTTCAATTCCTGCCAAGGCAAATGTATGATACGGGTGACGTTAGATCATTTATCATTCATACCCAAAAAAAGCTCAAATCAATTCGTGATTTTCGCTATGTACAATGAAAAATTGGGATTCAGAGGAGTTATCGTCGTTAAAATACTATCCGTTTTTTCAACAACGTCGCTTAAGAGACAGAATAAATTGTTCACATCCTTGTTTAAAGGAAATCATATGACAAGTGTTCGCAATGTTCTAGTCAATTCGTCTGATGAATAGATAATTTGGAACACGAAAAATCCAAACAGTTGTGGAAAAGCATAGAACTTTGGTGTTTAAATTTGATAAACTTTTCCCTGTTCAACATCTTTTCATCAAACAAGGTAGTCTTCATCTTTGATAGCCAAATTCATCCTCAATGCATTTTCAGGGCATATTCCTTCCTACCGGTGATGATATATGTACTCCCTTCAATCCAATGTTTTAAATGTGATTTGGAAATGTGATGAGAAATGGTATCCTCTGAGCGTTGCTTCAAAAATGGTGAAAATAATTTCAGTAGGAACTTGCCCGCTGTCTGCTATCAGGACTATGTATATTTCTTGCAGTGGGATTCATAATGCTGTAAACAGGATCTGTTCTGAGTTTGAAAAGCAGAAAAAAACTTAAATTTGAAATAAGGAGGCATATTCTATGTCTCCAAAGTGGACTCTACTGTGAAGAAGTCATGCCTCATTTACCCACCACTCATTTTTCTCAAATTTCTTTACCAAAGTTATTGTGAGCATCTCTTCAAATTTACTTCAGTTGAAGAATTCAATCCTTGGTATCAATACTGAAAATTTAATGAATTTCATACAGATATTAACGATTGAATGCTGCATTTGTATGAGTTTCAAAATAATAGCTGCAACAATGGCTTGAGAGTTCCGTGTCAGATAAGTTGCATTTTAATATAGCTAAACTTTAAAGTAGCAGTCTTAATTAATTCTAGTGTTTATTTATTGTTAAAGGCATTTACTTTTAAAGATAGACATTAGTTTTTTTGTGATAATATATGATACAAGTTATTCAAAAAACCGATTTGAGAAAATTTTGAACTTTAAAATCACTCCACAACTTTCTTTACAGAAATGTGCAGGAATAAAAGTATATGACCTATAACATTCTAATTGTCATTGTGACTGGGACTCGCACCTCAAATTGGTAACTATTTGTTTATACAGCTATAAGGTCACATTTGGCTTGAGATGTTAATTTTATGTTGTATTAGTAGCATCGCCTCACATTATCCAGCTGTATGACAGCATTGTCCGAGTTCTAATCAGCAATTGATTGATGTTGAGTATAATTCCATTATTAATTTATCAATTTTATTTTCAACGTTATTCATGTACATTTAAACAACGAAATTGTTTAAGTCGACATTTTGTACTAAAGTTGTTTCTAATTTTTCAACATCACTCAGTCTTTATAAGTCCTAGATTATGATTAAGACTTTCCAAACTAATACAAAATTTTTATTTCATCTTTTTCCAATAATGATAAGATGACCACATAAAGTTTTGTTTACTTGGTCTATGCTCGATGCAATACAATCTATGACTTGATGTAAAGAAAGCCTCTCTATGGAAATTTCTTTTATAAACAACCAGGCATCCCTAAATTCTACAAAATATTTAAGAAGAGCTATACGTTTTTTCTGTAGCTTTAGAATTGAGAACAAACAATCAAAGTGGGAGAAAAACATTCTAAAATTCTCAATTTCCATGTATTTTTTGAACGAATTTTTACCTTTATCTATTAAATATTTTTTTTGTCAAGGAAGATGGGCAAATATGAAGTTTTTCATGATTTTACGTTTTGGTTGTTAAAAGGACAATTACTTCTTGCTCAATAGGTATCGAACTAAAGTGATGTGTTACTCACAAATATACAACACATCGTGTATGTACATGCCACTTGAACCTTTATTAAATAGATTTTAAAATAAAATATTGTATTTTCATTTCTGGAAAAATTTTAGTATTATTAATTTCCATACCATCATAAAAACTTTTGGCTTTAGACTTTCGAAGGGCATGTAGGAGTGTCAGTTGGATTGAGATTAGCCCATGAATGTGTAGTTTTCACCTGCATTGGCAGTTGAATGTATTCTAATTAGTCCATAAAATAATCTTTATTTTCTAATTGGTTCAGAATTATACTCTGAACCAATCGAACCTATTAGCATTGATGGAGTGATCATGTAATTCTTCAATAACTGGTAATAGAATAGCAGTTATAGGAGAGTGTGATCCGAGAAGGGGACCACTTTTAGATCTAAAAGAATTATTTTCTAAATGAATTTAATTTTAGTTTAAACACTGTTATCCATACTTATATAAAGAGAGACTCCTGACTGATTGATTGACTGACTCATTAATGTCGCACTGAAACTACTGAAGTTAGAAACACAAACTTTGCACAGTAGGTTTATATTTTTACCAAGTTGACGAACAAGAAAGGGTTTTCGAAAATTCAACCCCTAAGGAGGTAAAAAAGAATTGTATGGAAGTCCGTCTGTTTTGAAATGTGATACATGAAATTTAACATTTAGGCTTATATTGGAAAAATAACTATGACCTGTTTTAGCATTTTTAAAAAACATCCCCTAAGAGTGTAAAAAGAGGGCTTGAAAGTTTGTATGGAAATCCATCAGTTCAGAAGTGAAAAATGTGAAATTTAAGATTCACGCTCATAGTTGTAAAATAACTGTAACCCATTTCAGGGTTTTTGGAAACTCATCCCCTAAGGGAGAAAAGAAAGGGTTAAGGATTTGTACAGAAGTTCATCAGTTATAAAGTGAGACACATAAAATATAATATTTAGGCTTTTAATTAAATTTTGGCGTGCTTGGAAATTCATCCCTATGGTGATAAAAAATGGTAAAGCAGTTAAACGTAAAGATTAGGACACTATGGGAGTACCTCTGCTGAAAATCAAATTTCTGTAAACTAATTTAAGATTTGCAATGATGTGAATGGAATGGAGAAGAAATGGTTCAAAGACTGTTAATAGTAAGAACTTAAATTGCAGTCCTTGGAAAATTAAGAGATATTTTAAAAACAAAATGACAAAATGTTATGTACTATCCGACAAAATGTTATGTGCTAACCGACAAAACGTTATGTGCTATATGTGGTTAGCTACATGGGAGGACATAAGAAAGCATAGAGTATTACAGCTCAGTTGGCCGCCGTTCGGCAAGCTGTTTGAATGGGGTGAAGATTGACTGCGGGCAAGTAACACTCACATTACGCTTCGTGTTACAAATTTGCACAATAACTTTTTGCTATAACCTTTTGTTATTTTAGATTTTATTTCATTTGAAGACTCTCAAAATAGGTTATTATCTCTTTTTGACGCATCCGAGACCGAGTCACCTGACGAATCCGACAAGACTGATAATACGTCTCAAAGAAATTGTAAAAATTACACAGAACAGGAATTGAATGGCGAGGAAGAGGGAGAAGAGCCACTGAAATGGTAGAACATGAGACAGAAAGTGAGAGAACATGTTTAATAAGGAAGAATGGCACTAAGTGGAATTGTCTTCCAGCAAGATCTGACATTGGTACTAGGTCAGAAAATATTACAAGAGAGTGGCATTGAGTAAAAAATGTTAGACAAAATGCAGACACGTGTGGAGCTTTGGAAACTATTTTTTACAGATTATATGTTACACGAAATTATAATTCATACAAATCATCAAATAAATTTGAAGCAAACTGCTTGTCAGAATAACCACATAAATATGTTATGACTGATGTGACAATATCGATGTTGAATACATTTATAGGTTTATTGCACCTTGCTGGACGTTTTAGAGTGAATAAATTATGTTTGAAAGATTTATGGAAAAGTGATGGATTGGATATTGAGATATTTAGGACTACCGTGTTTTTGAAGATATTTGAATTTGATGAGAAGAGTATTTATAAAGAACAAAAAGACATATGACAATTGACGAACAACTTCCATCGTTTCAAGGTCATTGAGATTTGAAAATATGTACCTTAGTAGACATAAAATTGTTTTACATTGTCAGTCTTGATATTTACCTGGGACAGTAACTGTCGAAATCGTTCGCATTAAGCAACAAAGGTCAAGATGTTGTTGACAGGCGTGTGGTACCAATTTCCAAAAGTAAACATAATAAGATATTTGAGAACAGGTTTATGAGTTATCCATTGATGTTACACTTATTGAAAGAACATCGTTTGATGACCACAGGAACTGTTCATAAAAATAAGCCTAAACTTTAAAAAAAATGCTCGAAAAACATAAAGGAGATATTCCCAGTACATTACTTAGACTTCAAAAGGATATCTCTATAGCATTTCACATACTAAAGAAACATAAGATGGTTTATTGATGTCGGCATTACATCATGATGAAGAGACAGATACTACAATTTTAGAAAAAAGAAGCCAGAAATGATTACCTTTTATAACCAGACTAAGGGAGGTGCAGATAAGTCTTTAAGAAAAAATTATATCATGAACCATTTGATATAATTTTTTCTCCAGCAAAATGTTTTAGTTTGGTAATTGATCAACAATTCATTTGGCATTTTCAAATAATTTACCAAATACTGCATGTTTGACCAGCTTCTCTTCATATAAAAATGAATGAAAAATTATCTGTTTGATTTATTTCCAGGTTCAGGTAATATATCTGTGCTAACATAGTGATACGTTACTGCCCATATTCTAGCACATAGCTTTAGACTATATTCCAAAGACAATAATTCCAATGACAAGAAAAGATTCACCGTAGATCACAACTCTGTGGTATATCTTTTCCTGTTAACTGGACTATGGAATTATTTGCCAGAAAAGTACATATTGCGTCCGCAGCATCTAAGTTAAAAGTTTTTTGAAATTTAATTTTTGTTTAAATATATCTACGAATATTACTACTTTAAATATATCTACGAATATTTGATCTATTTTTTAAATATATCTACGAATATTTGATGTTATCACAAATAGAATAGGAATAGTAATGCTGACACACTTTTCACATAAATGAATCACCAGGAAAACCCTTTACCTGTTATGGATTCAATTTATAACAACGGATAATACCAACTTGGCATTGATATGTAATATTTGAATTAAAATACAATTAAAGCATCAGAAAGAAATATAAGGTTTCACGATCAATAAATTAGAAGGCAATCACATTTATAAACGACAAACGAAAATAAATAAGTATACCTGTAGAATTGACGAGTAAATCCAATAATCAATCAGGGTTATAAAATGAAGAGAAAAATTGCCTTATGTTAGGCCAAGTAATTAACATTAAATAGACTACATTGTCAAAGAGCACTTTCATTTTCTGTTAGAATTGAGTAGTAGAAATATTCAATTTGTTTAAAAATGGCGTGTCGTAGTTAGTCAACCGATTTTTATTTAAATTGGAAAATCAGACTACATTAAATAAAATTATTATAAAGAAAGATTTTAGATGAATTATTATTCCCTTCTTATTAATATTAATTTCCAATGCGATTTCTTCGACCAATCAAAACGTTTAAAGGTTTTTGAAGAAAAAGTTAACATTGCAAAATGACAATTGACTTTAGTTCAATGAGTGTCGCTGATTTTTCTTAAAAAAAATTTGTAATATCAAGTGAGTGATTATTTGGAAAATGTCATTCGGGTTAAACTGGTTTTTTCACTGGATGATATAGTTGATAGACAGTCGTTAGTTTCCTGCAATGAAGAGACATAAGACCAGAATCCTTTAAAGTTTTTTTTTAATTTTCTGTGTTTGCAACATATGACTCGACACGAGATTTAACACAACAAAAAGATATAGTGCTTTAAAACGTATTTATTTCTATTTATACAATAGTCTCACTCGCTCATCACCAAAACTTGTAGGAACCTACAATTTCCATGTGAAATTATAAATTATTATAATTAGTCTTTTTTAAGCCTGCGAAAGATATAGTAAGAAATATATGTACTTTGTGAAAAACTTATATTTATAAATAGTTTAATTAGAAATACTATGTACCCTTAAATGTTTATAAGTGGCTAAATATGTACAGAACCCTCATAGTGCAAGTTGTATTCATCTTTGACAGGTTTTTTTAAAGGTTTAATAAAGAACAGTAATTCTTGAGAGCTACTCGTTAATAATTACCGATTGTATATGTACTTTACCTACATTAATTTGTAAGAGTGAAATAAATTTTTTAAAAAATCATGACACAAAAATGGTATCCTTTGAATCTTTACTCTGTAAAACTAAATTCAAACCACCAGTGCTAATTAACATGTCAGTGTCTATGGGTCCGAACTGAAAAAAGAAAATAATTTTTTTTAACGTTTTTATTTAGATCAATTAATGTAAAAATGCTGAAAGTAATCAAATAAACTAAAATAAAGTATTTGTATAGCTTGCAACTGCCAGCACAATTCAAATTTCTTTTCAATCCATAATAAAATTTCTATTTTTGTCTATTAAATAATGTGACACGTTTCTTTTTATGTCATTATTAAATAATTTTGATTCATTACATTTGATTATCACTTACTGTTTTACCACAAGCTACCCTACTAGTAAAAAAGTCTAGTTACTCGTAGACTTCCTGCTAACTAAATACCCTAACTAACCGTAACAATTGGCGCTCTCAAGTAATTAATCAAATATTCCAAAACTCCTCCAAATCAGACCAAAACTCATGTTTGTCAAACTCTACTTCAACCTATTTGTTATTTCTGAGCAGCTTCTTTTTTTTAAACAATCTACAATCAGTAGTTATACTATAAGCGGATGTTTTGAGTGAATCCATTGACAGGTCGAGAGTGACTGCAGCAAGCCATCTACTCCGTAGTCTTTACTGATCCCTACAGGGATATAAGATGTCTTTCTTTTTTAACCTCTTCGTATAATTTCTAGTTTTTAGCTTTTCAGCCAGCTTGTTAGGATGGTTTTCCAGTCTCTCATGGTATTTTTTAGTCAATTTTTGGATTTCCTCCACGACGGTATCCATTTTCAGTTCTTTATGTATTTCAGTGTTCGTAACAAACCAAGGAACACCACTAATTGACTGCAAGATAGCATTCTGCATCCTCTGTATTATGCTTATGTTTGATTTACAAGTGCTACTCCAGAGTTGAATCTCCAGTTGTCCAGTGGCAGATTTCAAAGTTTGAACAAACATAGTTTCTGAACGCAACGCTGGGGGGGGCGTCGTTAGAAGCGCAAGCGGTGCGGATGTTTTAGTAGCCATGGAACAGTGGAGTGGAGAGCACCGCGCTTTTGCCGTCAAAGTGTACATTTCGAGTGGATTTTCGCTGTCTGTAGCACGCCGTCGATTTAATAATCATTACAGTATTCGTCGATTACGTGATTGACCATCGATCAACCTCATTCAGTCATGGGTAGCAAGGTTCAGAGCTACAGGATAAACATTAAATAGGCCCAGGCCAGGACCTACATCATTGGTAGCCACGGATGAAAATGACTTTGAATTAAGAAAAACTTACGCGGAGGTGATGTTGTTGAGATTTTGTACTGCTACCCGGATGGGCAACATATTCTTTAGTGACGAAGCTCACTTTCCCATTGGAGGATATGTGAATAAGCAGAACTTTCGTTACTGGGATGTCCACAAGCCAAGACAAATGCCTAAAGTAACAGTCTGGTGTGCCATGTCTGCATCTACAATCATAGGGCCTTATTTCTTTGAAAATCATCGTGGCCATACTGCAACTGTGAATTCGGAGAGATATGCCCAGATGTTAAATGACTTTTTCAGAGTAGAACTACAGAATAGTCCATCCTTGAACCAAAACACATGGTTCCAGCAGGACGGGGCCACAGCTCACATGGCTAATGTGTCCATGAATGCAGTGCGGCAGTTATTTCCAGAAAAAAACATATCCCGAAACGATACCGTACCGTGGCCACTTAGGTCACCCGATTTAAGCCCATGTGACTTTTTTTTATGGGGATACTTAAAATCCGTTGTTTATAAAACAAATCCGAGCACTGTGACACAACTTAAAGAAAATATTCGAGCCGAAGTCAGTAGGACACCCCAGTCGCTCTGCAAACGCTTTTTAGAAAACATGCGAGCTAGACTCAAAGAATGTGTCAGATTCGATGGCTGCCATTTGGAAAACGTGGTTTTTAAAAAATGAAATCCGCATTTGTTGTTATAAAGTTAAAATAAACCTACTTTGTATTAGAGGTGTAGTTTTTTTTTACAATTTTTCAAATATTGAAATCTGCCACTTTTTTTCACAAGTTTGTTGTCAACACTCAGTTTGCTGTTTCTTCCCATGATCCAGTGTAGGTTCTTATAACAGATATTAAGTTCATTTCTCTTTGTCTTAATATGTTGTTTCCACGTCAGTCGGTGATCAAGATGTATTTCCAGGACTTCAGGACAGTTACCTTTATGTACTGTGAACATAACATGGACAGATTTGCTTGCACTTGCCTGTATCCGCCATCTCTGTAGCCAAGTGGTTATTTCATCAAGGCCCTCTTGTAGCATGTGTGATGCCATGGTAGGGTCAGCGTGGCCTGCTAGTATTGCTGTGTCATTAGCAAATATTGCTGTAGTAATACTTTCAAGCTGAGGTAAATCTGCAGTAAATATTGTATACAAAACAGGCCCGAGGACTGATCCCTGCGGGACTCCGGCAGTTGCTTTGAAAAACCCAGACGTCACATCCGCGTCCTTTGCTTGGAAGATCCCAACAGATATGATTGAATTAGAGACTAGTACTGATGAGGTAGGTTGATTTTTATCTTGTATAGTAACCCCTTGCGCCAGACCCTATCGAATGCCTGTTGAATATCCAGGAACGCCGAGGAGCAGTACAGTTTTTCTTCCAAGCATTTTCTTATTTTATAATAGACTCTGTGGACTTGTTTAGTGGTAGAGAGGTCTTGTCTAAAGCCGAATTGATGGTCTGGGATGACTTTTGCACTATCCAGAATTGGTAGCATTCTGGACATCAAAGACCTTTTAAAGGATTGGCAAAAGACTTATAGGTCTATATGAGGATACTTCATTGGGTAGTTTACCCATCTTGTATACCATAATTACTCGGGACACTTTTCATAATGTCGGGAAGTACTGGGTTCTCAGTATGGCATTAAATAGTGATGTCAGAACCACTATAGCTTTTCTCAGTAGCTGCTTTAGTATTTCTTTGGTATTTTTTTGTCCTGTAGATTAGAAAGGACTCCCCGACTTCCCGCACTGTAAAAGAGTGTGGAGGTGGTGATATTTGGAAATCTTGTTGTAGCACATTATTAATCAATGTCTCATTTTGTAGGTCTAAGCCTGGATTTGGTGAAAAGACTTTTTCTAAGTGCTGAGCAAAAGCATCCACCTTCTCCTGTGGCCAACAGCTATTTTGAGTGGGAGCTTGGCATTGATAGACCCATTGTAGTTTTTAATAAATTTCCACAGTGAATAATTAGTTAAAGCTGAGGCTGTCAAAGATTCTAGTTGATCTTCCAAGGTTTTATTGTTCTATTTGTGTAAAATATCTTTCAGGTCTCTGGATGCTGCGTTATATGCAATTTTGTCCATGGAGTGTCTATTATGATGCCAAATTCGACCGAGTTTTCGTTTGTTGAGTAGGGCGGTTTTGATATTCAGCGTGTAATTGATATGCTTTTCTTTTGTTTTTTGCACCGGAGTATGGATCCAACAAGCTTCCTGAACAAGTGTGTTAATATACTTAGCAGTCTCTTCTATGTTGTCCTGAGTTTTTAACAGGACATTAAGCTGTATACTATCAATGTACTCTCCGAGTAATTCCCAGTCAGTGTCTTTTGTTTGTGAGAGTTTCAGTACTGTCAGATTCTATTATTCTAGAACTTATTGATAAAATGACAGGAGTATGGTCAGGAGAGCAGTCATAGCAAGATTCAGGATTGATGTAGTGTCTTGGTAATCCTTCAGTACAAAAAAGTCGAGGAAGTCTGGGATTTTGTTCTCGTCTGTCGGCCAATACGTAGGTTCACAGGTGGATGACACCAGTAAGTTGTTTTTGTCTACAGTCATTTTCAGCTGCTCGCCTCGTGTTGTAGTAAGTCTGGAGACCCAATACATATGCTTAGTGTTCCGATCGCCGCTGGCAACAAAACAACTTCCAAGCTGATTGAAGTATCAGGTGAACATATGTTCTTTTATTTAATGTTTTGGGGGCCAGTATATCGCCGAGATATTAATATAGCCTGTGCTATCTATCACAGCAATCGTTGTTGCTTGTAAATACTCAGTTTTATAACACGGCATTATGTGATGTTTGATTTTCTTGTTAATTATGACTGTTGTTCCACTGTGTCCAGTGCCATCTGGGTGATTAGTTACGTAACATAAATGTTCCTTGAATTTGATGCTTGAGTTGAGGGTACAATGTGTCTCAGAGACCAGGAGAATATCAATTTTCTGTTCTGTCATATATTCATCATATAAGAATGACTGAAAAAATTGTCTGTTCGATTTATTTACAGTCCTAGGTGATATATTTGTGCTACCACATTTATGATATACTACATGTATTTTCTCGAATTTCTTCACTTTATATTTATTTTGCATTCATAATATCCCTACATTCCTTTATAATTTCTATACCAATTTCAACATTTATCAGCATATGGCTCTGAACTGTATTTTAGAGACTAGAATATTAATTCCAAGAAAAGACTCATCACAGAACATAACTCTTTTCCTGTCCATGCGATTAGATTATGGAATTGAATTTATTCAAGTGTGCTTACAGAATCTACGTTTACAAATCTAAGTCATCTGAAATTGCATTTCCTTGTTTAAATATGCCTACATATGTAACTACTTCAATGTTATCACACGTTTGTTAAATAAATGAACAATTAAGAAAATGTTTACCAATAGTCAACTGCTATTTATAACAATTGAATATACCAACTATACAATTTTCAAATTAAATTACAAAAAAAGCATCAGAAAAAAATTTAAAACTTCCCAACCTATTACATTAAAAGCACATCACTGTCATAAAAAATGTAGAATAATGATGCTCGTAAATATATGTTTAGACCAGACTGGTGAATCCAATAATCAATATTTATTTTCATGTGGGAAGACAAATTGTGATGTAGTAGTGACCACGTCATTTCATTAAGCAGAGTACATTATTGAAGGGTGTTTCATTGTATGTCAGAACTGAGCAGTATAAATAGTGAGTTCGTTTAAAAATGACGTGCCGTTGTTTAGAGGAGTCGATTCAGTTTTTAGTTATGTTACAGTCAATTTTAGGTGTCAACCGGTTTTCATATAAATTAGAAAATCAAACTATGTTAATAAAAGTTATTTTAAAGAAAATCTATAGTTTGGCGTTAATTTTTCTTATTATTTTGAGTACTGTAATGAGCATATGGACTCACTATATCTCTCAACACTCTGAAATAAGTATAATTGAATGGGTTTTTCATATAATTTACTTTATTAATATTATATTTGTTTTATCTATTGACATATTCTGGCAAAAACATTTCTTTGCCGATTGTTTACAACAATTCGATGATATTGCTGTTTATTATAGTTCCTTACACAGAACAAAATGCTTTCAAAAATTAAAAATCATGTCGTTATTGGGTATATTCATTATACTTGCAAGCCACTTGATCGTTTTCACCATTAATAGTATTGAAAATTGGGACTGGTTCTCGATAATTACATATTTCAGTTTATTTACCAGTAGATTGGAACTGCTTCTAATGTGTTTGCTTACATACACCGTTAATGAAATGTTAAAAGAGGTAAACGATTACCTGAATCGTATGAATCGAGAAATATTTCATAATAACATAAACTGCATACCAGACTTAGCCAGAGAGATAATCTGGAATAGATTAAATAGAAATAGCCATTTTGACCTTTCTGGAAATCCCATGCACATATCGATATTACCAGAGGTGTTAACTATAGTAAATAAAGTATGCAATTCACTCAAGAAAATGTTCAATTTGCAGGTATACTCGTATAGTAATAAATTGAAATAAATGAGATATCTGAGAATTATTTTTATTTTAATCAATAAATTTTTAACTTCAGGTACTTCAACTTATAATTACCACATTTTTCAACTCCATTAGTGGCATTCAACTCATTTTGGACTTGTACATTGATGATGTAAGTAAGAATCATATTACAAGTGTCATTATAATCTTGATATTCTGTATAATAGCAATTGATATTGCCTTCTTGACAGTTTTAAATTACTGTTATCTGTAAAATAGTGAATGTCAATTTTATAATTGTATATTTAAATTATTAAAATGTTTAAAATAAAAAATAACATAATTTAAGATATTATTACTAATCAAATAATATTTCAGAAAATATGGTCACAAGAAATGATCAACTTCATCATATGGCTAACAATTTGTCTACTTGTCCTTACCGCTGTCTGTATCTTCAATGATAATTTGGTTATGGAATTTCATGAATTGAGAATAATCATCACAAAACTGAGACTATCTCCTCAAATGTGTAAGTATCTGCATAGTAAGTTTGTTTTACTATAAAAGATGTCGATATTAGTACAAAATGTAATGAATTCTCTAACCTTTGGAAATCCTAAGCACATACCAATTTTACCAGATGTGTTCACTAAAGTAATTATTCTAAATTACATGTGTTATTTGGACTTGAATGGGTAATTATATAAAACGGGATGAATATTTTTTTTTACTTATCTTTTTGTTTATCTATTTTTACCATAACAACTAAATTAGCTACATAGGAAATAAAGTTACTTGATGAGTGTTCAATTGAATTAAGAAAATATTGAATATCGAATATGGTTATTTGGAATATGGAAGTTCATAATCGTCTGTGGTATAATCCACAATTAGACATATGTACAGTTTAGCTACATTAATCTATATATAATCTGTTTAATATAACACAGTGGCAAAAAGACATACTCTAGTCAGTGCCAAAATAATATTGAGTTTATTCAATATTTTAAACCAATCGAACGAAAGTGGAATAGCTAGCACAGTATAGCATAGTCGGCGTCTTCGTTGATCAAAGACTAAATATTTAAAGTGTAACTACTTTTCTGAAAATAATTACCAAATTAATTTGAGCAGTGAAAGCTGAAACCTTACTAGATGCTTATTACAAACAAATGACCCAGTGTAGGGGAAATCAATATGTAAAGTGAACAATCTTGTTAACCAATTAAAAAGTGTCAGTGGGTTTGTCATCATATAATCATTAAGTAAACAAACAATTGTAGTTTTATCATTCTTTTAGACACAAATAACATTATCAAGTACTCATATTTAGTTTATGTTTGACTGCAGTGTAATTGATCTGAGAGTAATATATTTCGTAGCTGTGACTCAAATGTGTCGTATTGCATATATATATGTTTTTATGTCAATTTTTATCTACTAGCCTATGTGACATAGAAAATTATTGGAAATTTGGTTTTAATACATAATAATTGAAGTAGTATACATATTTATGAGATTAGTAATTTATATGAGTTGTGGGCGTAATCTCCGATGCGAAACGACATATTTAAAAATCCATCTTTTGATGTGAAACAATTTCCCAATAGATATTTATGATCGCAGTTGCATGTAGCGACAGTGTCGAAGATTGTTTGGTATATCAGTCATCCGACTACATCACGAATATATATATTACTACAGATACTTTTATTGATGTTGTTTTCATATTTCCTATCTATAACTGGGACACTCACTGCTCTACGCGATACCAAACCCTAAAAAGTATAACTTACTTATGATTAATATATACACATTTATAATCACGTAACTTCATTCTTTCTTGTGTATAAAAATGTATAGAATCCGAAGGGCCCAATCTGTTTTGATAAATAAACCAAAAAAAATATTATGATCTGGATAACCACAAAAATACCGAAATATTATTCCACAAAACTTATATGAATAAAATGACTAGGCCCAAATTATTTAGTTCACTGCAGATAAAGTAAAAGTTCAATGCAATAAGCAACAATAGCAAATGATTTCATAAGATATGTTCTTGAAAAAATGTAGATAAAATGCAATTTACTTAGAGAACTTTTTTATAAACGCTTCCTAAATTTTGCTAGTTTAAAATTCCATTTTATTTGCGAATTTTCACTCTCTCAAATTTATGTAGTAAGCATGGATTAATAATTCGCAATAATTTCATGTATGAGAAAATATTATGGCTACTGTTATATATTCTAACACTGAGGACTAACAATTTATTTACGTTTGGCCAACATAAAATGTTCTTTACCTAGTTCACTTTTCAAGAAGTTCCCTAGCTCGTATTACCAGTTTTTAGTCATTAATGCTCACAACATGAGTATTATATCAAACCTTCAGAGAGCTGACGCATGTTTTTTCTTCTCTGGTTTTAGTTTTACACAAGCTTCTCTCATCCAATGACACGGCTAGATTTTCGTTTGTTAGTTAATAAAAATAAAATTATGCTATTAACCAAAAGTATATCTTTATAAAACGTTTTCAGTCTCCTGATAGAATGCAAGTAAAATTCAAAGTTGTACTTCTAATAAAATTGGGAAATAAATAAAACAAAAAGACAATTTTTTTTTATTTTCAATGTTAGTTAATAGCTTTTGATGTTGCATAAGGATGATTGATTAAGGTTAATTAATAAAAACTAACTTGTTGTTTTAAGAGGTTGATATTATCTTTCTTTTTTAAAATTAATTTTTCGTATTCGTTGTGTTTAAATAAACCAGGCAAGATGAAAGAACATATTCTTTATAAATTTTTTCTTTCATCGACGTTTGGAACACAAAATCTACTGCATGAACAAAACATTGATTTTGGTGAATCCGGAGATTAATTTTTTAAAATTGGCTTGTTAACTCTACCATACGTATGTGAATATATGTAGTAAATTGACAATGTACAACTGTGAAATTTGAAGTCAATTTTGATTTGTTATGCATTTTTGTGTATGGCTGCGCACTTTATTAAGTTTGCAAAATTTTATACCTGTAACACATCTCTTTAAATTGAAGGTCTGTGCTAGATAGCAACAAAGGTTCCATTGAAATTGCCCTGACCACAAATCAAATTTATCATTCATATATTACGTATACACACTTACGTATCGTATACAACGTAAAAATAAATTTTTCATGCCTATTGTATGATTTCAAATTGTACACACATTTTAGTGACATGATATATTATGCATCTAAATTACTGCTATTATTTAAGGTCCATCAATCGATAAAGAATTGGAAAAACTGGAACAAATTGTACATCAGGGCAGTGGTGGAACTTTCACAGTGTGCCAGCTCTTCAACCTGCAAATATCATTGCTGCCTAATTTTTTGAACCTTGTTATTACATACATTATCGTAGTTTTTCAATTATTAGGCTTGCGTTCAAGTAAATAAGTCGCAATTTCATAGCTTTATATCTGATTCATTAATTTATCATTTTAATAATGTTTCATTTATTTGTTATCGTTACTCCGTATTAAATTTTTTTTAATAGAAATGATTTTCTTCTAAGAACTGAGTTGTCATATCTACTCGGGATGTAAATAAAAAATGTCACAACAAGGAAATGTATTGGGTAGAAAACCTGTTGCTACTATATGGGATTTTACCTTTTCTTTGATGATTTATGATTTATTTTTCCTACCCTTTATAAGGGATATTTATCCACTTTTAAAATTTTACCACTGTAATAGAAATAACAACAATTTCATATTTATATATCATTTAAGATGTGAGTTCTGGCACATTACATATTGGTAATAATCATAGATGGTTTATATATGTTGCCGTAGGAACCGTCAATTAAAGTGGATTCACATTTTGCTCTCCGACTATGTCTTTAAAATTTTCAAGGTATTCCGCCTCTTAAGTTGCCACAAATTTTCTATAAAAAGTATTAAATATCTCTATTAAAGTATTAAATATCTGTTTTATATAGCCTCTGTTCTACTGGTAGAACTATTCCTAACTTTTTCTTCATCACTAACTTTTTCTTCGCTTAACGAAAATGGATCTTTCTCCCAAGCTTCCAGAAGCGAATCCTTCCCGTCTTGTGACTGTACTCCGTTACAAATCTCACCTAAAATGTAAATCAAGGAGCTGTAAATTCTTTTATTTGCATTTTAAGTCTAAAATATTCTTTCCAAAAAACTAATTTAGAAATTAGTCAAAAATTTCATTTATGTTGCCAGTGACGTTTGACCTTTTATCATCCACTCCCAAAAAAGCTCAACTCAGTTCGTGACTTTCACTGCACATCTTTTCGTAAATTTAGTTCCCTTATAAAAAATTTTAAATTGACAATATAAGCCGAAATGGGATCAGACAAATAGGAAGAATCTGGAATTTCGTGTAGTACTTGTATGTTAACTGCTTTTTCAAACACACTCCCTAAGCGACCAAATTATTTGTCCACCTCCTTGTTTAACATAAATAATATGGCAATTGTTCGCCATGTTAAAGTCAATTCGTCCGGTGAGGAGAACATGAAAATCACAGAAAGTTGAGGAAGAGCATAGAAGTTCGGTGCTTAAATTTGATACACTGGTCCTTGGTCAACTACAGCACTTTTCATCAAACACGGTGGTCATCATCCCCAACTCATTTTCACGGCATATTCCTCCCTACCGGTGATGAAATGTTAACTCCCTTCAATCCAATGTTTTAAATGTTATAGATTTGAAAATGTTATAAGAAGTGCTATCCTCTAAGCGTTGCTTCAAATATGGTGAAAATCATTTCAGTAGGATCTGCCTGCTGTCTGCTACCAAGACAATGTATATTTCTTGCAGTGGGATTCATAATGCTGTAGACAGGATCTGTCCTGAGTTTGAAAGACAAAGAAAAACTTAAATTCAAAACAAGGAGACAAATCCTATGCCTAAAATATAAAACCCTGCTGTGAGGAAGTCACTTGCCTCATTTACAGCCCAACCCACCACTCACTTTTCTCAAGCCTCTTTACCAAATTTCTTCATTCCCTCTCTTTTAGGTTGCTTCAACAGAAGAATTTAATTCTCAGTATCAATACTGAAAGTTTAGTGAATTTTATACAGACATTGAAAATTGAATGCTGCATTGGGGTGAGTTTCAAAATAATGGCTACAACAATGGCTTGAGAGTTCCATGTCAGATAATAGAACTACAAGCTGCAGTTTAATATAGTTGAAGATAAAAGTAACAGTCTTAATTAATTCAATTGTTTATTTATTTTTAAGAACATTTTATTTACACAAATTTTATTAAAAGGATTATTATAACACTTTATTATAAGAATTTTATTGCAATAAAACATGATACAAATTATTCAACAAATCAATCTGAGATGATTTTGAATTTTAAAATATTTGCAACAATGAAAGTATATGATCAGTTACATCGTAATTGTCACTATATTTAAATTCTTTTTAGTAAATATTGTCAGAGACTCATTAATAATTAGATAAATTATAAAAAGATAATATACAATGTTTTTACATAGCTACATTTTGTTTACTATTCTCCAAAACATAAAAGTTATGCTATTCTAAGGCCGTGGAATATCAAAGCTTTTGTTTGTATATTTGTTCTTGTATTATTAATATGCCACAGATATATTTTTTGATAGATAAGGTTACTGTAGTTATTAGTTAGAGGAATTAACATTAAATATTATGTATTTTAAATTTACGTAATTATATTTACCTAACAATGTTTATTTTTCAAATAAAATTAGTGATGACGATAAATAACACTTTGTTATAATGGAATACATCATATAAGAAAAATATGAAAAAAAAAATGAGGGACGTAAATAAAAATATCGGTATTCTAGCTATATTACATATATGAATATAGATAGTCGCAGCTCTATTTTAAGAAAGAATATACAATTCTATGGAGAATTGTCTTAGGCTTTCTAGTGGTAGCATTAATATTAAAGTAATGGCTAATTTTTAATTTACTGTTGGAACTATCAAAGAAAAAAAATATTCGCTAATTCGCTGATAATTGCGTCAGTATTTAAAGCATTTATTAGAAATAATAAAATTTAAAGGACATTTCATTAAAACAAATTTTGTAATAATATGTTATTACCTTAAACATATTATGTTCTTTTTAACCTTAATTCTATTTGTTCATTTATGTATAAAACAATTACCAGATCTTTTTGTGTATAATTACCATTTTATTTTGGAAAATTGAAAATAAAAATATTGTATTGTCATTTTGTTAAATTAAACTATTTACTGTCAATATTTTTTGGCGTCAGATTGCATTGATGCCATAATACAAATATTAAAAGGGATAAACGTGGGACTTATGAATCAAGACATATTTTGTTATAATATTGTGGGGGTCAGTAATGGATTATACTGGAGTAGCTATTATGATGCTTCCAGATATAATATGTAAATATATGTAAATATATATATATATATATATATATATATATATATATATATATATATATATATATATATATATATATATATATATGCGTATATATATATATATATACATATATTTTTTTTTTATATGTATATGTATGTATGTACATATATACAGATTTTATCAAATATATTTGTTACGAAAAGATGATCTTGTACATTCACAATGTGTGTATGTAATAGTAATATTAAAACTATTGTTATATTTATGATTTCTGTAATAAAAATTAATAGGATTTTTCTTGGAATAATTGCCGACTTTCCGTAGAATGTTGTATTTAATTGAGGACAATCAAATTCTTTGAAAAAAAGTGAATTCTTTAAAAGCAAAGAAAATGTTGTCCGTAAAAAATATTCTGGATAATGACTATTTTCATGAGAAATGTTTAACTTTGTTGTTCTATGGCTGACAATTTGTAACGGTGTACTTAGAATTGTTAGTATCGTCAATTAGATGTTTTCTTCTAGAATTTCATCAATTGAGAATAACCATCACAAAACTAGGATTCTCAATTCGATTTGTAACTATTTATTTTTGCAGCTCTGCTGTCACATTTTGCTTAACACATCAATTTTGTGTCATACTAGTAGTATCATCTCACATTATTCAACAGCAGGTCAGACTCTTTTTCAATAATGATAAGATTAGACCATGTAAAGTTTTACTTACTTGATTAGTGTTTGATATGTTTTAATGCAATTTAGAACAGTTCGGTTACGGTACAATATATGACTAGGTATAAGGAAAGGAATCTGCGGCTAAAATTTTATTAACTATCCCTATACAATTGTTTGTCTGTAAGTCAATTTGTAAACTTCTATAGCTTATATGACAAGATCAATTTTTATAAACATTGTATAATGGATACAAATTATGTTTGCGTAAATAATAACCTATGTCAAACTTAGATGTTATGAATTACACCAATCTTTATAATCAAAAGCCATCTAAAAATTTAGTATTTAAAGTGATACTTCTTCTCGTTGAAGTTCTGTTTGCAATGAAACAGAGGATGATAACGGATACATGCATGGATTTTATTTTACTTAATTTATAATCGTATAAAACCAGTATTTTTATTTGCTTTTCATATACTTCTGTTAGATAAACACAGCGCATGAATTAATTTTTTTATAGGTAACCACAATTAGTAAGCAGCAGAAATAATAAATATATACTTTTGTATGTCCGAAATAGACTAGGATTATGTGGAGGTTTAATTTAACAATATATTTTTTAACACAAATAGATTAGATTAAAATAAAACATTACAATGTTGAAATAAAACAGGTTAAAGAACAAAAACACCAAAGAAATGGACATTTTATTGGATGTAAATAAAAATGGTAGAACAGTATTTACATTGAATGTATAAGTATATATACCATGTAATATTTAAAATATTCAGACAAGTAACCAATGAGCTACTTACTGGATAGTTGAAGGTAGGAATAAAAGTTAATGCAACATATTCATATCTAATTCAGTGGTACTAATTTTTTAATTGTTAGTATTAAATTTGGAAATGAATTTACTACTGCATATTGTTACTACGATTAGAATTTTCTAAAATAGAAATGCCCACAAGCTTGCAGCATTTGTCGTCACTTATTATGAATCAAAAAATTTAAGTCATAAATTTCATATTAAGTAAAATTATGCATTAAGTGAAAATCTTGTTAGTCTTTATATTACACTAGAAATGTAATTTTTATATTTTCCACTATTTGTTTCCACTATAACTATTAGGTTTTCAACTATAAAATTTCCGCTTTAATTTTGAGAGGTTAAAAACAAAAATGTGTGAAAGCTCCATTTTGGTCAATTAAAATACGAACGTCAAAAGAGTATGGACCTAAAATATATTAAGGAGATACCAGCCTTGAAATAAGTTTTCCCTGGTATCTATTTAATTAATTAGTGACGCATTTCATAAGACTATTCATTTTGATAAAGGATTCGATGTCATTTATTCAATCAGCTCATTTTTACAGCTGATATAAAAATAAGAAACAGATTTAGAGACATATTAAAAAAATGTTGATAATGTGCACTCTGAACAAATAGTTTGGGTAACAATATAAATGCAGACCCTTCAGTGGCATTACCCAATCTAAGCCACGTCTTGATTCAGCATATTTAAATTAAAAATAATTTATATACTTGCCACACTGAACAAAATTACAGTCTACTATGGCCAATGTTAGTGATTATACTGCACACATAAAATGGTTATTTTGTCTGTATCTGGCAATTTCTCATCTTACCTTCATGATACTTGTGAATGTGGTTTGAATAGCGTAAGTATGAAATTGATAATAGGTAGGTTTATGTGATTTAGTGCCTATTGAAAACTTGAATAAAATATTCATGTAATTTTGGTACATGTAAGCTTTATAAAAAAATAAACTGATTAAAAATGCAACCAAACTGTCAATTACTCTAATAAATGGGTTATTTAATTTGTGGTAAAGTTATTGTTAATTATTGGTAGAATTAATAAATGGTAGTTTAAACTCAAAAAAAACTGTTTAACTCTTAAATATTGTATCGAAAATTAAGTGAAATGATTTGCAACCATTCCTGATGGCAAAAAAATTTGAGTTTTTTCGACTCCAATATAAGAATTATAAGACCAGGTATTGAGAGTAGAATTGAAATATGTATTAACTCTAACAAACTCTTAAAGATATATGTGTCTTGTAATGTTAACACATATTTGTATATCGAACATATAGCCTTTTCCATGAATTTAAAGAAAACATTTTAGGTTTATCAATTCTTAGATTATAAATTTTTTCGAATAATGTCTATAGTAAAATAATCTTAATGAAAGGGTTGACAAAAGAAAATATAATGCTAATAGAATATACTAACACAAATTTTAATTAAATTACTGCCCAGTGGTGATTATTCAGTTTCTAATCAAATAGCATCCCATGTTACCTGAAACTCAACATTGGCTATGAATAATACACATATTCTTTTTACATCCGTGTATAGATAGATCACTGCATAGTGCTTACGTTCGTATTCTGCATCCCGTCATCTAGTGAGAATACTTTTTGTAAAATGCGTAATGTGTTTGACCAGTCTCTACGCTTTCTATTGATTATGAAATATGTATTTAATAAGGTAATAATTATAGCATATAGTAATAACTAATTTGATTGAGGCTAAATTTGTAACATTCGATTAGACTTTTCATTTCGTTATTTATCAGTTAATATATTTTTATACTTATAATTTACACACTAATACACGACAATATAATTGCTAAAGTGCGAATTGACATTGTTAAGTACATTATTTTTACATTGTTAAATACATTATTTTTATTTTATATAACAACTTGAATTCATCTGTTTCAGTAAATACCATGTTGCGCTCATGAGTACTTACAGAGTAGAAGATCCTATTCAGAATATACAGCAGATATTTGTTACAACAATTTGTGGACTACCAGATAATATATTATAGTAGACAAGGTCTAAATCTACAATATGACAAGTTTTCTCTGTTATTTTATCTATAAATTTTATTCGTGAAGAAAGTTGACAATTAAAAATTATCTACATATAAGTCACTTTTAGGAAAATTATAGCTAGATTTTTACAACTGAAAAATATGTCATTTATGTAGAAATAAATTCCAGCCAAAATAAAAATTAAATCAAATGTATCACCTATTATTGAATTAAGAAAATTACATGTATATGTCTGAAAGAAATTTTACATTTGATATAAATTGTAATTAATTTTATTGATTTTAAATATTTTACTTTTATTTTGAAAGACATATAATAACAAAATTGAATATATTACTCGTGACAACACATAAAATTAAGTTTTGCACAATATCAGTCAAGAGTGTCTAAAATATAAATATTCAATAAACATGCTATATATTTATTTCTTAGTAAATAATCTACATCAAATTAAATGATTCATTAACACAAAAAATATTTTAAATGATTGCTAAAAACATAATATTGACATCGTTACACATATTCATAATGTCTACAAAGTTATGAAATATTATATAATCCCCTAGGTGTAAAGTGGGAATGAATTTTTCTGCATACCCCTTTGTAGGGTACCTTTGAATAGGTTTTTTGAAAATAGTAGGGCTGAGAAATATTAAGTTTAAAGTTGTCATCTACATTTCCCAAACCTTATCAGCTAAATCGCTATTTTCGAATAACTGAAAGTATTCACAATAGTAGTATATACGAAATAAAACAGAAAATGACCACAACTGTGTTTACTTTACTAGTTTACGAGTAATAATTGACGAACTTATACATGTAGTTGGGTTCGTAGAAAACTCATAAAAATTTCATGGAAATGACTTATATCTGGTGCAAAAGAAACTTATTTTAAAGTATATATATATTATATACTTATTTACGTGATGAGAAATGATATTTTTATTTGTAAATAATTAACTATATACAACAAAATTTTTAACGGTATTTTACCTTTAACATTTTTACATTAAACAAATTAAATATAAACCCTTTTTGAGGAAATTAGTATTTTTCTATAACATAGATTCAAATACTCAACCTTGTATTGTGGCATGAAAATTGAATTAGAATATTTTGTGTTTTTGCTTTGGATCCATACACACTGACAGATGTTAATTAATGCTGTTGATATGGAGTTAGATTTTTCCCATTTTATTTCTCGTTACATTTTAATGTCATTAAAGTAAATATGCAATCGGCCAGTATTAATAATAACTTTCCAAAAAACAAGCCTCTTCACAAAATGTTCCCCAGAGTTTAAATTTAATTTAAATAAGATCCATGACGCAGTCAAAAATCTTCTCATGTAGATTGTAGGAATTCATTCTGTGCCAGAAAAGGTAATAAGAGAGCACTTCATTCTTCATAAGCCTTTATACCTTATAGCTTTTAAACCAATCAGACGTGGAATTGAAATTTTACAATGAATTTGGGTGTAAGGTAGTGCTCTTCTGAGGTTCACCACTGGCCACTGCACACTTTACCAGAAGTGTTTTAAAGCTATTTTGACACTCCTATTACTCAGTTCCACCAAATGGAAGTCTGGTTCATGTATATCAAGGGATGAATACCAACTTAATATGCATTCCAATATCAGGTTTGTGTCCATAGTATAGTACAGTATCAAATATAATAGTATGAAATATTTAATGTCAAAAAATATAAATTTTCTAGCAAACAATTTGCTCATTTGTGCAGTTACTGACAGGTTATAGAAATTTTTATGTGTTTACAGTATCAATAACAGAATAATTTGAGAATAGTTAGCTAGAAACACAAATAAATTTTATGTAGCAAATAATTTCCATACATATGTAGCTGGTTTCTATGGTTTTACATATCATATTGTAACAACAGCTTCTATAAGATATTTATATATAAACATATATATATATATATATATATATATATAAATATATATATATATATATATATATATATATATATATATATACATAGGTATATATAGTGTAAGTGACTACTTTTGACAGCAGTACTTCACCAACACCTTTCGCACCATCTCACCAATTTTCTTCTTATACCAGACTTACAGAAACTACATTAATCTTTTGGCAAGCGTTAAACGTAAAATAGCTCATTTCATTACCCATTTAAAGTATGTCATTTTTTTAGCATGAGTATATAAAATAGTTTAAAAGACAATCTTACTATCACGGTTATTTTTCATAATTTTGGCATTTTGAAATTCGGGTATCAGGTGCTGAGAAATATAAATAAATCAATTATAGAATTGACAAAAAGTTATAAATCCATTAACATTCATAAAAAGCATTATGTCGATAAATTTTTATGATACTAGTTAATGAAATAATGAAAAACTTAAGACTTATCTGATACTTTTTGAAGTTTGTTACTAATTTTAGATTCATATGACTAAAGCAAACTGATAAGACGAGAGAACCAAAAAAATTCATTTATAAGTACACACACAGGTTTTCTAGCAAAAAGAAAAACACCTGAATATAAATAAAATTGACGATTATATTTCTAAGAATAATCACCCGTATGTGTTTGTATATCTTACGACCTACCAAGGTAAAGTATTAGAAACAATTACAAATGTTAAGATCTCAAGGTTTATGTCTCCAGCACTAAAGTTTAAATCATTCAGTTGAACAACAGGCATTTGGATGAAACATTTTGGATGAACTTGTAGGTCGATAGACTTCTTGTCACCTTCCTGTCACATCAGCTGTGATACCAGCTAGGCACAAAGTTGCCGTTCATTTAGAGTTTGAAATGTTTTAAATTTGATTTATTCAATTCCAAACATTTTGACCAATAAACATTCCATTTTATGCTATTTGTCGTCGTGTCATTTGCTTCTTTTTTACAGTTATTCTCAAATATAGATTCTTTACTAATTTGTCATTCACTTAAAAAATACATTTTTTTCCAAACAGACAATTATAGTAGAATTTGATGCTAGTAAATTTTTAAACCAAAGTAAACATTTTTATTTTTAAAATGTTTAAAATTTTTTTTTCTGCAACTTTAGTACATCACTAAAGAACAGCCCTTGATTTCTAGATGATTTATTTTAAACAGAATACATTATAATTATAATGGCTTGTTGTCTACACTTATTTAAGATCACCAATTATATAAAATAGTTATTTTTAATGTAACAAAGAACAGACTTTTTACTATAGTGATTTTGAATTTGCATTATGTGTTTGTTTTCCAGTAGATGAGTGTATTTATAATTGGTAAGCATGCAGCCATAAGCAAATAGTTATTAACTGACAAATAAATGGAAAATCATATAACATTGTACTGATATGTGTTAAAAATTACATTTATGGAATTGTGTTCTAAAATTAAACATCCAAACATAATTATTTGAATTCCACATATAGACATATTTGGACATTAATTTAGCTCATTGGGCTAATGTCACATGTACACTGTTTGGATTTAATCAAGATTTTTCCCAGTGTAAGTGAATATCCTAAAATAGCGGTTATTAAATTAGCAATACTTTTTTATTTATCAATATGTCTTCTGGAACAGGTGTGCCAATACAACACATAAATTATAATTGACGTATTAAAAAACTGTCATTGGTAGGATAGGAAAGACAAATTCAGGAAACTTTATTTGATTTAAGTGACCCTAAACGAAGTTACTTTTCTGGGACTGTATGTTTTTATTCTCAAAAAAAATAATTGGATTCTGAAAATGATTCTAATCAATCTACACTTGATTATTCTGATCATTATTAATTTCATACTTTGAATTTGGATGCGTATGACTGAAAACAAATTGAACAAATGAATGCTTAGGTGACTCACAAATTGTTATAATATACAAGTGATTACAAATCATGGTTCTTTTTAATGTTGCAATACTTTGTACTGCTTATATTGATTCTGAAGAGAATTCTGATCAATCTACATTAATTTCGGAAAAATGTTTAACTTCCACTTACCTAAACACAACTTATCTGCTCCATCTAAAGGAATTACATACTCTTGATGATATCTGTTTCATTAATTATGCTCCCAATAATAAATATAAAAGTGCAAAAATTGGCTATTTCTGAATACAATCGATTAAGGAGGACCTACAGATAGGATTTTCCTTCCATATGATTTAAGAAGATCCCTCTAAAAATAGTTGATATATAATATTGCTAACATTTAATATAACAGAGTCCTGGAACAAGAAAGGAATAAAAAAAGGAAAAGTTAAAACCTGGATAAAAGATTCATTATGGTATCGGTGTCAGTCATCATATTTTAAAGAAATTCGGCAAAAAGAAGTAACTATTAAAATATTTCTTTTAAAAGGGCCAAAGTTAATATAAATAGCAAGGTTTACCTTAATCGGGCCATTAGTCCTTGAACTATCGTCGACCAAGCAATTCAATCGGGAAGAAAGTGAGAAGTATAGAGAAAATCGAGTACCAGCATGTTATAAAGTTATTTATGAAAAAAATTGTTGGCAAAAAGAATTGGTTCAAACCATACTAGAAGAGTTGGCATTCATTTACAGGGACTCCTACCTAAGTAAAACAATGATTTATAAGTGGCACAGAATCTTTAAATAAAGCAGGGACTCACTTGAAGATGACCCGAGGCCTAGACAGCCGATCAAAGTGACTATTCCAGTGGTCATTTAAAAAGTTAAAAAATTGGTATCGGAAGATGTTAGACTAAAGAAAAAACAATTTGCAGAAATGGTTGGAGTATTGGATATAACCATTTTTTAAATTCTTCACGATCATTTTGGGACAAATAAGATCAGCACCAGGTGGATGCCGAGAATGCTTACTCTGCCTGAAAAATAACACCGCGTGGAGTATTCTCGTGTGGTTTTCGACCTCTGTAGTGAAGAAATGGATGAACTATTGAGTCGAATTGTTACTGAGGATGCAGCTTGGGTTCATCATTATGAACATTAGTTCAAAATTGGCACAAAAAAAGCACACAACCACCCAAGAAATTTAAGGTATCACAGTCGGCTGGAAAAATAAAAGGCAAAAGTGTTTTGGGGTTCAGAAGGGTTTCTGATTAATAGATTATAAAGATAAAGGCATCTCCATAACTGTAGAATACTATTTTTCAATTCTAGAGCAGTTAAAAGAAAAAAGAAGGGGAAAATTATTCTCCTTCTGAACGATAATGTGGTTGTGTTCACAAGTCATAATGGAATCACCTGTAGTCCTGACCTGGCTCCCAGCAATTATTACATATTTCCAAAGTTAAAAAAGAAATTTTCAAATGGTGAAGAAGTGAAGGACGCAGTTTCAGCGTACTATTCGAAAAAAGATAAAATATTTTTTTAATAAGTTATACCTATTATTGAAAGATCAGAAAAATGTATTAGAGTAGCAGGTGAATATATTGAAGAAAAAATAAATTTGTATTTTTATTCTCACTTCTTACTCCCCCATTCTGCGAACTTAAAAGCACCCCCATAATTTTGCATTGTTAAATAATATGTACCCCTATATGTTTTAGCGAGCACCCTCAAAGCTATTTTCAGTGTGGGACGAGTTCCTGTGTGAAATGGTCCTGAGGACTTAGCAGTCTAAGTCGTCGCCATTGTTTTAGTATCATGTGTTAAATAATAAACTGAACTTTTCCAACATGTTTTGTATTTACTTTAAAGATACTGAAAAAAGAAATTAATATTAATACACCATCTGTTATGGTAAACATCAAGTCAATATATAGGCTATATGATCAGTGTCAAACTGGCCATAGAGGCAGAGAAGTATTTGCCTCCCCTGGTCCTAGCTATCTGTCCTAGCAAACCAGGTTCTGGCTACAAGCAAAATATTGCATACAACATACAAACAAAGAGCTTAAGAAACATTGAGATAAACTCAGAAACGCATATAAATTGAAAGTAAACCGGGCTTGTTGAATTATTGCTTGTCAAAATTATGATTAGTCAAAATTATGATATATATTTAATATTTATTTGGCCAGCCTTCAACAACTGGCAAGTCCAGTTAAAATCTTAACATTTTCAGACAAGTGAAATGAAATAAATGTCGCATGTAATTGATTTGCACAATAGAATAGGGCCAATGGTTTTTGTTTATCAAAATATTGTTAAAATTGATTGAATGCAAAACATAAATAATTGGGAAAATTTGTTATGAAAGAGAATCGTAATAAGCTTGAAGGATTTCATGTTTAATATTAGAATTTTTATGAAGTACTTAAGAATTAATTGATTAAAAGTAATAATCAATATCGGAATGATATTTTTCTTGGAATGATTTTTTTAAAACTTTTATTCCAATAAAGAATCGTGTATCCAATATTCGGATACACAATTCTTCTTTCACAGTCCTATGAGTCAGGACATGGTCATCGAATTATTTGTTTGCCATATTATAACTGCGAATGCAATTATTATATGCGAAAAAAGTTGATTTTTTGCCTTCACTTTAATTTTTACCTAATCTTTAAAACTCTTTAAACTATTGCATGTTTTTAAGAATTACAAGAAGAAAATCAAACTTAGTTGATAGTTTTATCAATTAGAATTACAGTGTTGCAACTTTATGAAGAGCTGTCATACATCAGTACCATCACTCGTTGCCACTAGTATAATATAAGAAGTTCTTCGTCACATAAGCATTGACTTGTTTGATTTATTTTCAGTCACACACATACAAACTCAAAGTATGAAATTAATTTATCTAGATCTTTATTATTTCTATTTTTAGTTACTTTGTTTTGTATTAATTTATCTAGTTATTAATTTACTATGTTATTTTTTTAAATTGATTTTATCTAGTTTCGAAAAACACAAAAATAAAAGAAAGACTGCACCAAAAACTAGCTTCAATTCCGATGTAGTCTAGGCTCCCTTTCACATCTATATCTCAAAAGGCAGAAAGCTCTCAAATTCAAAATGAAGTCAATAACTCAACAGAACCATGTAGGAAACTGAATTTACACAACAATTTGCACAGTGCACATAATATTTATTCGGAGTGGCTCTAAAGTAATGAATCTCTATAATTTGTTATGTTGTTGTTGATGCATTCGGTAGTAGAATTTACTACAAGTGTCACAAACAGGAACTTTGGTTCAAAACAGAATCCATTTCATATTCCCTATATTTTTCATATAAGACTTTTTATACTGTTTGCATGTATTTTATTGCAGACGGCATCAAAAAGGGTGAAGAAGAAAGAATTTTATTTCTTGATGTGGTTACTGCATCAAAAAATATATCTATGAACAACTCACCAGGCGTGAGGAAATTCACTCTCATCAGATCGTTATGGGTGCCCTGCTGATAATAAAAAAGAAAAGAAGTGTTGAACAATGAATTAGCCAAAAAAATTCATGATAGATTTCAAATGGAAAATTCGTTCAGAAAAGAATATTATTAGTATCTAACCGAGGCATTTTAATAAATTTGTGAGTAAATTGGGAGAATGTGATACTGTAAATGAAATGTTGGTGAAATTTAGAGAAATTATACGCAGAAGCATAACTCTGTGTACTAAGAAATTATTCTATACTCATATTTAACCTTTCCACTGCAGCTACGCTTGCACAGACTATTTGTTAGTGGTAGTGCCATCAATATTTAACTGTATGGTGGTAGCCAGTGGCTTCATATATTGACTTTTTAGTATACTTCACTTCCTTTTGCAAACTCTAAACAATATGACAGTAATAACTTTTCCACATAAATTTGCTTAATGGCTTTTACATGAAACAAATGCAGACAGCCAAAATTTAAAAAAATGTTCAATTTCCTCCATATTCCTTATTTACAGATTCTCAAATTCAGTTTTTGGATGCATTTGCCAATGTGCCATTTGTAAATAAAATATAATTTATACTCATTGTGGCACAATTAATTTGTGCACTCTGTGATGAGAACGATGTGTTTATATTTACAGACGTCAGTATTTTCCTTCTATTAAACGAAATTATAGTATCATGTGGGTTGGAGTAATTTACCAAATAAAGAAGATTAATATGTTTGTTTCTCACGAAACAACGATTACAATAAAACTGAAAAGAATTAAATCACCAATTTGCATTTGCATAAATACAGAAATAAATAGTTAAGGGACAGAACCAAAACATCTCTTAATTTTTACGGTTCTGTAATCGATTGGTGAAAATGGAACCCTCATAATTTTGTTTAATCTGCCTGTTCATCTGTCCATCCATAGGCCAAGGTACAATAATTTTTTAATATAAGACCCATTGTGTTGAAAGATTAACGAATACCGTGAATTCACGTAAATAAACGGAAGTCAAATACAAAGGAATTTGTTTCATGAACTTTATTTGATTACCAGCGGCAAAAGTGAAAACTTGAAGTAGCTTTCAGATTTAATTTTATAAATTTTACCGATTTACAAGGGAAACTAAGCTAAGGTCTCGTTTATAGCAGATTAAGTAGGTTTTAAAATTTATCATAGTTCGTGAATAACATAATTCAACGAAAATATTTTAAATTTAATTTTTATTTATCTTCTGCTCTTTTTAAAATGAAAGACATGTTATTTAATGAAAGGTCGTACTATTTAACTTTGTGGTAGCTTATCAAAGGTGAGAATTGTTTTTTATTGAAATTTTTAGATTAAATTAAAAATTTGAATCGTGTTAATGCTATTGAAAATGTATTGAAACATAAATGTTTGATGTTTACACAAAAATCCATGAGACCGATGCGAATTTTTTTTATTGTGATGGATATATTTATAATTAATTTTATTACACATTTGTCATAAGCTCTATGTAAAACAATTTATAGTTATTAATATTATGTTTTGTAACCTTCAAACTGTCCTTATAATAATATATTAAATTTATTTACAGGAAATTTTAATATCAATATGTATATATTGATATAAAAGTTATGGAGAAAATCATGCATACAGACGATCAGATGTGATTAGGACTTTGTTTTATAATATTTCTCGATACAAAAATTATCTGTATATAACAAGACTGAAAATGTTTTTCTACGTTTTTCATTAGTAGATGGGTTGATTCATGAAAAATGTTTAAAAGTATGATTTATGAATATTTCTAAAAACCTATGACGATGAATGTCGTTGATGTTGAAAAATAAACATTTCTCGGAGTGTTTAAATCATTGGAAATAGGGAGAAGATTTTACTTTTAAAATATTTATAATATTAAATGACTAGAATTAGTGTAAGATATCCTAAACTGGAAAAAACCAGGATGTTGACTATACAACATTAACAAAACTAAGTAGTAGCAGACTAAGCTTTTAAATTTAATCTTTTTAGTACCTAGGTTTTTTACTCATATATACTTAAAAGTGCCAAAGAAATCTTTTGTTTTTGATGTCATTTACCCTTGTCTCGAAAAAAAACTGTATTTCTTCCAAAAATTATATAATTTTAATAATTTTTTTTGGTGTTTCCTTAATAAAAACTTGTACAAGGATAATGAAATACAAAGAAAATTATGGAAATACATATTGTGAACAAAAATTATAATAAAAACTGAAATCAAGATTACATCATATTTTCGCAGTCCAGTACATCCTCCGTATCAGAAAAATAATTGTTATCATCACTATTATCACTATCACTTAAAATTTGCATTACGCGAAATTGTGAGCGCACCACAATGTCCCCCACTATCACTTTCTTCACAACTTGAAAAACAATCATTTTCACTCGAATTATTTTATGTAACGGTTAAACATTTTTTGTAACAATTAAGAAAAAAATCAAAAACTTTTTTTAAATATAACTTTGATTGAATTTTAATGCTCTCAATGATGATGTTACAAAATAGAAAATTTTTAATTACGAGTATGCGTTTAAATAATATCGGCCTTTAATTTAAATAAAGTAGACTACTCATAGACAATGAATATTGATAAAATGGAGTGAGTGCATTGGAACATGTACAAAGTAGGCATACTTTAAAATTGTTACAGGTCCACTGAGATATTTTTATTTAAAAGCTCCAATTTAATGCTGGTATCTAGAAGGTTTAGCATGCAGCTGGAATACTAGAGGGAGGTGGACACATTTCAAGTCAACACTTCAAACTCAATATTATTTTAAAGATCCTGTCCAATGACATTCCTCTTGATAGGACACATAAAAAATAATATCTTCACTTTTCGTAATAGTATCACAAGTATTTCTTGTCTTGCTAGAGAACTCAAAAGTGAGAAATCTCACAAAAAGCAAAACAAAAATCATTAAAATGTCTAAATTTCTACAATACAGTGAAATAAGACAAAATAAATATCTCCCATCTTATACCTCACACCTCTTTAAGGCCTGTAAGGAATTTTTTTGTAAAACTAACAGTATTTGAGATATAACACAAGAGTTAGCCTTTTTTGGAGTCTAATCAAGTCCATATTCCTGATTGAGTTTTTATGTATGCTACTTGTGTTTTGGGGCGTTTTGGGACTTTTGTGGTCTTCCTCAAAGAATAATTTGTGTTGCTGGTTGACGTCAGTTTAGTGAGGTAGGATTGCGGATATTCATTTTTAAATTTTTTGCTTAGTATTTATAGCTTTTGTGAGGATTTATTGAGGGCCTAATTATTTCTAAGATACCCTGTCATATACCATATTCTGCAAAGCCTTCGTCAGTTCTGGATTTTTTCTTTGATAGACACTAGATATATGTGTATCTCCTTTACTAGCCCCGTTTTACGAACAGGAGCTGATTTTTATATGAATCATTATATTTAACCCTTGTTTTTCCACCTTTTCAGTGGTTATTAATTACCAATTAGTGTTGTTATTGTATATTGTGGGATTTGATAGAATTTCTTAATGTCGATATTTAGAATTATTGAAGACAGATCAATAATTGATTTGTTACTCTTATTATTGGTGAAGATATTTCCGGATACTAGAGGAAATTGGTTAGTGAATAATGCATGATATTAGATTCGGTCAATATAGCTGTTTTTACATGCGTGTTGCCAGACGGATGATTAGCAGTACATACTGTGTAGTTTTTTATTAGAAATATAACTATTGGGTATAAATATGTTTTCGGATAAGAGTGCAGTATCAAGTTTTTCAGTGCAGAATATTTGAATAGCCGGTAGTTGGTGTATTTATTCATTACTTTTACCATTAATTATGTTGGCATAAGTTTGGATAGTCTGTCTGTATCCATTATATCTTCTGGGTTGTGGTGGGATTTCTTCACTTTTTCGGTCAGGTTATTTGAACTCTTTTCTGCGGCTTTTTCGGGTTTATTTTTAGTATATGTTCTTTATATTGGTTATATTTTGAGCACCCTCTGTAATTTGCTGGATGTTTCCCTTAGCAATTTACATAGGTGGCTACTGTGTCTTTACTTCAAGTGAAGGAGGAACTGGGGTGATCTTCTCTGCATTTGACAAATCTGAATAACCAACAGAACTAATTCTTAGAATACCCAAATATTTGGCATCAATACCCAAATATTTGACATTGCAGGATCTCTTTTTTCTTATAAAATATTTCAAATGATACTTTAGGTTGATTCAGTAGTTCCAGTTTTAAAATATCTTTATTCTTGGATTTAAGTTCTAGATTCACGTAAAATAGTGTTAGTTGTTTTTTGAGGGAGCACAGAGTACATTCACAATTTGTCGAACTTCACGTCCATGTTTGGTTAATCATTCAGCAATTTCTCACAGACCGTACAGAGTACTGCGTAGTTTTCATTCAGATGAATGTACGCCACGAACCACGCAGTACAACTCATACATAGTTATGAATACTTCCATACTTGCAGGCCTAATTTTCACTATATATTCTGATTGGTGTGTGGCCAGAGTGTACTCTAGTTTTTGCATTTTCTTTTTCTTCTACTTGCTGACTGACTGCTTAGTTTGAGCAGATACTATGTTGAGAGGTACTTCATTTATTACCGCTTTGAAAGAGTTGCTATGGATTAATATGAATGGGTTTTGAGTTTAGATTTGTACTGTTATAAGAAATATCCATGTTGTTTCCATGAGTAAAGTAAAAAATCACTTAGGCAATATACCTTTCCCTGAGAAGGCAGAATACAACTATGTTTGCCATGTCTGCAGAGGTTATAGCTAGAGACTGGTCTTCCTAGCAGCCATTGATCCAATTGGAGCCTGACCTGTGAAGAGATGTTTCTTCATCATGGTTCAAGTATTAAAGAGAAGACCCCCAAACTTTGACATACATTTAAGGTTTAGGGTGTGAATATGTTTTTTCCTACCTCTTTTGCAGGATGTGTCTTGGCCTGTGCAGTTGAGCTAATTAATCACTGCCCAAGACTCAGCTGCTGTCAATTCATTTAGTGCCACAAGGGTGAGTATGTGCTGGGTAATGGTTAAGCCACTCCTGCAATCACAAAAGACACCACTCCATTTTATAATAACAACAAAATGTTTGTTGTATTATGAACTTTGTAAAGTGTACTGTACACCCGAATGCAGTTTACGTAGGGTTACTCCTTACCGTATTTCAAAAATTTTTATTCATACAAAAAATATTCATGTAACCAAACTTGTGGCGAATTTTATGCTCATTGAGACATTGGTATTCTTTCCATCTTCAGAACGTCAAACAATGGTCTGTGCTTATTTTCAACATTCCTCCTTTCATTCTGAGGCTTAATTCTTATTTGACTGCACTAATATCTGACTAACATCCACTGCACTATGTGGAATTTGAAAGCAAAACACTCAACACAAACTGCTAAAGAAATAATAATATTCTAAGATACAGATAACGTTAACCAAATTGAATAGAAGTATTAATTAGAAATTTGAGGATACTGATTGGTTTCTGAGAATAGCAAATGGCTCTTTTAAAATATCTAAAAAATTTTATTAGTTTAATTGAAATTTCAGCAGTACACAGAAAGACAGATGAGAAGGGAACTTTTTCGTAATATGGTATCCTTATGACAGAACGGAACCTTATGTAGTCCATCCCTTTGTCTGTCGACACCAACTATTTTTCTTCAAAACTGTTCCGTGTAAAAATTTGAAAATTTATGTAATTATGAACTTTATTCACCCATTTATTTTACAACAGTACAAATTCCCAAAATATTTAAAAATTTTGGAAGAGACATGAATGGTTTTTCAAAGGAATGAATAAAATGGACCTTTTTAATCCCATGCATTTTTATGAATATTTGGAACGAAAAATGACTATAAGTAAAGGCTGTGATGTAGATAAGCCAATGATAAATGGGTCAGAGAAAATAATGGAAAATATTCATTTTATGGCCATTCTTAAAGAATAGGGAAGTGATAATACATACAATGAAATGTTAATGAAATGAAAATTTCATTAAATTTTTTTAGATAATCTTGATATTATGGCAGACATTTTGAAAAAAGTGATATTTATTAATTTTAGCTTCCGGGGGAATGAAAACTTAACTAGGGAAGTGATGTCAATAAACAAGAATATTTGTTATTTGAAGTTTTGTGACTGTGTAATATTAGTTGTCACTTGCGAGAATAATTGTCCAATAAAGTAAACATTGAAATTAATTTCCACTTTTGAAGCCAGTTCCTATATTTTTGTATTGATACATACCTTTATCAAATCAGTCTCACTGCTGACTGATGTGAGCCACAATTTCACTTAACATTTTTACTGAGTATTTATATGTTTACTATTTATTTACACAGACCCTTTGAATTAAGTATTACAAGATAATACCAGCATCATATAATATAGTTACGATTGATTCAGACCAGTTCATGTTACCGTAACAAAGGTAAAGGCAGATTATGATTAAACAATCTCTCGGTAATCACAAAGAAATATCTTTGAAATTGACTGCTGTATTAACCAGAATCTAATTACTTTGAACTGTACATGCACTTGAAGGTGAAAAGGAGACAAAAACTACAGAAGGCAGTAGATAACCTTGTTTCCATCAGACAAACAGGACGAAACATTTGAATTGCGTCTAGGAAGTTTTGACACAGGAATTAGACATTTAAACACTGGCGAAAGGTATTGTGGTTAGATGCATCTAAACTTACGATACATTATGTAAAGCTCATGATCATCGACCGATTTAGCATGCGGTTTTAAAAATATTGTACTTAAAAGATATCAAATGGTGATCGACATACCAGTAACTTAATATTCAGTAAAATTAGGCAGCGTACGTACATACATACATTTATATCATATGTTTACCTCCATAAATATTTAAAAATGTTAACAAAGGATGAATGATGCTACCTGGGTTTAATAGCTGCATATTATATATTAAAAACAAAAAGAAGACGGCCTAAAGTCTGGACAAAGTCATGGTTGCAATCCAGGCACAAATTGTCTCGTACTAACTTGATAAGGAAACTATGACTAGAATGTGACGATTATCATAATTATTTATGTCTGAAGACCTTTATTTCGAGGTTTTGAACATGGTTACACCGTTTATAAAGAAGCAGAATACAACCATGAAAGAATCAATATCACCACATGAATGTCTTAGTGCCACACCAAGATTTCTTGCAAAGGAGAATCTTGTGCTGACTTACAATATACCACAATAATATCTAGACAATCTTTAGGAAGGATAATACCTGAAGCTTGTGAGGTTATATTCAAGGTGTTGAAGGAAAAATATTTGAAAGCAAGTATAGCTATTTATTAAACTTTCTAACAAAATTATTTTGTATAATAAACATAGTAAGTAAAAATTTATTGTTCTTCTGTACAGTTATTTAAGTAATGTAAAATTATAGTTTTTTTGCGTTGGGTAATAAATTATTGACCGTAAATAAATTAAACATTTGTGACATTGCTTTACTTGCATTATTTTATCGCATTTAACATATCTATTTCTTTTAAATAGGAAAAATGTATTGTCAGCCAACAACACTATTTCAAGAAATTTTGGAACCAAAAAAGCAGATCAGTAATGTACACAAGAAAAGAAAGAGTCCCAAAATAAAACCTAGCGGAACACCCGTCTTTACTAAAGAATCTGTTGATTTAATTTCCCCTGTTTGTACTTTTTGTAACCTGTTTATGAGATACAAACTAACCAAGCTAAGGGCTTCATATTTTAACCCATAATGTGGCATATTTCCAGAGCAATATTCTATAATCAACACAATCAAACGCTTTAGGCGGAACACAGAAAACGCCAATAGCATCCTGCCTTCCCCAGTGCCAGACATGTGCAAAACTAATTCCACTGTTGCATCTCTAGTGAGCCTGCTCTTCATCTATCCAAATTGCTCTCTGTGAAGTGGTTCAAAAGAGTTGAAATGGATCAACAATTTTACTGAGAGTATGCAAAATAGACACTTGTCTAAAATTAGATGGATCGTCGTTATCATCGGATTAAATATTGCTATAATTTATATATTTGATTTATTTTTATTATAGTTGCTATAATTTTATTATGTTACATAAGATCTGGAAAAACCTCTAGACCAACATAATTGTGAAATATATTGGCTAAATGCTGAACAATAGCATCAAAAATAGAACCAATTACTTTGAGAGATAAGCACTATAAGTTTTTAATTTTCTTTATATTAAGTGATTTAAAAATATTTTTGATTCTAGGCGGATCAAAATCAATCAATTTAAAAAAGATTGTGATTACTGAACTTGATATTATCTCTCAGTAATTTGGCATCTTCATCTGGTACTGAATTTAAGGCATTCGTAATGATGATTTGTATTAGTGAACAATATAATAATAAACTTTTAGCCAGGGGTTTGGAACATTTCTAGAAAGGTTGCTGAAAATTTTGGTGTATTTTATTATCAGATGTAAATGCTCAACCTAGAAACATTTATATAAAACTGGGTTGAGACCTTAAACAATGAAGACACCATTCCAAATAACGCAATTAAAAAATACATACCTAAGCCTGAACAAATATTTGTGATGGTAGTCATTAATATAACATCTCTAAAGGAAGCTTTAACTTGATAAAATAGACACACATAACTATGTATTTATGTATATACATATATATATGTATATATATATATATATATATATATATATATATATATATATATATGAATATATACACATGTAGGATTTCTCGAATAATAAAAATGATTATTCCCATACAATCCATTGTAGACTCTCATTCTAGCTAATAAAAAATGGTTTTAATTATAACAAAATATTTTTGTATTCACAGGGTCCAATTTCACCACATTTAACATTTCAATAATGGCATAAGCATAATCTACCACCAAAAAAATGTTATCAATGCGGATCTATAGTTTCATTCAGTAAAATAACAATTTTCAAAAAACATTTTGTTTTAAAGTCTTCAAAACAATTGTAACTATACAGATACAGATACAGATATTGTAATTGTATACAGATATTGTAATTGTAATGTATATAAATTAATAAATATAATTAAAATAAAAAAGCAATAATTTATTGTCAGGTAATGATATATTATTACATCATCCTAATAAATATGTTTCATGTAATTTGACTATACTAGTAAAAATAATTCTATTTAATATGAAATTTATTTTCATCAAATGACTTCAGTTGTATTACTTCTAACAAATGCTTTAAATACTGGCCCAATTGCAATCTGCGTGCTAGTGAATATTTATATCTTAGAAAGTTCCAATAGTAACTTAAAAATAAGCAATTACTTTAACATTATGGAAAATACCATTAGAAACAAAGTTAAGTTAGTAAGTTTAATACATATGCATAAATTTCTACAGAGGCTTTTTCTCCATAAAAATTTACATTTTTTCTTAAAAGAGAGTACAAATGAATTCATGTATCTAATATAGGTGGAATTCAATTATATTTCTTTATATCTAAATATACTTTGTCAGATTTTTATATCGATTATTCCACTATAACAAACTTTTCTTCATTGTCATAAGTAATTTTATTTGAAAAGTAATATTGTTAGATAAATAAAATTATGTAAATTTACTACCCACATCTTATTGATTTTTATGTTCAACATTTTCTCATTAATTCCACTCATTACTTACCATAGTAACCTTACCTTTCAAAATATGACAATAGCACACATTAACACATTGACAATACGGCTCGCAGTGAATAGCAAATGTAAATAGTCGGGTTAAAATGAGATAATCATTTAGATAACTATGAAAAAGAGGAAAGAGATTGAAATAACGAATCAAATGATAATACAATGGCCCGTAACTTGCAATTATCTTTGCCGCTATGCTCTGATGAAAACTACGTATGATTTTGTTTTGTTTTGACATTAATTTTTTTAAAACCAATTTTTGCTGGGATAAATGATTCTATTTGAAGTATTTATTTTGGTGTTATACATAGTTTGTAAATTTTTTTTTCATTTTAATATCATAATAATATAAAACTTGTGTGTAAGAAAAAGCTTGTTTATTAATAACTGTAATTAAATGCCTAAAAATGAATGATATTAACTTTATAAAAAAATTCCAGAAAAAACTATTGTCTATGCCATGATCTTCTGTTTCTAATACTAAAAGAGACTAATTTAATATTAATTTTATATATTTCATCCATTATAAAATATTTAAAAATTTTTAGAAAAAAAAGTTTGAAATTAAATAACTCGATGCAACGATAATACTCCACTTTCTGATATCTTATGACAAACTTACAGTTTGAGATGAAGCATCAAATAGAACAACAATGTTTTTATCTATCTTTAATTTTATATTTAACAGTGTTCATTTTCTTTTAGTGAGAGAAACTTTGCCAAGGTCAAGTTGAAGAAGAGGTAAGGCAATATTAATAAAACAAACAGAAAATTAAGAAATACGAAACATCTACTGAAAATACAAATATGACTACAATATGCAGACGAATAAAAATGTATCCACATACATAAACGTCTAAATAAACATGCACAAATATATTCTCCAGTTTGTGATGTTGTTGTTTCTTATATATGTTCGTTTAATTGGTTTATTGACAACTGCATCTAATTTTGATAAGATGTTGAATTTTATATTATAATTATTCATACATAAATGGAGGAAATTGATTATTTCAAAAACATGCAAATATGTCAATATAGTCGAGAGAACATCCTCTTTTGTTTTATAATCACTGATTACAAAATATCTGAATCATAGTGTAACCAATGAGTGTGAATAGAACAATGTCCCAAACGCATGCAAGACAATACAGAAGTTTCCTTTGAGAAAATATATCTTTTAATCGCCACAATTTTGTGCGAATAATAAATTGGATTTGGAAGCTCTGTGATCCTGAAACCATCATTCCCGTACAGCCAGCGAGTTAGATATCAAAGAACAGAGATCCTCAATGGAACTGCAAGAGTTATTAAAAGTAACTGTACATTTACAGTAGACAAATGAGCTTCTGTATTGATAATTTCATTTTGAAATTGATAGAACAAGATGTTGTCAATAAATTGGATAAAGAGGCTTAAGAAGATGATTGGTGGGTTGGGCTGTAATTGAGGTATATCACTTCCTTAGAGGAAACGTAGGATACATTCTTTTATTTTTCTTTGACTTTATATAGGTTTACGATTCCTCCTCCAAGTGAAATACCTTGTCTTGACACAGCGGGCACACAGCGGGGAACTTTCTTACTTGACACAGCGGGGAACTTTCAACTGAGATCATTTTCCCTATATCAGAAGGAACGCTCAGAAGACGGGCACTTTTACATATGTCTAAATTATGTTTGGTGACTGGTGGGAAGAAATATGCCACAAAAATACATCGAGAGTGAATTTGGCCATCATCATCTCTTAGGGAAATTAATGAGGACCAAAGATTAATTTTTAAAAAATTTAAGCACCAAACATTTTATAGAATTTTCATAATCTTCATGGGTTTCGATGTTCTGAATATTGGGGAGGAACGATTTACTCCATCCCTTGAGCATTGTGGTTGACAAAACGGTTAGTAATTCAGAGATGAGAATTTCACTGAAATCTTGTTTCATCAATTTGTCTGACTATTTTGGTTTATACCATCATCTTCAATATTTTTTGAAATATAACCAAATCTGATAGCATGTGGTGAAAATTGCGAATTATGTTAAAGTACCTTTCTTTGGGCTTGGATGTTAAATAGTCAATAGACATAAATATGACCTTTATTCCGTTTGTGAGGGGGAAAAGTGAAATAGTTGAGACAGGATAAATTTGAAACTGGATGGATGTGGGCATGCCAAAACATTGAATGAGGTCAGGGGTTCAGATAGATCTGGAAGCTTGAAGTTGTGAAGAAAAACTTGCTGGACTGAAGACTGGTGAATGAATTACACAAATGGACCATAAACTATGTAAAATACATATTTACTACTTTATCAGAGTATTATGGATTCTTTTTTGTAGCTTTGGAGACAAATATTAAAAGAAATAACCAGAGAGAGAAACTATCTTTAAACATCACTAATATGTAAACAAACTTATAACTTAGGTAATATATAAATATGAAATTATTTTTGTTTCCATTAGTTGACAAAATAAAGTACAAACATCTGTTGTAAAAGAAAGGAAGATTAAATCATAAATAATCATAGAAAAAGTTCAAATATATATATGCAACAGGTTCTACTCAATATATTTCCCTATTATGAAACTTTCCTGTGGAATAAATACAGAAATGTTAGAACAAAATATATTTATATTAAAAATAAATTTGAAATAGAACAAAATAAATAAATTAAATGTTTTCAAAAATATAACTCAAAGATTCACATCTATAGTTGCAGAAGTGTGACTTATTTACTAGAATGCAAGCTTGCTAATTGAACAACTACAACAATATATGTAATAACAAGGTTGAAAAAACTAGGCAATAACGATATTCGTAGGTCGAAGAGCTGACACACTGAGAAAGTTCCGCCATTACTCTGAAGTACAATTTCTTCAAGTTTTTCCAATTCATTGTCGATTGATGGACCTTAAACAATAGTAATAAGATAGGTAACTAATTTATGCTTATTTCATACAAAAGATATGGTATACAAAATTTGCACGCGTATTAGGGTCATATAAATTTAAAAGTTTTGTGTATTTGTAACATTTGTGATATGTGGACTTAATAGGACAATTTATAAAAATTAACCTCTGGATTCTCCAAAAGTCAATGCTTTGTTCACGCAGCAGTTTTTATATTTCAATAGTTGACAAATGAATAAGATATGCAGAATGCATTCTTTCATCTTAACTGTGATTTACGTAAGCTATCAAAGGTGAGTAATTGCTAATTAAATAAAAAAAGAATTTCAATTATCTTTTAATATTTGTTATCAATGTGTATGTGCTTTTAAATAACAAGACTCCCGTAATTAATGTGTGGTTTATTGCTTATACTCACTATTATATAAAATGTCAATTCGATCCCACGTAAAAGTCACTAGCATATACAGTGCTACATGCTGGCTAGTTGTATAACACTCTCTCCCTCGTTATTATTCTCTTTGATAAAGGTCTGTTTGGTTAGGTGTTCAGTTTTGACCTAATTCTCCCATTACGACGCAGCACAACCTCTGCAGGTGGTTATACTGTATTTCTACTGAAAGCATAACCGGATCTAGGGAATACCTACAGAAACCTATAGTACCACCACCATATATTATATTTATATATGGTGGTGGTACTATAGGTTTCTGTAGGTATTCCCTAGATCCGGTTATGCTTTCAGTAGGTTGCATCTTTTAGGGCTTTGTACTGGCAGTGTAACATTTATCCTTACAGAACTAGGTGACTCCGTTGATTCCCTTATAGCATGGCTTTGTGTCGGTATGGCTGTAAATGTCGTAGCCCAGACATGTAGGTGTGGGATATGTTTAGGTTGTTGCTCATGCATACAGAATTTGTGATTTGGTAAAAGTAAATTGGGAGTAATTTTCCATCCAATTCCACCTTGTAATGTAGTTTATTCTTCTCTCTAATACTTTCGAATTTCCATTTATTGATGTCATGTATTCTAATCTGTACTCTATATCCACTTTTGAATATGCTATTAATTGTTTTTCTGCATACCACCAGGAATTTATGTACTTTCTCTTGTAGTGGTTCGTAAACAATTTTTGCATTTATCTGACCTGAAGTGTCTGCCGCTACTTGATATTTGAGTGATTGATAGACCAAATGTTGTATTTCAGACCAGCCATGCCAGACCATTCATGATTATTGGTATGTGATGTGAATCTGGCTCCATGGCTACTTTGCGTATTCCCAACTTTATTAGTACTTTCACAGGGTTCTTCTGCGATAAGCAACACATTTGGTATGTACCGTATGTTCAATATTGAAGTCAATATTCTTTCACCATATATAGCTTCTGGCAAATGCTTTCATCTTATCAATTCCCGTATGTAGCTCTTCTGAGATCTTAGGTTGTAGTTTCTTTGGAATAACGACCCTGATGCCATAAAAAATGCAGTTATTCTCCTACATTTTCAAGGAAAGTTCATGGAGTCTATTAGGATCGTCTTTACCAGGTACAGTTTTTGTAGGATGCCCTGGTACAGTTATTGTAGGTTTAAGTCTTTAGTTGTAGCTTCTTTTATTTCTTGTAATGTTAATGTCAATTCTATGATTTGGTTCAATAGAAAGCATCGTAGTTATCTATAAGAAATTAAGGCAGATGAACATGCATTTGCGTGTTCATCTGCCTTAATTTTATGTCATAATCAGAACCTGCTAGGAAATTTGCATAGTATACTAATCTTACGGCTGTAGTTGCAGGTGTAGTTTTTGCAGATGTAATATTCTTGTCAACGGTTGGTTGTCAGCAATCAATATGATTCTCCACCGATAATAATATTGGATGTCAAGTTGGCTGTAGCCTTTCTCTGCTTTAGTTAAGGATCTTAATGCAAATTCCATGGATTGTTCTCTCTTATCCGGCATAATGTGTGATAACACTGCTCCCATGGATAATGCAACTATAGACAGTGTAACTTCTCATGAAATGGTGTCAAATTGATCAACACTGAAAATGTACGTAGAGATGATACTTCTTTGGGACTTGGGCTCTTGTTTATGTGATCTACTTTGTCTTGAGTAGGATGTGTTGTTGAGTTTTTACCATGGACATTAATCTTTCAAACTTATATATATATATATATATATACATATATATATATATGTGTATATATATATAATGTATCTCCGCTGTCTCTCCATTTATTATGATGTGTAAGTATGCTTGACTTATATTTAGTATATAGAAATGTTTGCTACCACTTAATTTTGAAAATAATTGATCAATTCTTCAAATGGGGTAATTATGATTCTGTAGATTTTTATTTAATGTCACTCTATAATCAGCACACAAATATACTTTTCCATTTTCTTTCATTACAGTCACTGTCGGTGTACCCCAATGGAAGTCGTTTCTAAAATTCCCACATCTTGCAATCTATCAATCTTTGTTTGCATTTCATTTTTTAATGCGAATACTGGGTGTGGCATCGGGTATATGGGTATTGCCCCTTCTTTTAATTTAAATGCGGCTTTATAGTCGTTTATTTTCCCGATATCCTCAGATAATAATTCTTTATTTTCTGCTATTACATACCGTAATTTCTCTTTAATTTCTTTTTGGGAATTTAATTTTCTTCTTTATTTATTGCATTTACTTCAAACTGAAAATTGATTTTTCTCAACCATTCTCCTCTGACAATTGGGTCTACGTTTCTATCAATAACAAATATCTTTCTTTTATTGCAATTCTAACAATATAATTTATGTTTCAGTCCCACGGACCTGCTTTGTGATTATCTTCACACAATGGAAATAATTAATTCTCTTTCCCTTGAAATTATTTTCATTTCATTTGTATTCGCATTGTATTTATATTTCTCTTGTATGTGTTCCTGTTGTTTTTTTTACTTATGTGTCATTTATATTTGGTTGTATTTCCTGTCCATTTCTTGTGTTTCAGGTATGATATGATCCTCATGTTTCGTTTAGCTAAACATTGTCATCAACAAAATTATAATACAAGCTAGAGAACGTCTTGAAAAGTGAAATAGACCAAGATGATATCTTAGTTAGTAAAACATAACTAGAATATGAATCAATCAGATATATTCTATATTAACAGTAGCCATAATATTTTGACATAAAGAAAATTATTGTAAATTCTCAATCTAGGTCTCCATAGGAACAAAAAAAATATAACATTTAGTACCAACCACCAAGGGAGTGGATATAGAATATATTTTCTATGTGCATACAATTTTATCTGCTACTCTTGTTCAAGAACAATTAGGCAAATGTCTTATGAGATTATTTACTATTGTTGCTTACTACATTGAACTTTTAATTTATACATATCGAACTAAATATTTTTGGCTTAGCCATATTTGTTACATTTTTAAAAAAAAATTCATTATATTTTTTCTTTATCGATATTATTCTTTATGATAATTTTATTCTAAAAAATTGGGGTCTTTTTCCAATAAGTAGGGAAGTAATTTTTTTGCCATGAAGTTGATGCCTGGCTTGTAGCCGTAGGTTGGAAAAAAGCTGTAGGATACTGATTAAGTAAAAATGGATGATAGAGCAGAATTTTATTACTGATTATCAATATCAAATTTTGTATTTAACTTTTAAAGAGATAGATGTCGTAGAAGACAGTGAACATGATTGCGACAGTATGACGTGTACGTGTAATGGAAACGCACATACCTTACCTATTCTCAAAGTAAGCGTTGGCCACACTGTAATTCTATATTATCATGCTGCAAGTTGGCAATACCACAATACTTACAGGGGGAATCGTCTAATATTATTTTCGATTCTATCCCCTAATATTGTTTTCGATTCGAGCTTTTTGTATAACCCGACCATGTAGAATAGTTTTCAAATGATTACCAATAAGAAAATAGTAAAATGGATACTTAATTTGATAAGCCTACTTTAACAGTCAGTGGACTCAGTCGTTCGTTCCGACCACAATTACATAAGTTTATTTTCTTTTGATTTAAGAGTGAAATTTGTTGTTTTTTTTTATTGACGACTATTTACGTCGTGATATAGTTTCTTAGTTTTTACGTGCTTTTCTGTTTTCATTTCTGTTTTGCCGATCACGGTGGACTAATACAAAATTAGTATAATCCTACTGTTTTATAACAGTAAAATTCTATATAATATCACAACAGTGAAAACGACGAAAACGAATAATAACGAAGCTAACTTTTTTGTTCATAAGTAAAGTATACCAACCTACTGTACAAAGATTAAAAATGTTTTAGAGCCGAACATTAATTGGGGGCGACACGACGCGAAATTGCTTAAGGGGCTGCATTGATGAAAATAAGTTCCCCTCAACTCAACTTCCTTTCATTTGTAGACAAAATAAAAATCTGATTTTTTTATATATGATTTTTGATATTTGCTAGATTTTGTTAGTTGTTAAAACACGATTTAATAAAATTTTCTCAATAGAATTATTTCCTGAAGTTTCTTTTTAACATTTTTCGCTTAGCATACCAAAACAGCAGGGATTTTAGAAATACTTTCTTGAGTACTTACTTGATCTTTATAGGTACACATCAAGTACTAAATTCTCATCCTTCAGTTTTTTATTTGGGCGTTTAGTTTTTAAATAAATATTATTTTCATGTTTCGTGATAGCCTATTTTTGCGAGTACAAAGACGCTATTTTTCTCACACACGTAAGTGTATGCCGCCATCACTCTCATCGCGCCGCGTTGCGTATTCATCGTTAATGCAGCCCCTTAACAAAGCGCCTTGCTCAGTGCTCGCTTGGATAACAACGCTAACGCGAAGCGTAAATTTTATAAGCGGTAATCCTATTTAGATTATTATAGAAAGTCATTGTATGTAGAGTGCGTACACTGTCTTACATTTACAAAAACATTAAAAGATTTGACGGGCTAGTTTCGTATTAGTATTATGGGTCATGGGAAGGGATTTTGTCCTTAGTTTTCAGGTTCCAACTTCACATTATATTTTCCTATTTTATACAGATCGAAATGAGCAACAACAGACCTAGAGATACGGGTAGACACTATGCTTCTGGAAGTGCAAAGCGTCAAGCAAAAGATGAAAAAGAAAAGAAGAATCAAGCTGATATATCAAAAACTAGTAAGCTGTCTGAGTTTTTTAATGTTCAGAATGATGATATTGAAACTAATAAAAATGAAATTGATAACCAAGTGGTTGCATCTCATTGTCCAGATGATGACAGCATAATTTCACAGGAAATTCATTAGTACCTGTAACTAATTCCGATATAGTCACATTATGTGCAAGTGCCATTGCATTCAAATCTACAGGAAGTCCTCCTAATTCTGCGATATTATCTTCTAGCCAGAAGGAAGTTGAACTTACAGCAAGTCCTCTAGACGCAGAAGCTTCATCTTCAAGTCAAAGAGAGGTCGAAAGTGTATCACGTGCTGGCGATGTGACTATATCGTCTATAAGCGAAAAAGAAAATAAAATATATTCCAATGATATTGGCCAATGGCCGAACCACTTTGATCGAGATTATTGCAAAAGGAAGTGGCGAAGTGCAGCATATGAATAGTAATTTTTTGACTTCAGAGAAGATGTACGAGAATGAAAATAAACCACGTTTCTGTCAGAAGTCATTTTTTACATTGAGACATAAACTAACGGATAAAAATCACGTGCGAGATTGGTTGTGTTAATCGGAAACTAAAGGAAAACTTTTTTGTTTTGTTTGCAAAGTTACGGATTCCGAAGGTTCGGCGCGGAATACCAAAGACGGATTTGATGGCTGGAAAAACGCGCATATTTCGTTGAAAATACACGAGGAAAGCACTTCGCACAGACAAGCAATAATTCCACTGTTAGTTTGAAAAAACAAGGATGCGCGTGTTGATTCTCAAATTGTGAGCCAAATAGAGACCGAAGAAAGATATTGGAGGACACTTTTAGAACGAATTACTGCAATTATAATTTTTTTAGCAGAGCGAGGTCTGGCATTCAGGGGTAGTGATGAAATTATTGGTTCACCTCACAATGGAAATTATTTAGGCTTATTAGAATTGATAGCTAAATTTGACATTTTTCTGGCTGAACACATACATCTTCATTCAAATAAAGGGAAAGGACATACGTCATACTTGTCAAAAACCACATGCGAAGAATTTATCCATTTAATTGCATCAAGTATACGGGACCAAATTATTTGCGAAATTAAGAAATGCAAATACTATTCAGTATCACTGGATTCTACTCCAGATATATCGTATGTAGACCAACTGACTCTGATAGTCTTGCCATCTGGATCAGTCGAAAGGTTTGTAAGATTCTTGGACATGGAAGGCCATACTGCAAAACAGCTTGCTCAAAGTTTACTAGATTTTCTAAGTGAGAAAGGTATCAACATCAAAGATTATCGAGATCAAAGTTATGAAAATGCCAGCAACATGAGCGGGAAATACAACGGCTTAAAAGCACGAATTAGGGATGTAAATAAGTACGCGGAATATATTACCTGTTTTGCATATTCATTAAATTTGGTTGCAAAGTGCGCTGCAGAATGTTGTACAGAAGCATCAATTTTTTTCGATACTAATTTTTTCCGCTTCAACCTATCGATGGAGTCTTCTTACAAAAACACTACAAAATGCTGGTTCCAATATTCCAATTTTAAAAAGATTATCGGACACTAGGTGGTCTGCACGAGCTGATGCGACGAAAGCACTTTTATGTGGCTTCACCACTATCAGTCGAGTTTTGGATGACATATCCAATAACAACGATCAAAAGGTAGCGTGTCGTAATCAAGTTTACGGACTAGTTTCGAAAATGAATAAGTTAGAAACAGGAATAATGATTATAGCGTGGAATGAATGAATGAATGAATGCGCTTACAAGCGACTAACGCCTCGTTACAGTCGTCAGATCAAGACCTTAATACAGGATACGCTCTGTATAAATAATTACATGGCTATATCCAAGCAATGCGATCCACATTTTCGGATATAGAAGCAAAGCCAAAGTCTTGATTGGCTGTGAAGAATATCAGCAATCGACTATGAGAAAACGCAAGCGAAATACAAAGTACGACCAATTTAGCGGCTCTACTTCACTCGATGAAGTTGTAGAAAATCAAACACCTGGACTACGATTTGAAATTCAAGTGTTTATTGTCATAGTCGATAACGTACTGGCTGCATTGGCTAAACGCATGAAAGCTTATCGTCAAGTGACCAGTGTATTTGGAATACTTCGGCAATTAATGTCTTTAACGGCGGAAGAGATTTTGAAAAGAAGTCAAATTATCGTCGGCTCTTACCCAGATGACATGGAAGATGGTTTGGGCAATGAACTGGTGCATTTCGCTGAGCTTCTGAAAACAGATGTGGCAGCTGGTATTGACAGCAAAAAATCCGAGGCTTTGGAACTCCAATTTTATAAAATTCTAATAAAAAATTTATTGGAATCGTGTTTTCCAAATGTAGAAATAGTGTTACGCATTTACTTGAGTTTGATGATCACAAACTGCAGTGGAGAACGTTCTTTTTCAACATTAAAACGAATAAAAAATGCATTAAGGAACACAATGGGACAAGAACGTTTGAATGACCTCACTATAATGAATATAGAAAATGATTTACTTAGAAATATGGATTTGACGAGTGTTATTTCTAAATTTGCATGCATTAAATCACGGAAAGCCTTTTTGTAAATGTTCTGTTTTATTTACATCTTAAATTTCAATAGGCAATGTAACTCAAGGGCCCCCTGTTCACATTTGCTACGGGCCCCGCGTCGGCTTTATCCGGCACTGACATGATGATAAATACAACTGACACTTCTTAATTGATTAACAACATTATTAGGTTTACATACTGATTTTCCCTACATTTTCCCTACATTTTCCATGATTCCCGACATGGATTAAATACGCGCTCAGCTTCTCACTGCTTAAACTCACTTGGTAATTATCTACAGTGTAACTGATAATTAGTTAAAATTGCAAAATATATATACTTTTTATCTACAAGAACATTGTGCTTTGCTGCATTTGCTATTCTATTTCAGTTCCCTTGGTTTTCATTGAGTAATTGAAAAATCAATATTGTTTTCATGCTGACCAGAATACATTAAATTACCACTGTGTTACACTAAAATGATTATACGTAGGTTATTTGTAGATTATAGTTTATGAAATTTCCATATTCCGCATTCAAATAGTATTAAATTCCATTATACATTTATCTGACTCTGTTTATTTGACTCTGTTTCTTATGTATTCAATTGTTATGGAAAAAATAGATAAAGTAATGAAGACATTCATCTCAATTTTTAAAGTTATTCATTCAAGTCCAAGTAACACATTTAAATTAGGATAATGAGGGATGTTTATACTAGTAAAATAATTTATAGATCTCTCTAATCAAAGATAACCACAAACTTACTGAACAGATGCTTACATATTTGAGGTGATAGTCTCAGTTTTATGATGTTTGTTCTCAACTGATGAAATTGTGTAACCAACATCTCACTGAAGGTGCAGAGAGTTGTGAGGACAATTATGCAAATTGTCTGCCATATCAAATATTTGAGAATTTCTTGTAAGCATAGTTTCTGAAAAAAACATTTGATTAGTAACAATATTTTTTAAAAAAACCTTTCTTTATTTTAAACATTTTAATTCATGTAGAATCGTAAAGAAATTTAACATTTATTATTTTATAAATAAAAGCCATTAAAATTATCAAAAAAACAATATTGATACTATCATACACAATGTTAAAATTAGAATGGTTTATATAATATTATTCTCACTTACATCATCTATGTACAAGTCGAATATGAGTTGAATACCACCAATGGATGAGAGAAAAGCTATAACTACAGTCTGAAGTACCTGAAATAAAAATTGAATGATTAAAATGAAAATAATTCTTGAATATTCCATTTATTCTAATTTGTTTCAGTATTACCTGTAAATTAAACATTTTATTCAGCGCATTGCATATTTCATTTGCTATAGTTAATACATTTGGCAACACCAATATGTGTATAGGATCTCCTGAAACATCAAAATGACCATTCCCATTTAATCTATTGCAGACCACCACTCGGACTAATTCTGGTATGCAGTTTGTGTTATTAGGAAATACTTCTCGATTCATACGGTTTAGATAATTGTTTACTTCTTTTAACATTTCAATAATGGTATTTGTAAGTAAACACATCAGTAGCAGTTCCAATTTATTGATAAATTCACCGAAGTATGTAATTATGGAAAACCAATACCAATTTTCAACATTGTTAATGATGAAAGAGATCAAGTGGCTTGCAAGTATTATGAATATGCCAAATAATGCCATGATTTTTAATTTTATAAAGCATTTTGTTCTAAACAAAATACTGTAATAAGCAGAAATATCATTAAATTTTTGTAAACACTCAGCAAATAAGTTGTTTTGCCAAAATATGTCAATAGATAAAACAAATATTAAATTAATAACGGTAGTTATTTCAAAAAGGCATTGAAGTATCATTATTTTAGGATAGGGAGAAATATAGTGAAACCAAATGCCTGTTATAACAGCCAAAATAATAAGAAAAATTAATGTCAAACTGTAAATTTTCTTTAATATTATTTTAATTAAAGTAGTTTGATTTTCCAATTTATATAAAAATCGGTTGACTCCTAGAATTGACTGTAACACAATTAAAAAGTGAATTGATTCCTCTAAACAATAACACGCCATTTTTAAACGAACTGACTATTTCTACTACTCAACTCTAACAGAAAATATAAATGCTCTTTGACAATGTGGTCTATTTAATGTTATTTACTTGGCTTAATATGAGGCAATTTATCTTCTCATTTTGTAAACATGATTGATTATTGGATTTAACTGTCTGGTCTAAAAGCATACTTATTTATTTTCCTACTTCATTTATAAAAGTGATGGCCTTCTAATTTCAAGGTAGTGAAAACTTACATTTTTTTTCTGGTGCTTTTATTATACTTTAATTCACATACATGTTAATGTCATGTTGGTATTATTGATTGTTATAAATAGCAGTTGCCTAAAGGTAAATGGTTTTCCTGGGGGTTCATTTATTTAAAAAATTTGTTACTGTTTTTATTTATATTTACATTATTTGTATTTGCAGAGTAACTTAAGGGTTATATTAGAAATATTGAATATATAGGTACATAATATCAACAATGGGTACAAGTGCTTCTATGATCCAACTGTTTATGTAATTAAACATTAAGTTACACATTTTATTAACATTTCTTAATAATTTTAAATCGAGAGGTGGTTTTCAATTGATTATTATTATTCTCTTTTTTATATTCGTGTATAATTTTAGAACAAAAGTATTTATATAATGTATAGTTTTCCATTTGGTACAGTATTTTATCAACCATATTCATTGTAATATTTTTAAGAGACAAATAGTAAGCAAAGGACAGAAGCATCATTTTGTATTTTGAGTGTAGAAATATTTTATTATGCTCAAACTTTTCCAAAATCTTTTGCACTACATATTATCACCCTTAAGAATGTTTGCCAAAGTCTACAATGGAAAATCACATTTATTTTCTAGAAAAGTAAAAGTTAGTTTTATTATTTACTGTTTTTTCCATTGTTGTTCATTTTTCCGTATTTTAATTTTTTGTAAAACTCCTGAAATTAAAATTCAATTACCTTTTCAATAGTCATTCCTCTTTAATGAAGTTTGTATTAATATGAATTTATATAGATTGTAAATTATTTTCCATGTGTATTGGATAAGGACACATGAAGTTAAATACCGCTTAACACGTATCACTATATGAAATTAAATACAACTTAACACACATCGCTCACTGAAACATCAAGGCAACTACTATTCATTTTTCAATTCACCCTCGACATATGCCATACCAGCAGGCAAGGAAACATCGTCGCTGATAATCTCAGCCATGTAAAAAGGATCTTAATTCCCTCAAGTCCATCAACTCTCCACTACATAAACATCGCAGAGGCACAAGTAACAAACAAGGCAACACAGTGCCAACCCAACAAAGTAACTTATTTCTCAAACAAGTTACCCTACCCAATACTGAGGGGAAGTTTCAACTTAGAATATATATCAAAAAATATTAATACATTGCATCAGACCATTACTTACATTGCGGAGCAACAATTGATTTTTTATAATGATTGTCAATCAAGCTATTTACTCGAGACGATACTTAGGTATAACATTATCATTAAACCAGTAGCAAAGGTTCTCTATTAAAAAGTGGTTATCAAGATTTTAACGCCCTGCAACTGTTGCTAGCAAACAAGGACAGATGGAGAGCCAAGTTCTAGACAATGTCGCTTATTACATGGGTATCAAAAGAACCCAAATCACGCCTTATCATTCGTAGTTCAATGGAATCATCAAATATTGGCTTAATTCACAAAAACTCTGTTAATGTTATGCTTCAGCAGCCAAACAACATGAATGCACAAATTATTTAGTCACAAACTGTTACCCTACGCAAAGATAAGAGAGTAAGCACTGTCGAATTAACATACAATTATAACTTATAATTATTAGGCAAATTCTTGATTGCAGCTATAAGTAGATAAGTCGATTTAGATTAAGACTGCATGAAACTCAAACTGTTCATGTCTATGCAACTGCATTCAGAACATTGACTTATCTCCATGAACCAAGACTTCTAGACTTGCAACTGTACCGACATGGTCAAGAGGCCATTACAATGTTCATATGATGGCCCCTAGAAAGTACTAAAATGAAATAGCGAGATATTCACCATCCAACCATCAGATAGACGAACATCAATTTCAATTGACACATGAAATAAACCTATACACTTGGTGAAGATAACAACTAGCTATCACAAAATATTCACCAGGATCCATCGATAGTGTCAAATTGCTCTGCAGAGAGCCACCAACCAATTTTCTAACCAATTTTCTTATAAATCTCTATATTTCCTATCACTACATTTCCTTCTGCAACCTGTCGCTACACTTTCATCAGCACTCCAGACAATAAACTCTTGGCATACTATTCGGTTGCCAGTATGCTTTACTTGAAAGAGGTAACAATAGCTTCACAGCAACTAAATAATAATAAATTGTTTGAAAAATATGTCGGAAAATTTCCATGAAGAACATGATGACTAAATCCGTGAGGACATCCTAAGTAAAGCACCATCGGTACACGCTGTGCAATAATTACAGTCCTACAACGATTTTGGTGCCGGGGATTTTAGACCTGATTTTAAGTATGTCTTACATGGTGATATCAATAATGTTACCTGTTTTATTCTATCAGCTCTAGTTCCCGAGATAAAAAAAATACACTTTTTCCAAAAAATTATACTTTATTGGCATTAAACTTCTGAGTGATTTCCTAGAATGAAACTGACTTGGGCAATCTCGCATGATTCCCCAGCAATAGTCGGCCATCATATGAATGTCCCACATTCCTTGGTATCTATTCTCCATCGTTTTTATGTCTTGGTGGAAACATTCTCCTTGTTCTTCGCTTAGATCTCCTAAATTGTGTTGGAATTGATCCAGATGACTGTTGAGATAGTGTATTTTTATACTCATATTACAGCCTAATTTCTCCTCTTTGAAACGAAGTAGCATTTCTTCTACTAATATTACATAGTTGTCAGCCTTATGATTTACTAGGAAATTTTGTGTAACTGCTACAAAAGATTTCCACGCTAATCTTTCCAGTTCATTCATAGAAGTCTCAAAATTAATGGTCTCTTTCATTAATTGACGTATTTGAGGTCCATCAAAGATACCTGCTTTTAGTTTTTCAGTACTTAAATAAGGAAATTTCTGTGAAATAAACTGAAAACATTGCCCATTTCTGTCGAGAGCCTTAACAAATTGCTTCATTAGCCCTAATTTTATATGCAATGGTGGAAGAATGATTTTTTCTCTTGAAACTAAGAGTTCATTTGTAACATTTCTTTCCCCAACAATAAGAGCATCTCTCATAGGCCAATTTTTTTGACTCCAATGATGTGATTTGGCTCGACTGTCCCAGAGACAAATAAAACATGGGTATTTTGTATAACCACTCTGTTGACCCAATAAAAAATTAACCATCTTCAAGTCGACGCAGATCACCCAGTCATGTTCAAAATATTTTATTTTTTGTAAAAGAATTGAAATTACCTCATATTCTTCTTTCACACATGTTGAGTGAGCAATTGGAACGGGAGCATATTTATTTCCATTATGTAGAAGAACTGCTTTGAGACTTCGTTTGCTACTGTCAATAAAAAGACGCCATTCATTGGGCTGATAGATCTCCAAACCCATGAAAGTCTGCAAACCACTCGCGTTACAGCAATATACAAAATTTTCATCAGATGAAAAAAACTGCAATAAGCTTCGTTCTCTCGTGCGATATGTAGACACTCGAACGTCTGAAGAAAGACAATTTTTTTCTTTTAATCTTGACGCTAGTAACTCAGCACGTTCCTTAGAAAGATCTAAGTCTCTGATTATGATTTGATGTTTTTTCGCAGTATTCGAAGTCATCATCTACTTGAGAAGAAATAGGTGTTTCAAATTGATCCTCCTGAGATTGCTGCACTACCTGGTGAAAAGTTGGTATTGGAACATTTTCTGAATAAGGAATAGGTCTTGTGCTGAAGAAATATTAGGGTATTTCCATTTATGGCGATTGTTTCTATTGATGCCCACTATATTAGTCATACAAAAGTAACAATCGTCATAATGATTTTTTTGTTCTCGCCATATCATAGGCACGCCAAACTTCAAAGACCGTGATGCGTGTCCCTTTCTCCCACTGTCGCAAATGTTCAACACATACTTTACATACACTATGAGGCACCCACACTTTGTCTTGCTGTCGAATTTCAATACCGAAGTAAGCAAAATACAAACGACTCACAGTGTTAGTAATTGATTTACACTAATCTCTCAGTATGTATTCACCACAAACATAACAAAATTTATCAGGGTCGTTAACACAACCTCTGGACGTACTAGCCATAATGAAATAGTAACACAAACTTTATCGATGCTATTGTAATAATGTACATTTACGAACAAGATCGCCAAAAATTTAAAATGAGGGTAGTAGGTAAGCTAGAGCTGACGAGTTAAAATGACGTAAGGCAATATATCGTACATTACCTACTTTATCGACCTTAGATACAAACAGAGATGCACCAAAAAAAATTTTATTTTTTGCAGGCCTGCTAGATAATTATCCTTGAAGATAATTATCTTCAAATGGTCGATTTAAGCACTGCGCCTCTATCCAGCCGAAAAGTGCCCAACATGGAGCTCTGTGATCTTCACTGCTCTTGGCAGTCGATGACAAAAAATGGGTGAGTGGTTTCGGCATAAGTATATTTATAGACTCGAATGTGCTACACTCCATCTTCTTTATTGCCCTACCTTACATATGTATTCCGTATCAATTAATAAACTGTGCGCCCATTAAAACGATACACAACACTGATGTTAATACTGTCAATGTAAGTTATTGTATGTCATTAAAAGTGTTCTATATAAGTAAAACTAATGACAGACAGCTATTGTGTGTGCGATCGCTCTCTAAATAGTTGGCGTTATAGTGCCATATTTTCGAGAAAAGTAACAGAATTAAATTGTGAAATAAATATTTCACTTTACTTAAATACATTAGATTTTTCCTATACAAAAACATTGCTAATTGCTGAACAATTTTACTCCGGACATAATCCTACAGTGATATTTAGTGAAAATGCGATCGAGAATGACTTTTTAGAATGGCTTTGCCGCAACAACAACCGCTGTTTATTATCGTTAAACATAAACGAAAATGTATAATTTTACAAACACATCTTATAATAAGAATATTATATATCATATTACGCAATATATTATTCACATTGATCAGATTAAAGATATTTAATATTTAGTGAGTGAATAAAGTACCATCATTTGTGAATTATGGTATATCTGTAATAATTTTGCAGTAACAAGAGAGAAAGTGTAGTTAGTCGTACTGTGGAAACGTTGTTTGCCATTTGCTTGTGATGCTACCTGGTAAACTTCGTCTTTTTACATCAAGTTCAAGCTGATGACGTACTTATATGCACATATTATGCCATGAAAGATGGACTCTGTGGTAACATAAGGCCCACTATTTTACATAGAGTTTATGAGAAATGCAAACATGGCAAATTTGTCTGTGACCTTTTTCTAAAAAAATTCATTAATTTCAATGGATGCTCACTCATAATGAAGACTTTTTCTAACGATCTTTCGTAACAATATCGACAAATACTGATGGAGTCAAAAGATAAATTCAATATTGAAAATTACTATGCAAAAATCGACCCGGTCATTTAATACAACGCATTGTATATGATATTTTAAAGATCTTATGATCTGATATTTAGACAGCGACCTTTTTAAATGCCAACAATGCACGTATTTTTCGTTTTGTATATCCTTACTGGACAGGAAATGCTTGTTGGGTCCCACCTCCCGTTCTTTTTAGATCTGTTTTGGAAAAGTTATTAAAACATCATTACCAAATTATGTCAATAATGGTGAACTTGTACTGTCCATAGAAAGAATTCACTTTTCACCGCCCCGCTGAACGCTTGGACGCTGAAGTTTATCATTCCTTTTATTATTTATAGTCATAATTTTTATGGAAAGATTTATTGAGAAATAAACACACAAACAAATTAACTTCTGCAAAGAGTGCACAAGATACATTAATATTAAAAGAAATGTAAGAATAAATGTTAGGCACCTACATCAGGGCTCAGATGTAAACAGGATAAATGTATTTGTTATGTTTGTAGGTTTTGCAGACGACCTAATGTCGATGTTCGATTCTAACATGCACACTCCTCGGCTGCCGTATGTGAAGTTATCTAAGCAGAATTTAACTGTCGGCAGATTGCCAATATGGACCAGGCCCGTAGCCTGCTAGGTCTCCAGATTTAATACCGAAATAGGTGGTGGTGTTCTGTGGGGCTACATAAATATCTTCCAAATTGAATGTGATTATGAAGATGAAATACGTAACCGGATAATAAGTGCGTTATACCACATTAGGTTATCTGAAACTTCTACTGTCCCCCAAAGACTGTGCTGCTCTTAAAATGACCTTGTAACTAGAGGTCTGACGTCGATTAGGTAAAGGTTAACAGAATAGGCCTAATGTAATTTGTTTGTATTAATTAGATTCCTCGTACACCAGTTTCATATCCAAATATTCAGCGCTAGTAAAACGGCTTCAAAGCACTTTAGATTAAAAACAAAACTATCAAATATAAATAAATTCACACACACAAACAGAAAACGATTTTCAGGGGATATAAAAATTAAACTAAAAATATTAGAAATTATTTTCACAATAATTAGCCATTAAACACGGAAATAAACATAGATTACACGCCTCGGTGGTTTAAAAGACACTGCCGCTGCTGCGGAATATTTAAATAACAGAAATAACTATCGAAATGACATCGCCGGCAACGGGTGTTTCATTCTCAATTATCATCACTACACCTTCTTTCAGTCCTACCCGTTTCCTTATCACGCTATTCTTTAACCTATTATTATATTTTAAACCACACCAAATGCTCAGGGAATGTATGACACTGCGTTAATTCTACTCTCATTCTTCTTTTGAAATACCCAACCTACCCTTCAATATATAAATGTGAAATATTACATGAATAATAAAAAATACTGCTAAATTATAATATTAAAATTAGTGACTCTCCACTTGCATTATTTAATAAAATCGTACTTGATGTATGTTGGATTATTATTTATTTTATCAGTTTCCATTTTTGGTGTGAAACTATCACACCGGGTGCCACCCATACTAGCTACGCCACGGACTCTGAATAACTATACGGTTGCATGATATAGTGACTTATTATTAGTAAGACTCATTTACATACCAAAAAATACTTTTTAATTTGGTTTCCATAAATTAAATTCACCAAGCAATATACTTGGGAAAATACAGAAGATGAAATATTTAAAATTTATAGCATATAAAAACTTATTTAGTAATTCAATAAGGTATATGAAACAAATAAGGTCTAAATAAAGATAAAGTCAATTATTTTGGTTAGAAATTCTTTTAAAGTTAGGAAATATCTGATAATTCTGAAATTGTTTAGTTATTTTGCAATTAAAATTACTAAGAACTGTTATAATAAACCATATAAATAATTATAACATTAAAATGCATTTTTAAATATACTTTGTATCAGTATAATAAAATTATAGTTGTCTTATAAGGTCTGTCAACTCAATTACATTTCTTTAAGGCAAATAGTAATATGCTTATCTTCTATACAGAAACTAAATTTAGTTGTTTATTTATCATAAAATTAATTCAAAATATAGTCAGCTGAGAATTGAAATAAATAATACGGTAATCAGCTTTTCTTTAGACATTTAAGTAAAATTATTATGTTGTTGTTATATAAAAGTTTATTAATTTACAAACTTGGAATAAAATAAAAATAAAAAAGTTTTGAAAATTTTGAAGGTTTAAAAAGGCTCAACTTAAAATTTATTGAATCTTATTAGCCTTGTGGCACTCTCATACAAAATATCAGTTCTAAAGAACAGTAAAGAATATATTGATTTTTAAAAGGAAAGGTTGAAACAATGATAAAAATGGGTAGTATAAAAAAGGCAATATAATTAGTAAAATTGACAGTGTTTAACCGCACCAGCTACAAAGATGAACACGGGGTTACTGATAAGACAGTAGCATAAGCTACATGCAACTACCTTTGCTAATATCACTTTATCCCATTCAATGTACATTTGTACTGTTTTCTGGATTTAGGTTGGCGCACCTTATTTCTATATTTGCCATATCTTTCTATGTTTTATACCTGTAGATAGTTCAGTAAGAAGCACACTGTCTGATTTTTCTACACATTTTTTATTGTCTGATATTATTGCTTTTAAATGATCTTGCTCAGCAGTGTGAAATTCTAATGAAATCAGGAAGACGTCAAGTGGTGCAATCTTTTTTTATTTGATTATGCTTAGCGTGGCTGTGATTGAGGACACAATTATTTCCTTTAAGTCACTTTTTATTAGCTCCATGGATGTGACTGCAAATTGTCCAATTCCATGTGGTTCATATAGTGCTGAAAGTCTATGGGAAATATTTGTAACAAATGGTGTCTAAACATAACAATGCAATAATAGATGGTACACTGAAATAAAATTATTTAGTTACTCGAATATATTTTTTATTTTATTTTATCTTTGACTTTAACACACTAATATTTAATGTAAAATGATGAACAACACAAAAACGTTACAGTAGCCATTATTAAACGGAAACGTAATAATCAATATGCGTTTTAATTTTAAAACTAGGTTATGTTGAATATTAAATAGCATAATATACTGGTGCAAATTTTATCGTGCACAATATTTAATGTAAAATGATAACACACAAACGTTACAGTGAACATAATAATCGATATGCGATTTAATTTTAAAACCAGGTTTTATTGAATGTTAAATAATTTAATAATATTCATACAAATTTTATTGTGCACGATAAGTAATGTCCATTTTTAAATATCGGCTAACTAGATGAATATACACCTTAGAATTATCGTTCAGCGTTTCACATATCAATAAAAAACACATATTATTAATAAAAAACAATTTACAATTAGTATTTTGGCACATTTTATTTCAACATGTTTCGTGCAAAATTCAAGTCGAAAAATCAATATTTTACATAATTTGTATATATATATAGATATATATAATTTCATATATAATTTTTTTCGTTGATGATGAGGGCGAAACTGATACCATCCACCAATGATGTTTTAATATACATTTGACACATTTTAAAGTTTCAGAATCGGGGCAATGTTTGAGACAGCTTGAACAAATAATAAAATAGGGGTGAAATTTATGAGTTTACAATGTAATTTTAATTAATAATAAAAATTGGTAATATTGATATCATCGATCTTTAAACTTTAGACCTTCGTCAAGAGATTGCGATGATGAATAGTGAAGTTGTTGTCTTAACTGACGAATAAAAATAACACAATTGGTGTTTGTTGAGTCATAATATATAGTTAACAGTTTAATTTTCCATGATTTATATTTCTATAATATAACTCATAAAGAGAACCTATTGCGATTGCATTATATTTTCTTCGGTGCTAATTTCTTCTGTATGACTTTAGTCATATAAAGGAATAGTTCCTTATGTTTTATACTTTGTCCTCGATAAATTATTCAATTTGAATGGGATTGCCAGTAATTATTGCATCGGTATGAGTAATTAAGCAGATGGTAGTTTATTGACGGTGCTGAGTCACAGGGAGTTTTCAATTATTTAAATGTTTTGAGTTTCCATTTACACTTATATATTTGCACTGAATATTGTCGCATTCCTCAGGAAATTGTCAAATGTTGAATATTAAAAGTGGTAATATTAATATCATCGATCATTTTGTCTCATGTACTGTGTTCCAAGCCAAAGTCCAAAAGGAATGACAGGCAACATTTCAAAAAATGTTTGTTTTGTAAAACCAAACCAAAACAAAATTTAGTGATCATCAATAACTTCTACATTTGCAAAGTCTAAATTAGGTACCACCATATTTTTTAACAAGGAGATAAATTCTTCAATATGTTATGTGCTAAATGTGTCAATAGGGTTTACTACTATCCATCTCCATTGTCATCTGAAAGCTATAAAAAAACATATGATATAGAAATAGTCATTATGCGTATGATTGTGCGACATATAATGAAATATTTAGACAGCCTGTCTGCAGATGTGCATAAATGTAGTTAGACATGCAATTCATTTATTACAATAAATGATGTTAAGTTTGGCTAGGACTTAATTACTTCCAGCGAAGTATTCCATTACTGAATAAAAAAAGTTCTATTAATTCCAATGAATGTCTCCTAATTCTCCTCACATCGACATTAGAATTCATCCAAAGACATGATTGTACGTTTTGTGTTCCGATATTTTCGCCAAAGTTAATACCTATAACTTTACTCTCGCATAATACTTATTTCTAATGGCTCCTTTGTTGAATGAAACAGCAAATTTCTATTAATTCCAATATACATCTCCTAACTCTCTTCGTATCAGCACCACAATTGATGCAGAGATGTGATGGTGTGTCTTGTATTCTGTTATTCGTACCAAAGTCTGTCTAAATGTTGTTACTGGTGTCAAATTCGTGTTGAATGAGATTATATTCCAAATTTCAGCTAGATTCATTTTGAACTTGTGTGATAGAATTTGACAAAAAAATATACACATAAAAAAAAACAAAAAATATAAAAGAGTTTAATCAATAATTTAAAAACAACTTTAAAATATGTTTGTCTCAACACTTAAAATAAGGTACTTGATACAAATACGGTCTATGTTCTGATAAGGCCCATACACCTAAAAATTAAGAAGAATAAACCCGACTTCAAAAACACACACGCTTACCCATTCGGTCGGTTTATAAGGTATTTATGTGTACGTATGTAAAGTATTTTTCAAAGTTGGGTTTATTCTTTTTAGTTTATTCTTTCATTTGTATCAAGTACCTTATGTAAATTAATAGAGGCATCAGTTAAGAATTTTTTATTACATTTTATTTTCAGGGAAGTTTTGGATGAAAGGTGATTATATGAAAAAACAAATTTTTAAGTAAAGAAATATTGCTTTTTGATGTCACACAGGTTTTCTTCCACGAGTGGGCGAGGCTAAATTTGGGCACCGCAGTAGACTTCAAAGATGAGCAGTATGTCACTAACAAGATGGTGGCACGAGCACCATACAACTACTTTGCTTCCATTTTTTATGCCATTTTACAAGAGCATTAAATATTAAAAGAACTAAACTATTTCAAATATATTTCCTACTTCTTGGTACTTATTTGCCGCATGTACATTATCTGAGTATTGACTATCATTACCTGCATTTCAGTTCATAATGATATCGATACATTAATAATGACAGGAGCAATATGTTACATACAATTTCAGATAATTAAAGCGTTCAAAACATGTGGAAATAATAACAGGCTATTATTGTCTTTTTGGTCACTATCGAGGTAGGTAGTTGCGTAGTGTCATGGCTTTGAGGAAAGTAATAAATTTAAAGCATGAAATAAATATTTTGTTTCTTCTAAATATTTTAACATGTTGTTTTGCTAAGATTAATTTCTCATTTTATAATAACAGACATGAATTTACACAAAGCATGGTATTGCAAATTGCTGAACAATTTTATTCCCAAAATATTCCTACGATGATATTTAGTAAGAATACGATTGAGAATGACTTTTCACAATGGTTTCTTCACCACTACAGTGGCTGTTTATTATCGGTAGAAATAAATGAAGCAAAAGAATTTTCAAACATATCCTACAATAAGAATATTATGCACCACATTACGCAGTATATCATTCATATTGACAAAGTAAACGATTTTGAATATTTCATGGATCAAATTAAAACAATATCATCATTTGCAAACTACGGTAGATTTATAGCAATTTGCAGCAACAACGAACAAAGTGCAGATAGTTGCAATGCAGTAATGTTATTTGCTATTTGCTGGCGATACTACTTAGTGAATATTATCTTTTTATATCAGACTCAATCTGACGAAATTAATATATTGACGTATTTCCCGATGAAATATGAACTTTGTGGCAATGTGAAACTGACAACATTAGAAAAAATAAAGATAGGCAGAGGTTTGAAATTCTCTCATAATCTATTTCCACAAAAGTTCAAAAATTTCAATGGCTGTCCACTCATAGTAACAACTATCTTTTTACGACCTTACATAATGATGACAACAAATGCTGATGGAGCACAAGAAGTTACTGGGATATATGGCGAATTTTATAAAAACTTATGTCAAATGATAAATGCCACTTTGAAAACTAGTATGCAAAAATCACCCGGGACATTTAATGAAACGCATTCGACAGGATATTTCATGGATCTAATGCAGCAAGAAGCTAATTTCACTACAGTTGTATTTTTACATGTCGACAATGCACACTTATTTCGTTTTATTTATCCCTACTGGAATGCAAATGCTGGTTGGATCTCTCCCCCTGTTCCTCTACGACTTCCATGGGAAAAATTAATAAAACCGTTTGACTTCTGGGTCAGAATTTCGTTTTTAACCATTTTAATAGTATTGTTTACATTATTAGTGATGTTGATAGAGACAAGATTGAAACGTACTTGGAACTCATATTTCTCAATGGACACCTTACAACCAAATCTGTATATAAACAGCTGTGCGATATTTTTTGGGCAAACGACTGTTAGAAGACCAACAAAAACTTCTCTTTCTTTTGGTGTGATTCTCTGGATATGGTTCAGTTTCTTTATGATTAATGCTTATCAAGGAGCTCTCATTAGTATTTTAAAAACAGATGTATATGTATCAGATTTGGATACTGTGCATGGTGCCATTAAAGCTGGATATGAATTTGGAGGACTTCCAAATCTAAGAACGTATTTTGCTGAAGAACCTAACCTTTATCATAGATATAAAATTATGGGAATTCAGAATATTATAAATTATATAGAACCTTTGTCTAAGGGATATCTGAAACTTATTATATATTTACCTTTGGATTCTTTGCTTTCCTTTTCCTTAATAAACAATCACACTCATTTCTTGCATGTTATTCCAAATGATGTCAAACAACAGTATTTATTTCATTATTTACAATCTAATTCACCCCTGGAAGATACATTAAGCAATGCGCAAGCTCGTATGGCAGCAGTTGGATTATTTGAAAAACGAGAGAGAGAAACACGCCATTTTGTTAAGAGAGAAATTGGTAAACCTCTATGGAACAAAGATAAGGATGAAACATTGACTATGCATGAAATGGAAGCATGCTTCTTCTTTATTACAGTTGGATGGATTGTATCATTCTTCATGTTTATCACAGAGCTGATTTGGAACCAATGTAAATTATCTCGTAATGCAAAGCTTTGCATATTGGCCAGGGGAAATTTGTAATTTATCTTATATTTATTTGCTCAGTAGGTCTAAAATAGTTCATGTTTAATATAGTCCCTTATTTGATGCAATGCTTTGACATTTTAATAAATTTTTAATTAGATTGACTCCCCTGCAATATAAAAAAAACAAATCTTAAAGAATTATTTTAAGTCAATTAACGATTGTTGAATATTTTAAGTTTTATTCGAAGTATTTTCCTGAACCTTTTCATTTCGGAAATATTTGGCTTGTGATTGTTACATTTAATACTAGAACTTTAAGTAGTTTAATATTGAATGTTTGTTTAGTATTTAATTGAACAGTCGGTTGGTTAATTCCATTATCGTATTGGGATGAAGGAATGTAAGTTTGAATATTAGAAAATAAGCAAAAATTATTAGGAGAATAGATCAGCCTATTTTATAAATTTGTATGCAATATTAGATTGGACGTCACAAAGACTAATGATGCGTTTTGTGCATGTTTAATGAGACCTTAAAATTTTGTGCAATAATTGATCTTTAACAAATCTACATAGCTCAACATCGAGAGTCGGCTTAAAAGTTTTATATCTGAGTAAGCACAAAATATTAACATCAACAAAATGGAGTTCTGACAGACGCTACTGCTCCACTAAGAAGTGAGAAGTTATATAGTAAAGAATTATTTTTTTCTTATATTTATGTTACAGAAGTATGCTGTTTTACAATATTATGAAAATAGTCAAATCTACCCTTTATTACTAAAACCCTGGAACGATGATGAAAAATATTAAAATTTTTATTTCAAATATTCATAATGACACGTAAACTGTATACAAATAAGAGTGTATTTTATTATCTCTATACTTTTTTGTAACTGGGTCCAAAACTAATAAGAGTATAGTTTTAAAAAAAATTCAGTATATTGATGCACATATTTCCGTTTCAAATGTATTGTTCCTTGTACATATTTGTCATTATAAATAACTTTAGTATATTATAAGTAGATATAATGTTGGTATGACAGCAAAAATAGTATTGCTCATAATTAATACTGGGATATAAATATGTAACATTATGTAATTATTATCTATTCACATTTGTCTGTCACATCCCTACGGTTATTATACATACCTAAATGTCATTAGCATTAAGTATTCAGCTTCAGCTGACAGTAAAAAAGTAGTTTGAGTAATGTCGTCTATCTATATCAATCTTTCTGAAAAACAGGAAAATATTGTTTATGAGCCTTGCATTTAATGGCTTTAAAATTACATATACCGTAATCAAACAGGTATATAAACAGTCGAAACAACCTTGAAATATGTGTATTTCAATTTATGAATGTGAAAAATTATTTTTGTATAGCCCACACTTCCTTTGGGACTACTTGTCTTATTTATGATTTATAATAATTTAAAAAACCTAGTAGTCTTTAAACTAACAGTGTAGTTTAAAGCACACCTATCTCTTGTTGCCATGCACCTTCTATCTTTATATCTACGTTATGAACCTAGTAGTTCTGTGAATGAACCTAGTAGGTCATTGTGGAGCAAATAACTAATTTGAACTCAATTGTGTTCAAATCCATTATTAAAAAATATGATGGTTAAATTATTTTATTTAGATAAATTGTCCAAAATAACTTATTTGACTGGTTTTTTTAGCAGACACTAAAAACAGGCTAGTAAAAATGTAACAACTCTCAAGTTTATTGTAAAAGACTTATTTTCAAATTAACACTTAGACAGGTGTACTATTTATTCTGGTGCCTCTAACTTCAAACAATTTTTGCTTATTACGCGAAAGATTGTAATGCAGCAATCTTTCGCGTGCTGCAATCTTTACGAGGCAAACATATTTTGTCATTATGATTCCATCCAGTGAATACTTTTACTCATGTTTTCAATTCCTTCACGTAAATCTGACGATGATTTGTTAATTAAGGCAGAAATTCTGTTGCACGATCTCGTGTTGATTTGAAATATTTTCTGCATTTTAATTTAAATTAAAGATTGAATTAAATCATACTTGGCATGAAACAAATATAACTTGATAATGTAGTCTTTTAAAGAAAATTGTTTAACAATATCTATTGTTACCTTTGGTTACGTGTAGATTGCTGTTGGCTTTTATAAGTAATGCAAAGAGGAAAGGCAATACATTTAACATACGTGCACTTAACGATCGACAAAGAAAAATAATAATCACGTCGGAATGCTGGCACAGCTAAGTTTAAAAACTATCACAAAACATCAAATTTGAATGGAAAAAAATACTGTAAAATTTAATACCTTTTAGTTTTTAATATAAAAAATCCATAACTTTTATTTGCATGTTTAAAATGTTGTAAGCAGTAAATAAGTTTATTTTATTGTGAAATTTGCAGTAAGAAAGGAAAAAAATGAAAGGAGGAGCAAAAAATACATCCGTTTTTTCATTCCTTGTTCTGCTAAAACAAAAGAAATTGTGAAATTTCATATTACGTCAGTTTAAATTTTATCGTATTCCTTTATTTTAATTACAGATTTACTGAAACCAAGGTCTTAATGGAGCTAAAGAATTTTTTTCTTTTGTAAAAAAATTACCTAAAACTTTTCAATTTTTCGATGTTTCTTTCATTTTGGCGTATAATTTATATATATATGTGTGTGTGTGTGTGTGTGTGTATATATATTTTTAATATATATATAGTTCATTATAATTTGAGGCTTTATCAGCTTTGACTAGGAGCAATTCTTGTGTTATATTTATATAAAAGAGGAAATGCAATGGAAATGCAACATATAACCTGAAATAATTCCTAGAAAAATTTAAAGCTTACTAACTTAAAGGGTGTTTAATCTCCAATTTATGAAACAATTGTTTTTCTTCTATTTCTTTCAATGATTTCTCCAATTTTTTGGGTTAATCATATTTCAATTGTAAGGTAATAAATAAATATAAAATATGTATTCTGTGTATCTTGCTCTTGGAAATATTATTAGCCAATTTATTTGTATCTAGATTATTATAAAATTTGTAAATGTGGAATGATTTTATGAGAATCAAAAACACAATTTCAAGAGAATCAGAATAAAAAAAAACCTGACGAGATGCAATATGGCAGAAAATTTAGGTAAAAATCAAATGAAAGAAAGAATAATTTATGATATATTTCTGAATAACAAAATATGAAGATAGGTAAACAGATAAAAGAGACCTCACTGCATTTTATACGTTGAAATAAAGCACAGGTTATATTATTTTTTGATGCTTTACACGTTGTGCAACTGTTACCTTTAATGGATTTTTTAAAATGTAAGAACATTTAAAAGAAAACGTCAAGAATCTGCCATAAATAGTTCCTATGTATAAAAATCTAAAACATTTTTTCAAGATGAAATAAATTATTTCTTTATTAAAATTATTTTTGCCAATTGCAATGTTATAAATTAAATGAAACTACGTGATGTAGTGCTATTTCTACTTTCTTTAACTTCTTTACCACAACCTAGGTTTCGTTGTATAACAACATCTTCAGGTGGGCATTTAGCATAATTAATGCTGTTGGAAGTTCCCACAGCATTTATATATTTCACAAAACAATAGCGGAAGCCGGGTTTGTGCGGGTTTTCTCACTACTTACATTAATGTGTTTATTGTAGGGGTGCAGTGTAGTTTCTATCAGTAATGTTAATAGACCACCTGAAGGTGTTGTAATATAATGAAACCTAGGTTGTGGTAAAGAAATAAAAGAAAGTAGAAATAATACTACGTCACGTAGTTTCATTTAATTGTAAATAATGAATTTCTACAAAATTAACACCGAATATATTTAATATTTGCAATGTTATGTTTATATATCCAGAGAGAGAGAAAATATTAACTCAAATAACGGCTGACGTTGAAAACACAGGCACAAAATTCTATAAAATTGGTCAATAGAGTAAGTGAATTAAGAATTTAAAGTTGTATTAAAATTTTCAAAATTACATATTTTAGATTTACATCAAATTGTTTTTTCATGACTTGTTGAGATTTGTCTATTTCCATGATTCATTCTGATTCGAATCATCAGTTAAACTTAGACAGGTAAAATACAGGTTACTCCCCAAAATCTCCTAAAAGTTCGTTAAGAAGCTTCGCTCCAAAAATTTGTTTTAAAGAAAATAAAATTGAAAAATTTGGAAAAGAAATATTAAAAATATTAAAATTCTGAAATGAATATATATGACAAAACCAAAAGACTACAAATTATAATATTTATAGACGTGACCCATGACAGGCATTTTTGTACGTGACGTATACTCCTACGTCATAAAATACTGTGCGCAGCTTTTATAAGAAGGTCTAACCCCTCCAAATTTCGGTAATCTAAAAATTCATTATTATTTTAGGAAAAATTAATATACAATAATGTGAGTTCATCTAAATGTAACAATTTTTCTATCATACTTCAATAATCAATCCTTTATTACAACAAAGAGACGAGAACAAGTACAATTTTTTAAGAGGCATTTCGATAAAGAAAAGTGTTTAGAATATTGGCTCCTTTGAAAGTTTTTAAATATTGCCAAACATATCAATTGTAGAAGATATTTCAGTCAATAAGTAGCTTATTTACTGCTGTCCTATTTACTACTAAAATGGTTGAATATGAATATCTTCAATCAACTAGTAGCTAGCAATTCACTCTCAGACAGTCAGATTGCACCTGGCCGCAGATTGTGTACATGTCGCCCTGTGTATATATATTGTGTTTTATTTTCATAGTGTTTCCTATAATCGTGTCAGTATAATTGTTCTTAATCCTGATTCTCAATATTATACACAACTTTTTTGTCATTTGATTTGATATAAAATAACCCAAATCTTTTAATTGAGTAGTTTGTGAAATCAATTCATAAAAACTGTGTAAAGAGAAAATTACTGACATGTTTTAGCAAATTTGTGAAATTATAATCATACAAAACGAATTTTGAAAATCATGTACTTGTGTAAGAATAATTTATTTTGTCATAATTTATAATGCAAATAACATTAAATAAACAGTAAAAATTACTATAAAATATTAGGCGAATTGACTAAGGCAAAACTTGACTCTAATCATTGCTATTTTTTCATTGTTTATAATGTTTTTCGAAAAAATGTTTAATCACTGTTTAATAAAGTCATACGCTTGATTTATAGATTATTTGTTTTATTATAACCAAGACATCCTAATGAAGGATGGCTCTTAAAATATACTCTGTATGCGATTTTGTGAAAATATGTGTTAGTAATTTATTTGTGTAAACAATAGTTGTTATAAATTTATTAATAATAAAATATTATAAAAAAGTAATCAATCATTATTGATTTTGCGTTAAATAATTATGAAAACAAACGATAGACTAATTGTTTATCTCCTTAGTTCATAGGAAATGTTACTGAAAATAGGATTGACTTACTTAGGAACGATGAAAAAGAATAAGGCGGAGATACTGCCATTCTTCCTATCATCTAAACAAAGAGAAATAAAAAGTTCTCTTTATGGCTTCACAAAAAACTGCGCACCGCTTTTCTATTTCTCCAAAAAAACACAAAGCTCTGCTGTTGATTTCTTCTTCTCATCGTGATCAAAAAACCGACATTGAAACGAAGAAACCAGTTGTGATTGCAAATGAAATCGACATTGGCCTGTTGCAATTTTTCAGGGAATATTAATTCCGCTGAATATATAGAACATAAATAAACAACTTTGCCTTATATCAAGGGCGTAAACAAAGTGATAGTAAAATAAGGAGAGGAACTTTCATTTTGAATATGGCAAGGGCATTAGCATTAGATTACATGAAAGCTCACTTATATAATAAAAGATTGCCAAGGGAACTCCGAATAATAAGTCAAGTTTTGGATAAAAATTCCCCCCTCTACCTCCAAAGTCTAGGTATGTTCCACCGAGTGGACGAAGATTATGTCACATTTGTTTAACCAAAAAAAATATTTAAAAACCGATATATCTCCAATGCTCTAAGCTATTTTGTGAAGATTGCCGAAAAAAAATTGTAACAGTTTGAAGTCATGTCACCAATGAATGATCCTATTTTTGAAAGTCTGATTTGTGTAAATGTTGCCTTTTATAAATATTTGACATTTCTTCACGAAGTATTAATGTTAATTTTTTAGATTTTCTTAGAGGTCTATGAGTAAGTGACTTAAGCTTACTCAATAAATATTTGTAAATAACACTTTGTTTTTATTTTGTCCTAATAATTATATTTTAGATAATAAGGTTCACCCAAAACATTAAATGGTATTCATTAATTCAGATATTTGAAACAAAATTGTAAAGTGTTGAGCTATTAAAGCGGTGTCTAATGTACTGTCACAAAATTATAAAAATTAAGCCACGTCAGTTGCAGAGGGTTAAAATATAATCTAATGTTTGACAACTATGATTATTAGTCACCACAAGATTAATTGACAATTTTTGTGATTCCCTTCTTTTTAATAGAAAAATGGAAATTATTTTTTATGGTTGTGTAGGCTAAGACTTCAAGTTAATTCATTATGATCATGTTCTCCATCTTAATTGAAACAGACATATTCTTAATTCATATTCAAAATTATAGAAAACAAAATGTAAATAATAAAAATAAATATGATATGCCTATTTCTTTTGATAAATTCTGATAAAATTTATTTGCTGATTATTTTTTGTTTATTTTTTTATGGACGATGAATTAGAAATAAAAATATTTGTGTGAGCACGTAAGAAAATATACACATATAATACACATCTGCATAAATTAATTATGTGAATAGTATATACATAGACAATATATATATATATATATATATATATCTATGTATGTATATATATATATATACATATATATATACATATATATATATATATATATATATATATATATCTATATATATATATATATATGTAATGTTAACGGGGGTAAATGTAAATGTAATGTCTATGACACTATTGTAGTTAATTAAGCATATACACAGTGAAATTTATTTTACAAGTATACCTAAATTTTTGCATTCACACAAGTTTCCTATGTCCAACTTTTTTAAATACTTCCAAACATAAGACATATTAGAGTATACCAGAATGCAAGAAGCAAAAACAATGTTTGAGGTTGAAGTAGCTGTTATTGAGATTTTGACATCACAACACATAACAAACAATACATTATTACATAGATATCGATTCAAAAATAAATTAATGTGTCAGTGGAAAAAAATGTTATAAATAGTTTAGTTTGTTCAATACCCATCATGTCTTCACTAAACGGCTCGGTAAAGAATTGATGTGTCTTTGACTCCAATAAATGTTAGAGTATTGCAACGCGGAAGGTGCAGTACCATCTACCCAGTATAGATTCTGGAAGCCAAAGCCGCTTTGGCTCTTGGTATACAAGAAAGTCTTCCTTTATTCAATATTTTCTCAAACTTTTTCCTTCTTCTGATCTGTTGTAATAATACGATCTATGAGTTAATCTGCATGTTGTGCGCATCGAAAGTATTTGCACCTTAACTTTTTTGAAAAATTAAGGTGCAAATACTTTGATTTCATATAAAGTTTGTACTTTACTTTTATGTATTATTGCCAATGTAAATACTCCCAGTAAATTATTTATCCACGTCACACTACATATGAAGATTTTCATAAAGTGGTTACGATTAGCACTATGAGATCGATGCTCATTATCAGGATAACCGAGATATGTTTTTGTGAGGACCACTATAATGTAAATAAAAATATATATGTAAATAATTTGTATACAATTATTATTATTAATACGAATAATAAGCAAATCTAAGACTAGTACTAATAATAAATGCAGATATTGAATGCAAATCAATATGATTTGCGTTTATCTTCAATAATAATTAGTCTTATGGTACTTTCAAAAGTTTAGGTACAAATCTTGTTGAAAAAAATTATACGCAATATAAAAAATTATATGCAATGTAAAATATAGGCACTATAAAACAAATTAGACTGAAATCTTTTGGTTTCTCTTAAAATTTTCAGTCAAATTACTTTTAAATTGTTCTTATTATGTTAGAAAGAGGAAAAAATTGGATATATTTCCAAAAATTCGTTGCAGTCATTAATCTTAGTAAACTTTTTATTTAAAAATTCATTTTAAGCAAATGAGACTCCCTATTTTATAGTCAGGTTGGTTTTGCAAAATCTGACAAATATGAATTTGTTTACTTTTCACTTGTTCCATAAATTCAAAAAATGCAGCATTGTCTTTTTTGGTATTCTTTAATGAAATATTCTTTTTCGCAGTCATCCCAGCAACGGTTATGACATTCAAAGAACTCCCTACTTGTACTGATTTGGACTTTTTCCAGTAACATTATATGGAACTGCAGGCTGGCTCCTCGTTTCTCCGACAAATTCACATAAGGAAACTGACAGAATGTTTACATCCTCCTTGTGATGCTGGACAGTCATTACATTGAACACTTTGCCCTATGTTTTTGCAACAACCATTTCATATAGTTAGATATACTCGTATAAAACGGTGATGCCAAAAATTGAGCAAGTTTTTGAAGATGAGTACTAATTTTTTATATTAACAGTATTACCCTAATGGAAACATGGTGTCAGGAAATGAGCTACGATTGACTCCAAAGCTTCCAAATAACTATTTCTGTTCTCAATATCTGTATGATTGCTTTTGAATATTTTGTTCTGGACATGTTTTGCATTTCATAGTTCATAAGGTTGTGGTCAAGTTTTCGGGCTGTATTCAGGAAGCATGAATGATGAATCAATCGTGAATAAAATGAGCCAGAAAGACTAGATATTGAAATTATAGTGATTTTCGAGATTCTATCGCAGAGATCCCAAAAATGGATTTATTATAAAAAAGCCAGAATTTGCTGATAGTTCCACTTCTTGCTTCTTTGACTACTCTGTAAGTAATCTGATCCCGTCATGTAAAGGATGTCAGTATATTATAGAAGTTGTTTAGAAACCCAAAATAGAATAATTTCAACTATATTGCATGATTTTCGAATTATATTTGTACTACTCATCGATAGTATATTTTAGTCCACATTTATGTTACAAGGTGATCTCTTCATTATTATTTAAAATTATTATAAATTATTCTATTATAAATTAAATGAACAAAACACCCGTAGATGAAAAATAGGCCAACGTATAGTAGGATACTCTTGTAAAATTAAATACATACTTGTGTCGTTTTTTAGTTACACTAATTTTCAAGAGATAACCTCCTTGCATAAACAAATAAATTCTTATATACATTATTACATAGACGAAAAATCACTGTTATTGAATTTTGATGAAAATGTAAGTAATGTAAGAATTAAATTTTTCTCAGCTCTATTCACTATACACGCAAATAGCCAAGAGGGATTGCAATAATTCAATGCTATGGGAGTGTGTCACAAACTATCAGTTCTGGACCTTCACAATGAGATACTATGTGGAATATAGCTCTACATATGCTTTCTGAATAGTACTTATGCAGTCTACATAGACTTTTATTTCCATAAAAAACATGCTAACAATTTGATTATATTGATACCTGTTTTTGTCACATTTTTCATCCATTATTCTATATCCTGGTTATATATCCTGACTATTGCTTTGTAATCCTGAAAAAACTCTAAATATCAATTATTTCTATCCATAGATAGTGATACCTTTTCGAAATTTGTGAAAGCGAAGTTAATGGTCCATTTACATAGAGGCATCTTCTAAAATATTTGGGACTTCATAAAAAGATTATTTTTACTTCCAGAACAAATAATTTATATTTTCCATTTTGTCATGACTCCAGTGGTAAGTTTTTGAAATATTTTTCTTAACCTCTATTTTTTTTTAAATATTAAGAAAATGGAGTATCATCATACTTATTTAATTAAAGTTGTTTTGAATGCTATGTTGTTACGTGGCGACCACCACAACTTCTTGTATTCAACCATCAACTACTGCTTTTGAACCTTGAAATTTTAAAATTTCAAATTCAAAACCCAAAGTTTAGTTAGCAAATATGAGTGCTGGGATATGTTTGTACATATATTATGCTGAATTTTTAATTTGACCACGGCTCAAATAGCTTGTTGATAAATGTTATAACTACTTAACTATGGTATATAATGACAATATAGGCGTAATTTGGTTTCTAATATTAAATAAAGTGGCAAACTTTAAGTAAGTTCAATATCAAATAACCATAGGCAATTGCATTGTGATAATTAATTATTGCTCACTTTATTCAAGCATTATATTTTTTTTATTGTTTGTTGGATAATATACTTCAATTGTATTTCATTGATCGAGCTATTTCAAATAAATTGTTGAATCTATTTACGCAATGAAGAATTCTACGCGCGCGAAGCCGCGGGCTCAGCTAGCGTATTTATAAATTCAATGTAACTAGGATTCTACCGTTTTTGTTTACATTTATGAAATGATCTTTCCTTCGGCATATTGTTTCCATAACTTATTAAATTTCAACATGACAATATTTAATTTTTTATTTCATCTATTTACAAATGTTTTCTATTTAAAAATATATTGTTAGATTCATGTAATTATATGAATTTAGAATTTCTATGTAATCCTATTTAGCTTTGGTTATATAAAGTTACATCGTAATTTAATAATCACAATAAAACTTATCAAAAGACAAATAAAGTAAATGAATAATGTAAGTATAGGAAAAGCAAAGAGAAACTTTAATTTTATTTGAAAACAAATTAAGCAATATAAACTCGTAGGTTTATCCATTTTTATCTACTCTTTCTTTACTAATATAAATACCTACTGAGTTTTGGAATCCTTCTTAATTCTTAAATGAAAAGTGTGTGTGAGTGTGATGTTCCATAAAAGTTATTATTTATGAAAAGATTATTTGTATACTAATACAATGTTTATAAAAATTGATCTGCTCACATAGGCTTCAGAAGTTGACAAACTGACATATAGACGAAAAAATGTATTGGGTGCGCTAATAACCTTTTACCCAGGAATTCGGGAATTTTCTAGAAAGTTTTATTGATAGTTTTTGTGTATTTTATTCTCAGGTATTGATGCCCAAAGTAGAATGACAACACAAAGAAAGTAAAGAATACTCATGTTTCATAATGCTGGCATAGAACCGATTTAAGATCTTGAATAATGAAGCGCCATTCGAAATAGCAGGGTTAAAAATATATACCCAAGCTTGAACCAATATTTGTTACAGGAGTCCTTAATATTAAATCTCCAAAGGAAATTCAAGTAAGATTTTATTATAGTTAATAAATTATACCCAACGACCAAATTGTGGTCTGGTCATGTAATTCAGTTAACTCTATTTGACAAATTTATCACAAACAATATATCTCACTACATCTATCAACTTAAGAGTGAAAGTACATATATAGTTTTATTACGACATATGCAGTTCACCTAAGACATTTAAAAAAGGACTGAAAAATTAGTGACAAGAATTCAGATACATACCAAATACGCTCTATAAATCCAACAAAGAGTTTTTATCACAATTTTTCGTAAATTTGGAACGAAGGAAAATAATAAAGGCATTTCCATTATAAAGTACTTGTGGAAAATGAAAGTGATCTTTGATGCGAACGTAGAAAAAATTAAAATTATGACAGCCATTATTGCAGATATAAATCATGGATACACACACAGTTCCAATATGAACTGAACACCATTAAGGGATCAGGGAAAATAATAACTATAAGTTGAATTACCTGATGTTGAAATTTAATGATTAAAATGGAAAAAAAATTCTTAGACGTTCTATTTATTTTAATCATATAGGGTTTCCTCGCAAATTAAATATTTTATTATGTGTATTTTACATATTTCCTCTCCTCTAATCAATGATATTGGTAATATATATATATATATATATATATATATATATATATATATATATATATACATATATATAATATCTACATATATATATACATATATATATATATATATATATATATATACACATATATATTTTATTAGTTATCGATTCATTGTTAAAAAGCTGTAATATTTTTTTTGTAATTAAAAAGTATTAATTAACCCGGCTTTTTACTTATAAACACCACATTTTTAAAATTTATTATAGTAATAGATACTATCCCCGCTAGGTCTTAAATTCTCAAGAGGTAATTGATAAAAATAAGAAATATAGGCTCTCAGCTATATTCAGTCGTAACTAACAATGTATAATAAAAATGATATGACTTCTCAAAACATGAAAATTGTACAACACAATGCTGGTCTGAAAATATCAATTGAAACTAAACGAAGAGAAACTGAATTATGATTTATACAAGAAAAATCTTCATATTAATCTTACAAAAAAAAAATTAGTTGAATAGTTGCATCTATGAAATGTCATAGTGTTTATGCCTCATGAATTTGAAAGCATTTAATGTGAAAGTCACTAAAAAGAACAAAACTTAAAGATTTTTTATTAAAATGTTCATTAATTGACTTGTTTACTATTTTTTTTCAAAATTGCTTACTTATTATACTATTGGAGTGTATGTTATACATTACAAAAGGCTTTTAAACATGCTTAAATGGAAAAACTTGATCTTCGGATGAGAGTAGAGCATGGCTTCAGCGCTTCACACTTAAGGCATGTTGCCAGATGTTGCTATCATTTTACAGTGGGATTTACCATTTTATGATGATACACTTACCTTTTTACTCCTATAACAAGAATGAGTGCAAGAACAGTACAACCATTAAAGTAGATGCAAACACTCTGACAGGCCGGGTTATTCATAATTAATCATTTTCAATCTCCGTGACAAGTTAAACAGATTTAATATAGACCTTTAGTTGATGTTAGTTATGTTTGAATACAAATAAAAATAATTTTAAAACATAATGGTTTCATTTTTCTAATAACAGTACCTCTATCACCTTCTCTTCTAAATATATATATATATATATATATATATATATATATATATATATATATATATATATATATATATATATATATATATATATATATATATATATATATATATATATATATATATATATATATATATATATATATATATATATATATATATATATATATATATATATATATATATATATATATATATATATATATATATATATATATATATATATATATATATATATATATATATATATATATATATATATATATATATATATATATATATATATATATATATATATATATATATATATATATATATATATATATATATATATATATATATATATATATATATATATATATATATATATATATATATATATATATATATATATATATATATATATATATATATATGTAGAATTTAGACTTTTTTATATACAGACTGATTGGTAGCTCGATGCAAAATTGAATGGGGCTGATAGCTTAAGCCATTTAAAACATTTTGAGCCATATATTTCTTTGACAAAGTCTGATTTTTTTTTTATTGCTATTTTAAAGTTTTCTTTTTAAAAATCTTAAATTTGATAGTTGATTTCCAATAGAGTCCAAGTAAAAGCTGGTATGTCAATATTTTTATATTTTTTTATGTAATGTATTGCTGATCTAAAGAAATAGATTCCATGCATTTACGTGATTGGAAGAAATACGCTTTTGATTGTGGCTTTTAAAAAAAATAAATGAAACAGCCCTAATTGCTTAAGCCATTTTAAAAATACACGGAGCTATTTCTCTTTCTTTTAAGGTATACTTTGGCCCACGCGATCACCTGATTTAACCTCCGTGGATTTTTTCATTTGGGGACAGAGACTTTGTAGTTGTTAACACTGGCAAAGAAATATTAACTTTAAGAATAGTAGAAATATTAACTTAACAATCCAAACTGAATTTGTCTTCCTTAATTCAGTTTGGGTACGTAAGGTTGTGTTTGTATAATTCCAAGAACTGCCGAGATGGTTATGGTGCAGCGGCCTTTATTCAGCGGGAGGCAGCCATTGTTCAGTTTTTGGATTGTGCACCCTGATTCTATGAAATGACGAGGTATTTGCGTGGTTAATACCTTAAAGGAAAGAACAATAACCCAGCATATTTTGAAAGGTTTGTACAATTAGGGCCATTGTATTTATTTTTTTAATGTCACAATTAAAACAGTTTCCTTCAATTTTACAAATTGTCCAAATTTGATCACTGATATTTTTTCCTAATATAAAGAAGTCTATGACCCCTATCTGAAAATGAATACCAATGAATCTTCTGCTTTTATGTAGATCATTGGTGAAAACCGGAATTGATTATCTCAAGGAGTTTAGAAATTATATCACATTAAACATTTCATGAAAAATTGTTTGCACAAATCCTTATATATTTCATTACATGCACTTTACTTATATATTTCATTACATGCACTTTCTGAGCTCATTTGTGGTCAAAGTCTATTATTAATATAGTTGATTGCAAAATCTCTTTGTGTTCAGTTGTGTGGCTTCACCGCACTCTGTTGTCGAAGTTTGTGACAGGCTAAACAAAATGTAAAGTAGATAGGTCAATTTGGACCTATACATTGGCCTCCATGTTTGCCAGCAATCACTCCATTGAACTTCTTCGTGTGGGGATTTATTAAGACTTTGTGTTTGAAAATATCGTGACAGTGAAATAGAGATGCATATTATCCCTGTGTTTAACAAACTTAAAAGTACCATTAGGAAATGTCTTAGACATTTCTTTATTTAAAAGAGTCCACGAACAAATAAAAAAACATTTGCAAAAATATGTCGAAAACGGGAGGCGACATGTTTAAAATGCCTGTCATTTAATTTGTTCTTTAATTTTCATTGACTTGTAATTTTACAACTTATTTTTAATGCAATCGATTAAAAAATCAGTGCAATCATAATTTTGATCTATCATCCGTGCACATCCGTGACAATCATAGATGAGTCATTTCTGATTTTATTCTTAGGTAACTACAAAATATGTACATACCTAAAAGTGGCGAGCAGTCATACTCAGATTATCACTGTAAATAGATTAATAATATTATATTACAAAATACTACTATTAAATATGATGTGATGTATACTGTGGTATTTAAAATCACCAAGTGCCCATAATTACGAAATTATAGTTGCAAGCGTAACCCATACATACTGCACACAACCATACGCAATTGTCAAAATTCATGCACACATAATACCCAATTTAGGCATTCACCTTGCCACTCTTTTGATCCTGTTCAATAAACTGCCATCAATGCGAGCGTTGCGAGTGACGAGGCGACTCGCGTGGCGAATGGCGAGCGTTGTTCACAATAGACTTTTTATCATTTATTAAAAATCTTACGTGTCAATTTTTTCTGAAATATATGCTATATTGCAACCTCTTGGTGGAGCACAACTCAAAGATTTTTTTTGGATAGGGGTTGCGGACAACCTGTATAAATAAAAAATATATAAAAATATTGACATGCTAGTTTTTACTGGAACTCTTTTGGAAATAAACTACAAAATTTTGGATTTTTAAAACGAAAACCCTATAGCAAGGAAAGAAAAATTATAACACTTTGTCAAAGACGTGTATGGCACAAAATGTTATAAATGGCTCAAAATGTTTAATGGCACTTGTAACAAAATATTCCCTCTTTGCTACAAAGTAACAAGCAGAAATCACTTCAGGAAACCTATTTATATGAAACAAAATAAACTAATTCCACTTCCCAGTTCAATTTTATTTTTGTGGTGCATGATGGACCCAGTATATTTAATAAATGTGTTTATATAATAACAGTTTTTATTTATGGGGTAATAATTAAGTATTTGACAATTCTTTTTTTAGTTCTTATAGTACTTGTAAATCATTGCAAAAGTTGTGACTTGACGATGACTCTTAAGAAATCTGTTAAGAGGTCAGTTAGTATTAAAGGAAAAGTTCAAAAAAATCAATTTGTTATTTTGTTTCCTCTGTACTTTTTGTTCATATTTTCAAGATATTTTCCAGTCTTCACACAATACACACACACACACACACAAGCTAAAACTTTATCTCGCTATGTGCAGATTACGAAAATGTATTAACTGATAAATGAACAACATCGCTTTTCACATTGACTCTAAAGTGATGCTGGTTGCGTAACAATTTTATTTGGACATCTTTTGCAATAAGTAAACAATTAAGCTACAAGTTAAACATAATAGGTATTATTTCACACAAGATAAACATTAAAGATACAAAAGCCTGCATGTATTATGAGAAGAAAAAGTAAAAAAAAATAAAAAGCCTCCTATCAGAACCAAATCACCTTAAATTTATTGTTCTTATAATTCATTTACAATAGTCAGCAATGAAATATTTACAGATCAAAATTTAAAAAAGCACATTAATTTAACAAGTTATTGCAAAATAATTGAAATTCTATCACAATATATAGTACTAAATGTGGTCATCTACATTACAAATCTTTCATTATATGGCCAGAATTATATAAATATAAATATATATATATATATATATATATATATATATATATATATATATATATATATATATATATATATATATATATATATTTATATACATATATATATATATAAATAAATTTTTTGTTAGGTTAAGAGAATTTACATTTAAAAATCACTGTACCAAAGGACTTTCACAGTATATTGTAGGAAAATAACAGAAGGCGAGTGGTGATTTCAAGAAATTTAAAGTATGTACCTTCAATGTTTTTAAAGACCTTTGCCATGGTATTCTAAATGACAATTTTTAAGTTATTTATTAGTCACGTCATTTATTAGCAATGTAAAGCAAAATTAATTTACTTGTTTTTTAATAAATAAAAGCAAAACCCAAAGAAAGCAAATTTTTCACTATAGTGTTGATTTATCAGTCTGGTTTATTATTTTATAGACTTTTATATGCTCTGTGCTTCATATGTTACTATGACACGGATAGGATTATTTAAGCTTTTTAATCGCCGTTTCACAATATGTCGATAGTTTCCAATAATAATAATTTCCAAGAAAAATTTTCATTTTCGGTCTTTATTATGAGTTACTAAAAAATTACTACTCTCTGAGACAGGAATGATAAAAAATTACTTGAAGGAAGATACAGAATGATTGATAGCCATTATATGTATTACCAGAAGCCATAGAGTATCACTACGGAATGATATTATTTAAGACAGTAAGTTATATAAAATTAACGATAAGACGAATTAAATACAATTCAAATGATGTCTTTGCCCTAATTATTCAGAGGCAACTGATTAGATTGAACATATAGAGAGAGAATGCAGACGATTATAAAATGTATTGATATTTCAAAATGAGGAATATTTAAGAGATTGCACTGCTAAGGTCCACCATACAAAACGAAGAGCGAGTATGAAAGTGTACACAGGAGGTAGCAGTGACAGGTTTCGGTGGAAAAATATATTTTATTATGTAGACTCAATATATATTTCATTATGTAATTACATCAGCAAATATCTCAGTACACTAACACACAATCCATAATGAATCTGTTGCTAGAGTAAATGCAAATGTAATGAATTTGTTGTGTTATCACATATTAATTAACTGTATTACGTGTTGTAAATATTGATTAGTTTATTACATTATTTACTTGAAAAAAGTTTCAATTTTTTAGAACAAAGTTAACATACTTTAAGGTGTATTGCTTACAATAACCTTGAAATTTAATCAATTTTAAATATAATCAGTGATACTGTGCACATTTAATTTCATGCAAGTTATACGTTAGGAGGAATTGATTTAATATCGAAAAAGTAATAAAGGTAATATATCGTTAATATATAAAAATTCTAGCAGCAAGAATGAACACGTAATTTAAAATACAAATTAATACAGGTTTATTAATTGTATCATAACAATAACGTAAGTAGTGGTGACACTCAACAAAGTGAGCAGCAGAGAAGCGCGTAATTCCCACATTGCAAACACATTGAATTGACCTATTTTACTGACTTTTATCAGATCTTGAATTATTTTCATCTGTTTACGCACTCGAATAGCTGAAAAATTAATGAAGAAATGTTAATAAATTGTATAGTTAGCATTATGCAATTTACAAAGGCAACATAATTTCATTACTAATATCAAGAGCGAAGGATAAAAATCATCTTGAAAATTTAATTCCATAATAACTATATGCGTGACAAATTCATAGATATGATGGAATTAGGGTTCTATGTTTTTAATAACTGACAATGAGATATTATTTCTCATTCCATTTTTAGTTTTATTTCTGTGAATGAAGCGAATTACGTAACAAAATCTCTTGACAATTTTATTTAAAAATAAACTTAAAATTTTTAAATTAATTTTTGTTTTTTTTTGGGAATTCTTTTGTTCATAATTTCAGGTTTCCTAAAATGAGAATATTGCAAGGATGGTATTATCCGCAGGATCACTAATCACTTTTGGAGAAAATATATTTATTGCGACTGTAGTATTCTTTACTTTTTTAAACATTGTCATACAAAAGTAATTAATATTTGCGTATTTGCTCATTTACATGTTGTGATAATAATTTTTAATTAAAAAAAGTCCTTTCGTTTTGGTGTTAAGGAAGATTCTCTAAATGTTTTACATTTATGGAAAATATTTGGTCTGTAAAAGAATGATCTTATTTTACTTTTCCAGTTTGTATTGGCTTTATTTTTATATTAGCAATGAACATTTTTCTCTTTACAAATAGAAACACTCTGCCTTATTTTCTTTTAACACAATGCGTTTCTTCATTTAATTTTCAATGATATTTACACTTGTACATGTACAATTAATGATGTTAAATCACATAGCGTGCATGCTTTATGTGAAGAAATGCGATCCTCCAGGAGTGTAGTTTTAAAGCTGGACTCAGAATGAATGATATTAAGTCAAAGTTTATGGTCATCTCTAACAATACCAATCTCCAACCAAGAATAATTTTGGCGGGTCAAAAATCAGAACAGGTGAATTAACATAAATCTCTTGGAACTTGCTTTACTCAAAACTGGGACGATGAGGTAGAAATCAAAACTCGCATTGAAATTGCTCGCAATGCCTTTGCAAAAATGAAAAAGATACTCTACAATCGTATCCTTAAAATCACATCGAATTCGTCTTCCTCATTGCTACATATGACCGATACTTTTTTTACTAATGCAAAGCCTGGACTATTAAGGAAGATCTCTGGAAACGTATAGAAGTACAAGCATGTGCTCAGGCATGAAAGATACAAGCCCTTACAACTAATAATGAAGGGAAAAATTGTAGGGAGAAAGAAAGCCGGTCGTAGAAAAAAGGTTATGGTTGTATGAAATCTGAGAATGGACAGGAGTTACGAGTGTTGCAGAGGACAAACAAAATATGCAGAGTTGACCTTTGCTAATTGGAAATTTATTTTTAGAAGAAGAAGACAAAGGTAACTTACTCTTTGTTGGATAGTTCTGTCTTATTTGCTTTCATTTTTCCAATTTTATCAACTTGAATCAACTCGTTGATATAATTTGTTAACATTTTAATAAAAACACAAGCAAGGGTAGTAAAAATGTAGCGATAAAATGGTTTATTATACAATATATCATCGAAAGTACATTATTTTGTGGCTGATGCACTGAGTTATGTAGACTATTGAAATATTTTTAGTGGCTCTTTGAAAACATTTACCCCCCTATAAGAAAACTAATGGAGATAAAGAAATTATAAAAACTACAAGAAATACATTTTATAGGTTAAAAATGGCCCCAAAGTTTACGTGTAATTAAAATTACAAAACAGCTATATCTGATAGGGTTTCTAAAGTAAGTATTTTTTTAAGTTAGACCTTGAGAGATATGCGAGTGGCATAGGCTAGCAAGAGCTAGCCTTAAGACGATGGTAAGCTATGGAAGGAAACGAATAGTAGCATGCAAAAATTACAAAAAGGTGATAAATTCGTGACATTCATGAAGATTTACCAGCTTTTATTTTATTTATATTTGGTCAAAAAACCTTTGTTGTGTTACACGTATGTGTGTAACACAACAAAACAATTTAACAAGAGTAAAAATGTGTACACAAAAATTCTGGTGACAAAATTTTTTAGGGTTAAATTTTCATGCATATTGATATATGCACAATCGCTTCAAATTTTATCCTACGATTTCAGATCTCATGGTATTTCAAGAAACAATTTCACTGTTAGACTTTTATAACAAAGGTTGCCTCATAAAGTATTAAGAGGAATAAAATTTGGAATGTTAATAAAATTTTAATACATTAGTAAATGTTTGTGTCACTTTTTGTCATAAATTGGAACGCTAATGTTATTATGATACTCAAAATATTCTCCAAAGAAATAAAAGTAAAATTTTAGTCAGTGAAACTATATAATACATTGATAATATCATTGTCAATATACATATTTTAATCAGAATATTATTTAAATATTTCCTTAAACAAATTTACCACTTTGAATACGTTGTCATGTTTTGGTATGGATAAACGAAGTTATGTAAATATTTAACAATTATTACATATCAACGTATATCGTTATTTACACTTAATGGAACATATATCAACGTATATCGTTATTTACACTTAATGGAATATTGATTATTAAATCACGGCGCATGTGTCTAATTGACAAGTCATGATCAATTATGTAACTGGTAACATTTTTCCATTATTTACTTTATTTTTGACATGTTTCCTTTATTTTAATATTTCAATTATATTGATTGTAAAAATACAGTGATTCAACATTCTTTCTTTTAAATCTATCTGTTACAAAATGTTTATTGTTTGTTTTTCAAATTTAAAAAAATTTTTTTATCCGTCTTCGAACTCAAATCCCAAAAATTAAGTTTTTGAAATAAAAATATAAAGAAAGAAAAATTTAATAATTTATTGCATGCATTAGAGCACACGGACAGAGATGCCGAAAATAAATATTTACGGAGATTTGCATTGAGTACTTACGAATTTTCTCATCAACTTGGAATGTCATCAAACAGGTTTTCGTTTTCTCAACTTGCAAGTAGATACATTCACACAGTACGCAAATACTCACAATTTGCATTACAGGAAAAGAGGACCAAAATACAGTTTCGGAAAATGAAAATTTCAGTTCAATCTGAAACATGCAATTAAACTTCAGTTATTTACCCATGATAAGGTCAGTAAAATGTTTGAATTTATGGTTAAAACAGTGGTATTGGAATGATATATCACTAAAATTCCGAGTGTGGTTGTTTTTAAAATGAACAATATTTTAATAATTAAAGAACAAAGAGAATTAATCAGATTGAATACATAAATAAGTTAAAAAAATGTTCATTTCTTTTCAACATTTGAAGGAACAAAAAAAAGATTAATATTTACCTTATATTTCAATCTATGCAAATAGAAAAAAACGTAAGTCATAGTATATGTGAAGACTCTATATAGAGTGAAGAGAAGCTGAAATTTTAAACATCAATTATATATATTTAACAATATTAATATTGCTTAATCATCTAATAATAATAATATTTATCATTTGCATGCTTTGTTAGCACCATTTACATGTAGTAGTGACTGTTGTAATATGGTAAATAAAAAATTTACGAAAAATTGTGTTCATTACAAACCTGAACTTTAAATATGTTGTTAAAATATCTACAGAGTTCCAAAAATATTACGAAGAAGTCCGACAAACTAGTAATGTCTTTCCCTTTGAGTGGGGTGTTGAAGATAAAATTCATATTGTTGCTAGACGTGCTATACTGGTGACTACCCAATAAGTCTTCAATCGACACAAGAGTTGGCTTTGTGTTCGGGTTTTCAAGAAATTTATTAAGTAGTTGAATTCGTGCTAGAATGCTGCAAATCAGCAGTAAGGTAAGCATGAATTCAAATTCCCAAGTCGTTTCACAAATTATTCCAAGCAAAAGAAATTCGTAAAATTGTAAACCTACAGCATTTGTCGCATATAAATATACGCTCAGCATAATTATACGAAATAATAGCTCAAAGCTGGTAAATATGTAACAACGTTTAGAATCTTTTTGTAAAATGCTTTTTCTGTGAAAAAGCTCGAAGAGACTATCAATTTCATTGAGATAATTAATTAATTTCATAAATCCTTTTTTCGCACAACACATATCTGTACAAAACCAGTATATAGTAAACATGACTGTAATAACATTGAGTAAATGGGTAAGATAGATACTGTTAAAGTCACTGAAAAATAAAAATATTTGACAAAAAAATATGAGAAAAATTATTAGTGTACAACTATAAATTTTCCCACATTGGGACAAAAGATTTTTTTTGGTAGTGGTTTTTCGACAAACGCCAAAAATAGTTTGAAGAAACAGGATGAGCTGAAGCGTTTCGACAAAATTGGTAACTTGATTTTCGTTATTGAACACTGTATTCTTGTTAGAAGGCATTATGAAACACTGTTCATTCTTTCCGATGATCATAAATTCTGTTTTTAAAATGCTTCTTGACCTCTACATGACGAGAAATTAATTGTATTTATAGAGGAAATAAATCAATATAAACTCCACTATTCATACGAGTAATTCATAGTTCAAAATTATTCATCACTTAAATGTGTCAAACCAACTGTAAGTATAAAGTTATTAAGGATAAGCACTTTAGTTAAGAACGAAATACTTTCGTAACATTATTTTAATTTTATTTTTTTGCTTTACAGCATTATATTGTTTTATAATCAAGGCTGTGTATGTTTGAAGTCAGGAGTAATATTTATTGTAACAAAACACAAAGCACAAGGTAATATTTCACTGACAAAATTTAATAGGCACATAGATCATAAATTAATGACTTTGGCTATACTATTATTAAAACACACGGCCACCTATTCACAAAACCTGGGCGTTTATTTTAATGAAATCTCTCAATATCAATAATGCACTATCAATTTTCGGTTCCAATATCTTGCTATAACGCTGTATGTAATAAAGTGTTCTTGTATTGCTCAGGTCTATATGAGGATGCACTCACATTAAAAAGAAAACTTGAAAGTTATTTCGAAAACATTTTGATTTCAACGAGTCACGAAGCTTAATTGATTCACCAGCTTTATAGCCAATATTAGCAAAGTACATAATCTTCCACACCATAATGTTAATCTCGTAGAAACCAAAGTGTGTTCTCAAATAATTTTTCGAACATTTTGTTACCTATTTAATAATATCTTCTTATTTAAAACTCGAGGACAGACGTTGTATTTAGTGATGGTGCTTGACGTTAATAATCATTATGTCATTGTTTTGTAATGCCCTCACAAAAACATTCAAATTAATGATACAATGCGGGAGCTGTCATTAATTGATTACAAAATATGATTATTGATTTACTGTATTCACGTCACCTTCTTCTGACCTTGGATGTAGTAGGAAAGTTGAGCAATGTAAATGTCTGTATGTCAATCAATAAACTCCAATATCACTTCTCACCATCTGTGTACGTTCCAGAACTTTTTTACCATTTAAAAACAATTACCCTTTACAATAAAGCATAAATATTTCGACCAACGTAATATTCGGTAAACGAAGAAAGACAGAAATTTCGAATGGAACTTGTATTGCGAAGGTTCCGTACATGTTTAGGTAGTTGTTAACATTTATATTATTTCTATTAAACTATTTACAAATATTAGTTTTTCACATAAATATAATGCATACTATGTCTTTCACAGGGACAAAATCATGTTGCATATCTAAATAAGTTCAACCACATGTAAATATATCATTATATTGCTAGTATATTGTTTTGATAGTTGTCGACTATTACTCGCAAAATAGTAGAGTCTACTTAAATGTTATAATTTTCCTCTTAATATATATGTCGGAGCATTGACAGGCTCTCGTAAGTTATTAGTTGATTATTTTAAATTTTCCATAAATTTCAAATCTAATTTTATTAATTTACCTAATGGTTTTCCAAAACCAAAAACTTTATCCAAGTCCTTCTCTAGCTCTTTTTCTATCAAACCTTTCTTTACTTTTCTCAGCATCGTGTTTAATAGATGTAACTGCCTCTTCTCAAATCTCCATAATATAAACTTCTTCTTCGTCCTGGTTACCTAGGGCATGCAACATACAATTAATTTTCTGTAATTTTATCATGCAGCCACTCCGGTAATCATAAACCTCTAGAATCATTTCTGTCATTTCAATAAAGAAAATTATTATGAAATGTTTTACTAAATTTAGGATTTATAATCAAATTAAAACCATAATTCGTCCAGTAGCCAAGTACCAATTACATTTTGCATTATAACTAATAATCAACAAGCACTGTTTTGCGTATATCCCTCTATCATCAAGGCTCAATTCGGCTATCACTTAGCCCAATCACAGCAACCCCTTATTGTCCTCACATGTGCATGCAATCCACGGATCGCTGTATGCATCACCACCTGAGCACACACTATGGTCTTCTCAAGACCCTACCGCCACTAGCACTAATTGCACACTACACTCCCATGGACTAGTCGAGCTAACTAGATGGACACTGATTTCCACCAGATTACGGCTACAAAATAGCCACTGGTACAGTCCACATCATCAACAAAAACACAGCCCATAGAGGATATTCTCTGAAAAACTATATAATATGTGATCTTCTATATTTAAATCAACATCGGTCGGTACTTGACTTTCAGACATATTTCTAGTTCAATTTTGTTTGATTACATTCCTCATTTTCTATATCATAACCTTTACTTAACAGACCAAATAATAAATTAGACAAAAATAACAAGAACATAAAATCAATACCGTTTCCTCAGTGAGCGATTATTCATGCACAAAATTAGCATGAAATGGTGTGCTTGATACATCGCCGCTCGATATTACGAAATGCTAAATCAACTTAAATTTGAACGCCTGTATGTAAAACGATGCCGCAGAGTAAATCAGTTTTCTATCATAATAAAAATTAATACAATTTTTTTATCACATAAGCATTCAAAAACAATAAATGCAATACATCAAAAATTAAGCAGAGTTATACTCACCTTTTCAACTCTAGCGGCGGATATCTCACTGAAAATAATTACTGTCTCACGCGCATGCAAATCAATTACAATTAATGCAACGAAATGATGACCAAAATGTAGGTACAACGTTGCGAGTAAATGGAGTTACCTCGACCGTGAAATAGAGACGTGCACAATTCTTATTTCTTTTAAGGAAAATTATCTAAATCTTCTTAAAACTATCTTAAGAACAATCATTTGTAACCGAATCGTTGAACCATGTGCGAGCGACAACTTTTTAAACAGATTAGTACCTAGAGTCTTATTACGATCAATTTTCTTCCACCAATAATCAGTTTCATGCAAATTATGGTCAAAGTAAGAAATATAAAAATAAGACTTAGTTTCAGAATGTTGATTGAACAAATTACACCTACAACTCGGTTCGTAAGTGTTGAATGCATGATAGACGAATTTGCCTCGCTAGCAACGTGCTCTGAAGTAGACAACGGTGTTCGTGGTTTTTTTTACAAGATTCAACAAAAGTGAGTGAAATGTGAGGTGGAAATGTGAATTCCATCCGATAATGTGATATGGTTAAGCTCTCAATAATCTACACATAGTCTGTCGTGACCATCTTTCTTTTTGACTAATAATATAAGGCTCGCAAATGGAGAAGAGTTTGGTCTTATCACGTTAGCTTCCAGAAGTTCCTTAACATTATCGCAGCAAAATTGCCTTCCACTAGAACTTAGCTGATAGGGTCGTCTTTGAACAGTGCAAATGGACCCATGAGTCGTATTTCAATTTCACGTACTTTAGCAGGATTATATTGAGTAACCTCAAGGAACGACAAAGAATATTTAGTCAAGGTATCTAGAATTTTAACTTGATTCCCGCTACTTACATTACCCATGTCAATATTATGAAAGTTGGTAACCTTTTTACTGACTTCACACAGATTAACTATTTATCTCCTATTCACATTAAAATTCTCATTGGAAATTTCAAGTGAAAATCCTTGCGCAATCAGATCTCTATCAACCATAATATCGTAATTGTTTGCATCAGCAGGAACTACATGACAAAAAAACAATTCAATTGTATTATTGCCTGCAAAAACTTTGGACAATATCTAATACTAGGTATCCGCTTCCTCTATACTCAACAAAGTGACCAAAAATATCAAATCCTTCTCAGAAAATTTATTTGCTACACTTTCTTTCATTAGATAACATTTGCCCAGAATCAAAATAAAATTGGAACGACGTGTCGGCGGGTCTTGTATGTTATCAGATGGGTACTGATTATTTATGTTTTGGCTCATATTTGTAGGCACGGAAATACATTGAAATTAATTAATGAAAGTCAAATGTAATAACTATCAATTAAATAAACATTTCTTCAAAAACCCAAATATCATATCTCTTATAACAGTACGATTCGTTCGCAGGAACAAACATTCGTAGTTAATGTAGCGCCCTATGTCTACGTCTCCTTCTAAGTGCTCTTCGAATTCGAAATGTGTCCATATTGAATTTATTGATATCCATTGCCAAAAGGTTAAATTGTAGTCTAAATCAATAAATCACGAAGTGTATTTTGCGAAATGCAAGATGAGATCATTCTTCTACGGCACAAAAGAAAATGAATCTGAATCTTGACGATTCAAATTCAGGTTGTGGCAAAATAATACGTATAACGACATAAACCGCGCGGCATCAGAGAAGAAGAAAATTTTTAATTTCACACAACATTGCAAGTTTTACGTTAATTAAATATAAATTGATTAATAAATTATGTCGAAGATATTAAATCGTATCATGTTATTAAGAGGGAAGTTTCGATTGTATTTTTTTTAGATTTGGCACAAGAACTATATATAATTATTATCATCAAATGGATTAGTGTTTTGATGGGCATGAGGTCTATATTATATTTATTAATTAATACGTATCTACAATAGTAATAACAATTTAAGTCTTGAATATGTTTGGCGTTAATATCGTAAAAATTCATTATTCACATTTTGATGAAACTACGTGAGCAAAGATTTTGTTAATACCCACCTGAAGATATTGTAACACAACGAAACCTAGGTCGTGGTAAAGAATTTACATAAAGTAGAAATAATATTACATCACATTGTTTCATTTAATCGTGAATAATGAATTTCTACAAAAGCAAATATTTTCAATATTTAAATATTACAGTAATTTAAATGAATCGATATAAACCCAAATCAACTAAACAAAAAACTATTGTCACTAGTCATAGCTATTGTAAAAACGTTTTCTTGAAATCGTATTGTATTCCGAGTAAAAATAAAGAATTTTCCTAAACAATAGGATTATGGTAATTAATGGACGGTTAAATTAAAATTCTTCTGACTTGAACACACTTTCGTCTAAATTTTTTCACAAGAAAAAAGTTATACACACTGAGATTAAGATTAATATAGTGAAAAGAAATTGCGTTTATTTTAATTAAAGTCATGTTAACATTCTCAAATGAATATTTCATAAGAAGCACGCAAATTGCATGACTCAATAATAAAAGACTGATAAAATATAACATTGGTATTAGGAAACTTTACAATAAAAGCGAGCACAAATATTCTACTATACCATTACACACACACAGTATTTGATTATTAAATAACAATGACAGTATTATTTATTTTATCGGATCCCTACACTAAACACAAATTCATAAAATCATCTAACCTGATCTTCTACATATTAATTATATAATTTTTATTGTAAGTAATATTTACTGCTGAAATCTGGGGTTGATTCTTACAAGCCTTTCCTGCTTCCCAACAAGCAATTGGTATTAATTTCTTAGCAAAGAAACAGTTACAAATTAACATCAAACTATAAAATACATATAGTCTATGTGTGATACTGTAGGTGATCATCCTAAACATAACAATAATCAACCAACACTTTAATAATCAACCAACACTTTAATTAAGTAAAAAAATTGACGATAAATATTTTGAATGTGTCATCTAATATGCATCAAATGTTCGCTAATTAAAAACTTTTGTGTAAATAGGTAGAATCATTTTACGGCTATAGTGGAATTTAGAATGGAACAAACTTCAACGGCCAAAAACATATATCACAGTAATTACTTAAGAATAAGATAACAAGATCGGTCCACGTTTGTCAAATGGTGCCCAAACGCATATGAAAACAATGAAATCCTAAGAGTTATTAGTATAATAGACTCTTGAGAATTGAAAGAATGACTGAAGTATACACATTTTGAGCGCTGAAATGGAAAGAAGAAAGAGCTGGAATCTGTTGTTCTGGAGGGAAAGCAGCTATTCTATGGTTATCAGGGCCTATGCAAACATCTACAGGCTTATTATCATGTGGCAATGATAAATCACGGCATTTTCTAAATAATATTAGAAAATATAATATGTGCTTCCACCTGACATCCTTTGATGCAAACAGAGTTGTTGGTATGCCGGGATTTTTATTGAATTTTATCATACAAGGACAAGTTTGTCACAAGATTGAGTACTTGCTTCCGACATTGCACATTCAGCCACACATTTTACGAGTTTATTTTAAAGGTTATGAGGAAGCACAAGTAAATACACCTTCTCGAATAAGTCAAGGAGTCCAAAGAGAGACCGTCTGAAAAGTACGGACATCCATAAATGAAAACAATATTTTGGATACATAAATTTAAAGTGGCTCTTGATAATATACCCTTTGAGAGTTGTAAGGTGATGATCCATTCTGATCTTATACCTCATGGGCAGCGTGAGCGCCGTTACAACGTGCCCTCCACTAATGAGGTAGTGACAGTGGTTGTGGGCTCCGACGCCACTTTTAGCAGAGACATTGTGTTGCATGACAGCTTTCTTATTTTGCTGACATACACACATGATCTAAGATGTCCTCATTTTCTGGAAAAGTTAAGAAGGATATAATTTTCCACCTCTGATGAATCCGTAGACTGGGTAGTCCATGTCCAACAAAAAGAATGTCCTCCGTGGACTTTTATGCTTATCATCTCATACATACAACGTACATTACAACGTTTTCAATCTGCTGCCGCGTTACAGGCTACTATATAAGATTGAATCAAACCAAACTTTGTATGAAAAACTACATTCAATTCACGGGTTATTTGGAATGATATGCAAATTGACAACAATAATATTGGGAAAGTGGTTGTCTTTCCTTCCTCAGTCGTGAATAGCCCGAGTTACCTGCATGAATACACACAAGACGTATGTGCCTATGTTCGCAATTATGGCCAACACGACTGGCTTATTATGTTTACATGCAACTCAGTATAGACAGAGATTAGCGACGAGCTTATGCCTAGCTGAAAAACTACGTACCAACACAACCTCACTACTTGCATTTTAAAATCAAAATGCAAAAGTTGGTTGCTCTATTCATGAAATGTCAAACATGACATTATTTGAGTAAATTCCTGATGTCAATCTGGACTAAACACTATACGACATAGTTGTAGGAAATATGATCAACAGGCCATACAGTGCACACAATATGTCATCACCATACATGAAAGATAGATAGTGCAATAAAAAGTTCCCTCGGACATTGCTGAAGAAAGAGCAAATCAATAAAATTTTTTCCTGTAGTACCAATGGAGAATACCTCAGGAGAGAGGATGAACGGTCACTATTAAAAGTAGCGGCAGTCATGAAGACTTCATAGTGGACAACAGATGAGTTACTACTTTTAGTCCTGTCCTGACAAAAATGTTCGACGCGCACATAAATGTGAAGTTTTGCAGTTCATTGCAGGCTATAAAATATATAAAGAAAGGGAGTAATCAAGCCATTTACAATGTTTAGTAAACTGGTAACGTGAACATTGAGCCACAGAACAAAGTGCAGATAGACATTTTAAAGTAGGTGGCTACTTGAGCGGCAATGAATCTACGAGGGGAATCCTGAGCTAGTCAGTACATCAAAGACTTCCTACACCTAGCAGTGCACTTACCTAACGTTGAGTGTGTCTACTTTACGGAAACCAATTTTCACGACCGGTTGACGACACTTCCGAGGACAACATTAACTGCATTTTTTAACTATGCAAAAATGACAACTTGCAAAAATCCTGTTTTACGACGAAGTCTCTTGGTATTATACATGGCATATAACAAGGAAAGAATGGAAGTGCCATGTACAGGGAGCACCAGTTAGTTAGACGTCAAGGCTGCTTAGACGTGAAGGCTGGTGATACCCTGGTTCGGATATATACCATGCAAGTCAACAACTTCTAATCATTGAGCATGTTACTCAATCAAGTACGAAGCACTGAATCAAGTAGAAGTGTGAACATGTTACTCAATCAAGTACGAAGCACTCAATCTTGTTACTCAATCAAGTAGAGTTTTCAGGCAGTGAAAACAGCTGATGAACAAGACCGGGTGACATTCAGGGAAGCTTGCCAGGTACATGGACTATTAGAAGACGATAACCGCTGAGACGCAACGGTGGAAAAACCGTATTGTGTTTCTCAATCATCAAATTTAAGAAGTTATTCGCAATTATTATAAGCACCTGTAGACTATACAACTCACTACAGCCTTAGGATAAATACAAGGAAGCCTTGTCAGAGGATATCGCATATAGATAGATCACAGCTATAAATATGCCCAATGACATAATAATTAACGAAATTTTAAAATCAAATAAAGAAAAATGAACTTTCCTTTCTGGTAAAAGATCAACTGATTTTGGATCGTTCATAGAATAGCGAAGGAAAGAGTTACCAAGCAATGTGGCAGAAGAGCTAGACTATGATGTCGCGGCTCTACAGTGAAGCAACACGTTTTTGACATAATACTGTGGTATATAAATAGTGAGGAGGGGGAATCTTATTCTTTGATGCACCGGGAGGTACAGACAAAAAAATCGTGCTCATCCTGCTACGGCCCAACTCCGAAGGATCGCAATATTGCGCTCGCTGTGGACCCCTTGGGCATTGTTGCGACACTGAGGGTGGATGGGCTACAAATTCAGTATATAAATTACTATGAAATCTTCCAACCGAACAAACGCTGACATGTATCATCAGCAACAGTAGCGGCCGTGGCGCTCTCTTACAGTCGTGCAAGTCGATTGTATGGGACGAGTGCATGATGTCGCACAAGCACGCTGTAGAATTATTGAACCGAAGTCTGGAGAACATCCGCGGCGACCAGGCTACAATGAGCGGCGTTGTCATTCTACTAGCAGGCAATTTTAGACAGTTATTAAGATCATTGAGATGGGTACACAAGCAGATGAAATAAATGCATGTCTTAAGACATTGCCACTATGGTCTGGGATAGAAAAGTTCTGTCTTACGTGCAACATGCTTGTCCAACTTTATAATGACCAAGAGGCAGGTACCTATGCAAGTAAGCTGTTACAAATTGGTAAAGGTTACCTGGAGAGAGACGTGGACAGAAACATTACATTCACTCATGAATTTTATCATCTAGTAGAGAAGGAAGATGAACTAATTGCACATGTTTCTCCCAATTTGGAAAGTAACTAACCCAATGAAAAATGGTTATGTGAGAGGGTGGTGCTGTCTCCAAAGAATGATTCTGTCAATAAAATTAATAAGACGATAATAGACATGATAGTTGGCAAATCAAAGGTATACACATCTATAGACATAGTCATGACCAATGATGACAATACTGCTTACCCCGTAGAGTTCCTAAACTCCTTGGAGTTAACTGGCGTGCCTTCCCACAAAATGGAGCTGAAGGTTGGCATTCCAGTTCTGCTTATGTGTAACCTTGATACACCAAGATTATGTAATGGCATCAGGCTACTCAATACAGAGCTGGGGAGATATAAAGGCCCTCTCATTGGAGCTATTCTCACTGGAGCTGTTAAGGAAACAACGTTTTTCAGTTCCAGAGCTAAATATTGAAAGTGGTATGCATTAATTTGGGGTCCCTTGCTTCCTGCATGGTCGGTTGTATGTTGCTTGTTCACGAGTATCAAATACTCAAAAATTGCACATATTAGTGAAAGAGAAGGAAACATACAATGTAGTTTACAGATCTATTTTGTAATAATTCCTCCTTTAGAGCTGTAAACTCCAGTTTTTCAAAATTTTTGTTAAATTAATGAGATGGTCAGTAGGAAAAAGAAAGCATTATTTCTTAATAAAACATGAACGTGATTACATTATTGTGACACAATTTTGTGATTACATTATTATGATACAGTGTGTTAACGTATTTATTTTATACTTTTGTATTAGACATAAAGTCTATTGGATTAGTTAATAAGATTAGTTTTAATCTATTTATTAGTTTAAATTGCACGGGAACTATTATGATGACAAATTTCTAGAAATTTATTTTCTCTCATTGCAAACAAATCACTCTTTGATTGGATGGTTGAGAAGGTAAATACCCTGGTAAATGAGAGAGTTCAAACATATTTCGGTTCTAGAGGTGTAATAGCAAAAAGGTGATGGTTTTGTGAATGTGTGAAATTATAGAGTCTGAGGAATTGATTGAATAATATTGGACACAGGACTTTTTGTTTTTTTAAATTTAGAAGGAAAATTTTATCTTCCAAAGTTGCAAAGTTGTTGAGTTGTAAGGAATTCATCCAACCATGATAAATAACCAGAATGATAGAAATTAGTATATAATAGAAGAGGGAAATGTCCGTATTGTCTCGTGTACATATATCTCAGGAACATCTATTGTACAAATTTAATTATTAAGCTGTACTTAGCTTCATGCTTCATGCAACTGGACCCAAATTGACTATGAACCAATGAAGTATAGAGCAAGCAAATTGATGTCACATGTTGAAAATAACTTCAAATATGCATAACTATGTCAAAATTTCCAAAACTATTTTTTCAGCACTTCAATTATATGCTTGTGAAATATAAATAGTGAATCAAGTTATGATTCCCAAATCAATAATCTCATCCAAACGGCGCAGAGGAGTTACACTGACTATATTATCATATTTGATAGGAGTATGTGCTTGGCTGTATATAACCAATACCAAATAGTGAATAATGGAAGACCAAAATTCGAACTCTGGCTCACTCCCGACTTCATGAAGTAAGGCTGCGAAATAAAGTTTCCTACTCATACAAATCACTTTATACCTACAAGAAAAAAAAAGCAAAAAATTGTAAAAGTAGAATTGATAATGCCACCCTACAAAGGTAATTTGGCAAGATGTTGTTACATGATCAAATGGTTACATGACCAAATGTCAACTGATATAAGACATAGCTGTTGAATCATTAGTTATTTCCAATGATTATGAAAATAATGTTTACATTTGATGTTAGCCATAAATTGCTGGTTAAACTAGCCTGGACACAATACTCTTGAAGATTTTATGGTGTTGTACCTGGCTGTAAAGTGGTACAAAGTCTCCCTTAGAAAAGTTTCAGATGGTCTGGGGATTGATAGTAGAAGATGGCTGTGTACAAAGTATAGGTAAGGTGTTAGAGAATGGGGTGTGATTTGCGAGAATGTAGGACTTGTGAGAATGAGGAGAATGGGGAGTGATGTGTGCATTATTAAAATTAAGAAATGAGCAGATACATTGATTTATGAGGACATGATTACCTACAATAAAATTATCAATTATCAAGATGTTAGAATTCAAATGTTCACAGTTATTGGTAATGAGTATGAAAAACAAATTGTAATATTCACTAGATTTCAATAGAGGAATATAATACTGCACAAACATATGTTTTATTTTGGCCAATAAATATCATAGAGCACTGAACATCAATGCTCATTACTGGTCATCAATATCATACCAGTGAAGGCATACCGATATAAGGGGCTCGATGTCAGTGTTGCACTGCCGCAGAGCATGGTCTGGTCCAGCTACTACTGTAGTACATAATGTCTATCTAGAATCTCATTGTCATGCACGGACTTGCACAACAAACATCTTCACATCTACAACATTTGAGTGAATGCATACATCTATATTCTACAACTGCTGCTACAGCTACAATACATGTATAAGGCCATGCATACCCGCTATATACGCATGGAACTTGATAGGCACACTGACATAAACTTTATTTGAATTTCTAGCTAAATATTTCCAGTTTTCTCAGTTATTTCTTTATTATCATTGTAAATACCAAATATGTATCAAATTTCAAGGCTCTTCAGACCTACGATCTGTCACTGAGTGATTGCTACAAAATTTATGGTTTTTGTTCTATCTCAGAAACTTTTGTGTTTTGCAAGATTGATTGATTTTGAAAAACATTATAATCCATCTGAAACAAGATTGATTTTGAAAAACATTATAATACTCTATTACTCTCTACATGTACTAAAAATTTTACTTTTGCTATCATTGAAATTATAGGGGTGTCACATAGCGTTCCGCTTTAGATAAAGATTGCAGCATCCAGCAAAACTTAATACAATGATATGTATGAAAGCTATAAGATATAAAGCCAAATAAATCATCATATAGGTTGTAATTACCTTTCCTGGTACAAAACGAATTTGTGTGTTCTGTATGAGAAAAAATAAAATTTAAATTTCATGCAAAGAAAACACTGTAGTGGACAATAATACAGTTACTGATTATATTTAATATGCCAATTATATAATTATTTCAATTACATTAATATGTAAATGTGAAAAAAATTGAAAAATATCATGAGACAAAAATTATCTCTTCTCAACTGATGCTCCTGTAAAATTCAGTTCAACCCGGCGGTGTTAATTAACCTTTGTTAGTGTCAATGGATCTAATTTAAAAAAAGGAAATATTTAAATTTTATTTTGGTGCCAAAATTCAAGACGCTAGCTAAATATATTAGTCTATACCACGTGGAGAATTTTAATTTATTGATTTGAAAATGTTAAAGAAAAAACAGTATTAAAAATTATTTACAACCCATCCAAGGCAGCAATAAACTGAATTAAAATTAAAAATATTCAAAAAGCAATAATTGTTTGAATTGCATGATTTCCAATTCTTTTCATTACACTACAATTTTCAACCTTAACAAAACTTTTTCTAATCTTAATTATTGAATACTTTTGATAATCTCTTCCTGTCGTAGAGATTTTTCTTAACTGAGATTGACAATCATTATGGTTATTTGGACTCTGGATGCAGCTGTCCAAAAAAGCGAATGGGTATTTTTATTGTATTTCACACTAGTTTAGGTTCTTCAGCCAGGATTTCCTTCTGCTGCCAGACCTATTTATGCCCAATATCTTAATTTGCGTAACAAGTTAAAAGAGTTGGTATTTTCTCTAGCGCATGATATGTAAGAGATGTTGTTGATTGTTTGATTTTAAGATCTATATATCTTTGTTCATCCACTGAAGTACTATAGTATTTCATAGTTTCTGAACCCATGAGATTCAAAATGTTTCGCAGTAAACCCAAATCCCAAAGGTCAGGTTTCTCTTGCTCGTCGATTCTGTGAACACCCATGTTTCAGCTCCATATGTTTGAACTTTAAGACTTAAGTTACAATCATAAAGGATCTATCTCATCTAGAAAGGTTATCAGGCTTGCTCAATTCAACATTGGATGTCAAAACAGCGGTCACTTTTTTCAAATCATGTTCTTTTCCCAATTCTTTTTTATATTTATGGACTCTGCAACAAGAGTCCCAAAACTATTTGATGTATTCATTTAATAATAAATAAGCCACTCTGTTAGAAAAAGCTCTAGTTATTCCTATAGTGCCTGCTTGCTGAATAATCTAACAAGTTTTACATGCCTCAATGATTTAATTTTTTCTTCAGTAAATTTTAATAAAATTACAGCCTGGTAATTGAAATGGCTTTAGCCTCTTAAGTAATTGACGAAATACTCCAAAACTCCTCCACTGAAAGCCAAATCTCATGTTTGTTAAGCTTTCCTTCAATCTATTTTTTATAAATAACCACCTTCTCATCATGTAAGAATGAAGGAAAAATTGTCTATTTTATTTATTTTTAGCCTCAGGTAAGGTAGTTGTGCTATCATATTGATGCGTTACTACTGATGTTTTCTTGCTTTTCTTCTCTTTAGAGTTATTTTGAGTTCTTAATACCGATTTCTACATTTATCAGCACATGGCTTTGGACAACATTCTAAAAACAAGGATATTGATGTCAAGAAAATATTCACCGCAGAAAATAACTCTGTGATGTATCTTTTCCTGTCCATTCGACTAGACCGTGGAAATGATTTGCTTCAAATATACCTACATGCTGCTTCCACAGAATCTATATTTACACATCTTTTGAAATTGAATTTTCTTTTAAAATATACCTAAGAATATTAATTACTATTTCGATGTTATCTCAAGTAAAATAGGGATCATAATGCTAACAGATCTTTTAAATATATGAACTACTAAGAAAACACTTTTACCTACAGTGGATTGCTATCAATAACACCAGTTTGACATGGATGTGTGATATTTGAATTAAATTATAATGGAAGCTTTAGGAACAAATTCAAGGCACGACAATCAGTAAATTGGAGGCCATCACTTTTGTAAACAAAGTGGGAAAATAAATAAGTGCACTTGTAGACTAGACGGGTAAATCCAATAATCAATCACGGCTATAAAATGAGAATACAAATTGCCTTGTATTAGACTAACTGATTACATTAAATACACAACATTAACAAAGAGTGTTTGCATTTTCTATAGAAGTGAATAGTAGAAATAGTCAGTTCGTTTAAAAATGACGTGCCGTTGTATAGAAGAATCGATTCACTTTTTACTTGTGTTACAGTCAATACTTGGTATCAACCGATTTTTACATGAAGTAGAAAATCAAATAACGTTAATTAAAATTATTTTTAAAAAAATTTACAGTTCGACATTAATTTTTCTCATTATTTTGACTTCTGTCACAGGCATTTGGTTTCACTTCATCTCTGTGTACTCTGAAATAAAGATAATTCAATTCTTTTTTGATATAACTGTCTTTATTAATTTCATATTTACTTTATCTATTGATATATTTTGGCAAAAACATTTCTTTGCTGAGTGTTTAGAACGATTTGATGATATTTCTGTTTATTTCAGTATTTTGTTTAGAACAAAATGCTTCCAGAAATTAAAAATAATGACGTTATTGGGCATATTCATTATAATTGCAAGCCACTCTATCACTTTCATCATTAACAGTATTGAAAATTGGAACTGGTTCCACATAGTTATATATTTCGGTTTACTTACTAATAGATTGGAACTGCTTTTAATGTGTTTGCTTACATACACCATTAATGAAATGTTGAAACAGGTAAACGACTACCTGAACCGTATGAATAGAGAAATATTTCATAATAACACAAACTACGTACCAGGCATAGCCGGAGTGAGAGTCTGCAATCGATTAAATGGGGACAGCCATTTTGATACTTCCGGAAATCCCATGAACATATTTATTTTACCAAACATATTAACTATAGTAAATGAAATACACATTGCACTCAATAAAATGTTTAATTTACAGGTATACTGAGATAAATTGACATAAATGGGATATGCAAAAATTATTTTCATTTTAATCATTAAATTTTTACTTCAGGTACTACAGACTGTAGTTACGGCTTTTCTCTCATCCATTGCTGGCATTCAACTCATGTTGGACCTGTATATACATGAAGTAAGTAAGAATAATATTACGTAAATCATTGAAATTCTAATATTGTGTATAATAGCAATTGATATTGGCTTTCTTGACATTTCTAAGTATTGTTCTTTAATTAATAGTGAATATCAACTTTCTTTACAATTATGTATACAAAATGTTTATAATAAATAAAGTTTTGTAAAAAAGTATTGTTACTGATGAAATGACTTTTCAGAAACTATATTTTCTAGAAGTGCTTAACTATTCGATATGGCAGACGATTTGCGTAGTTGTTCTCACTTCTGTCTGCACCTTCAGTGAGAACGTTGGTTACGGAATTTCATCAGTTGAGAATAAGCATCACAAAACTGAGACTTTCACCTCATATGTGTAAGCATCTGTTCAGTAAGTTTGTAGTCATCTTTTATTAGAGAAACTCATTACTTATTTTATTAATATAAACATCTCATTTCATCCTAATTGCTACAACCGCCAAAGTAGTTTTACTTCAGCTGCACGTGAAGGTTACTCGTACTCATTTAATTTTGTATATCTTATATCTTTTGTATGAAATAAGTACAAATTATGTACCTGTCTTATGGTATTATTTAAGGTCCATCAATCGACAATGAATTAGAAAAACTTGAAGAGGTTGTACATCAGAGTAATGGCAGAACTTTCTCAGTGTGTCAGCTCTTCGACCTGCGAATATCATTACTGCCTAGTTTTTTCAATCTCGTTATTACATATATTATTGTAGTTGTTCAATTAGCAAGCTTGCATACCAGTAAATAAGTCACACTTCCACAAGTGTAGATGTGAATCTTTGATTTATCTGTTTGAAAATATGTCGTTTATTTAATTTCACTCTGTATTAAATTTGTTTTAAATAAATATTCACACATGTTAACATATTTACTCCGAAGGAAAGCAAACAATTTCATAACAAAGAAATATATAGCATAGACAAACCTGTTGCTACAATATGTATTTTAACTTCTTTGATGTTTTATGATTTATTGTTCCTTTTTTTAAGATAAGTATTTATAATATATTTTATCCACGTAATAAAAACATTTTTGTATATTATGTAAGTTTGATAAATGTTGCCATAGAAACTGTCAAACAAAGTGCATTTACATTTCGCTCCCTGGTTAAATTTTCAGGGCATTCTGTCTCTTAAGCTGCAACAAAATCTCTGTAATTTACTTTGGTAAAGTACGAAATATTTATGTTACGTATCCATTAGTATAATTCAATCATCAGTCTCCCCACTGTCTGTTATCAAGACGAGGTATATTCTTACAGTGGGAATCATAATGCTACAGATAGGATCTGCCCTAAATTTGAAAGGCAAAAAAAATTAAATTTGAAATAAAGGGACGTATCCTACCCCTCCAAAATTAATTTTGATCTGAGGAAGTTATGTACCTCATTTACAGGCCAACCCAACACTCATCTTTCTTAAACTTTTACCAAATTTATTGACACCATCTCTCCTACCAATTTTAAAAAATAAAAAGTTCAGTTAGCCTTTGTGAATGTGCAGTTTCTCCTAATTTAAAGTTTCTCCTTTTTAATAATAATTCCACTAATTTGTTTATGTAGAATATAACATGTTTATCTGTTCAGTTACAACTTTATTTTGAAGAATTTAGAGAAACAATTTTATGTGAAAATTTTCATTTTACTGAATCAAACTACAGATCATTATTGACCATATTTATTTGGTGGTAGATTATGCTGATGTCAAATGTTTCAATGTTTCAAGCGGTGAAGCTAGACATTATGAGTCAAGAAATATTTTGTAATAATACAAACCATTTATTACTAGTCTGAGTGAGAATCCACAATGGATTAAATTAGATTTATACTGTTTCCAGAAATCCTATACATACATGCATATATATAAATATATATATATATATTTTTATATATATATATATATACATATATATATATATATATATATATACATGTATATATATATATATATATATATATATATATATATATATATATATATATATATAATATCTCAAACCGGTTTTGTGTATTGTAAAAATAGGGTATTCTTTTCTTTCTATGTGTTACTATTCTATTTTGGGCATTAACATCTGATAATACAATACATCAAAACTTTCTACAAATCTTTCCAGAAAAGTCTCGAACTACTGGTTAAAAGATTATTAGCCCATGCAATACATTTATTTTTCTTTATTTCAG